>JAOVVA010000054.1:16983026-16993744 GCA_028565275.1 Leiocassis micropogon
TTTATGTTCACATACAGCTACATGACACACTGCATGAAAGATCATATTTGAAAACGCATAATAGGGGCACTTTAACATCTCTGTGTCCTTGTGTCTTTCACCCATCCACAGTGCACATCACCAGTGTATCATTTGCTGCTGGCACAGATATCCCTTTGATCTGAGGGCTGTAACAATTGGGGGCTCGTCTGGGATTTACCTCTATTTTTTAAAGGATAATTTCATTTATTGTGGGGAAAAAAGCTGTCCAAACCTACCTGGCCCTATGTGGAAAAGTAATTTCCCCCTTACTAAATCATGAATAACCTGTAATTTTTGGAAAGCTGTTAAGTTAAATTTACTTGCTACGTAATTGATTACTGCCAGACCTATTGAATCAAGAAAACACTTAAATAGAGTCTGTCTGACAAAGTGAAACATACTAATAGATCTAAACCTGCAACACAATCTAAAGAAATTTGAGAACGGATGAGAAATGGAGTAATTGACATTTTTCAACCTGGAAAGGGTTATAAAGCAGTTTCTAAGGCTTTGGGACTCCAGCGATCCACTGTGCGAGCCATTATCCACAAATGAAGAAAACAAACTAATTTACTCCAAGTGCATAGCAACTCATCCATGAACTCTAAAATTAAGGTTTTGGAGTGGCCTAGTCAAAGTCTGAACTTAAATTTTATATTTATTCGGGTTATCTTTGGGTAATATAAAAATTTGTTTTATGATCTGAATAAAAAAAAAAAGCATGGACAAATACTTTTTTATGGCACACACTATATTTTCACAGTATAGAGTGACATGAGCAAATAAAAAAAATATGAATGGGTCACATAGGCAAAGAAATAGCGCAAATGCAGTATGACTACATGCTTTTTTATGGTTATTTTTTGGTGACCAAAAATAATAATAATTCGAACATTTGGTTGACATTTTTGAGACTTCATTCCAATATTCTGGTAGTTTCTTTAATTTCTAGAAAGAAAGGAAGAGAACATAAAAGGATATTTGAAGCGGAATACATTTTAAGTGTGACTTGTACCCTTCCTAACAGTTAAAAAGGTTAATTACAGCTGCTCGGACTGGGTTGTTTGGCAAAGAAAAAGAGAGGCGCTTACTCTCTTTTGTTACCCTTACCACAAATACACACACACACACGCACGCAGACACACACAGAGGCATGTGTTCCAGCCAAGACTGAGCTGGCTGGAGTGCAGTATGTCAAAGGACTCTTTATCCTGTACAAAGAATAAACAAACACAACCTCAGAAATGACACGTAGCAGCTTCTCACTGTTTTTTTTAGCCTTCAGTAGAAACGAAGGAGTGTGAAGTAACTTTTCTAAATTTGAGAATTCGTACACGGAAATGTTCCAGCAAAACACTGATCTAAAATACAAACCAATGAGAACTATAGAGGTCGTTCATAAATCACAACAGATCGATAACTGATATATTGTGTAGGAGACTTGGCATAGACACAATAACAATTTCTTCATTTCTAAAGCATTATAGGCTCTTAGACAAATGATGTAACAAATGCAGATGCTTTACCATCAGGAGAGCATAAAATTTAGAAGATGCCACAGCCATACCATGGCTGGGATTGCGAGACAGTGTTCTCTGGCTGGGAGAAACGGCAATACTCTGTAACCTTTCAATCAGATTAACATTAGCCCATCATGGCCTTCTCAGATAATGATTTCCTCTGTGTTTATCAACATAGAAATAATGCAGCAGTATAAGACTATGCAGTAGCTAGCTACATATGTCTTCATCTGCATCCCCATCATCAGAACACTGACTGAATATTGTTCGGAAGAACCATGTTTACAGCTTAAGCACAGTGCGAGAAGGGTGTAAATTTTCACCTCTTCAGCTTGTATTTTGAGTCCAGATTCCCTTGGTCATGAGGACTGATTTATTTATTTATTTGTTTGTTTAATTTTTATTTTATTAGATTTTTAAATTTTTTATATATTTGATGTATTGATTTGATTAAAAAATTTATCATTTAAAGCTACATAAATGGGATCATGTGAAGTTTAATACTTTACTAATTTTCTAAATTATTTGGTTCTTAAGCATTATGTTCTAGCTTATTTAAAGGGAGCTGGCCTTCTCCTTTGGCAGAGTCAGTTCTGAGTCATTTGGACAGTCGAATGTTTATTTCTTTAACAGAGAGAAGTTTAAGGCCAACACCATAAGTCTTTTTTTCTGCTTAAATTCAATATTAAATGAACTCTAGGGCATCTCAGCTATGGGAGAGGGCTGTTGTTGCTATGAGACAATGTGTCAGCTGACATTATGTTTCAGAGATGACATGTTATTTATAGAATTTAGAGGCACTGAAAGGAGAGATCAAATGAAGAGGCTTAAACAGTGGAACATGAAAATGCTTCAGTTGTATGTGAGACACAGCCTTTGCAGAGACTCTAAAATGTTCTGACAATGACTTGAATGTTAGTGATATTGGTCTTTCTGCTAGGAGTGAATGCACATTCCTAATGCTAATAAGGATTTCCTTAGTGAATACTTTGGACATTGTGTTAATATTGAGTCACAAATTCGATTTGCTTTTCTAAGTTGTGAAGTTATATTTCTTCTCCAATAAACACTTTGCATTGTTGACAAAATGTGTAGCACTGATTGTTCACTGGAGTTTACATACGTAGATAGACAATGCAATGCAGTTTGGGATATTTAGCTGTGATGTCATTATTCAAACAAGCATTAGTTTAATTTAGAATTGGTTATTGAGTGACATCAAGACTCTACTAAATATACTATTATTTAGATATCACCAAATGGTATTCTTATTAAAGTGTTGTTTACTTCTGAAGGGACAAAATTACATAATCAACTAAATTAGCGACCTTCTTTGATCTCCCATTTCAGTAATGGTTATTCCTACATAAAATGTGAACATCAACTAAAATTCTAACTTTTTAACAGATCTGTTTTGTGTAAAAACTAATAAAAATTTTTACAAAAGCTGCTACTGATCTTCTCATGTAATTGCAAATGACAATCGTACATGCAAGATCTTAAACTAAACATATCTAAAGCTATAAAATATCTGATTATTTCCCAATTCAAGACAATTTTGGTAACCTGGGTTTCTTTTATATTAAGTTTCTAGGTAATCTTATTTATACAATAATACCATACATTTTTATGATAATTGTAAACAATTTTATGTTAAGAATGCACAATATTATGCCATGTAGATTATATTTTACATGTATATATTACATATATTTACATGTTTTTGCTACATTTACTGTAGAATAAAGTAATATGCATAATACACAACCTTGTTTTATTAAATATATACGTATTATACTCTGCAAATATACTATAATTACAACATTTGCACCAGCCAGTGAATTCTGGAGGTAAATAATTGTTTAAACAACTAGTTGAAGTTGTTTATATACTGTAGATGTTAGATGTTAGATGTCTGCAATGCTGCTGACCTACAGGTCATGTGTGCTCTGAAAGACTAATTCAGATACAAGTCCACACAAGCCATAAGAATTCTGTTGAATTGTAAACATCTTGTATTACACCCAAACAGCAGCAAGAATTTAGGCAATGACATTGTTTTAAACATTAGATACTGTATATTGCAGGATATTTCAGTCATCTTGGAATTGCTGGCTACTGTAAGTGTCTTTTTGCATAACTATTTGAGAGAAATGTAACAGTGAGTGTAACCAGTCTGCACATCATCATTCAGCACTAACATTCACACATTCCGTACAATGTAAAAAATGATTTAAGTGATTTCAGTGGGAAAAACTGGGGGAAATGTAATGCAGTAAACAATCAGCCTGTAAAATGCAACTAAACGGCGCAACCATTTTCTATTTTTACCAAATAGAATTCACTATTGTTGTTGCTGTTGATCAAACACTATGATCAGACTTTCATATAACAGTTTATAAAAATGCATCTATACATTATTATTTGTATTCTAATAATATATGTGCATATTTTTACAAATTTAATGTCAAAGATAATAAAAATGTTTTAATCAATATATTTTTTAACATAACATATTTAATCTGATCATTAATCATTAGTGGTATTATAACAGAATGGAAGCAATTGGGAATGACAGCAACTCTGCCAAAAAAACACAGAGCAGGGTCAGCGGATGCTGAGACGCATAGTGCAGAGGTCGCCAACCTTCATGTGGCCTTCAGATTAGCTCAATAACAGTGCATAGAGCGCTTCATGGAATGGGTTTCATCTTACAAGCTTTACATCACCAAGTGCAATGCAAAGCATCCGATGCAGTGATGTGAAGCGCGCCGCCACTGAACTCCAGAGCAGTGGAAAGATGACGTGATGAATCACGCTTCTCTGTCCAACAACCCGATGGACGAGTCTGGGTTTGGTGGTTGCCAGGAGAACAGTACTTGTCTGACTGCATTATGCCAAATGTAAAGTTTGGTGAAAGTTTGGGATTATGTGTGGTTATTTTTCAGGAATTGGGCTCAGTCCCTTAGTCCCAGTGAAAGAACTTCTTAATGCTTCAGCATACCAAGACATTTTGGACAATTTTATACTTCAAACTTAATGTTCATAAAGACATGGATGAGCAAGTGTGGTGTAAAAGAACTTGACTGGCTTGCACAGTCCTGACCTCAACCAGATCCGAGCCAGGCCTTCTCGTCCAACATCAGTGTCTGAGCTCACAAATGCGCTTCTGGACGAATGGTCATAAATTCTCATAAACTTTGTGGAAAGCCTTCCCAGAAGAGTTGAAGCTGTTATAGCTGCAAGAGGGTGGACCAACATCATATTAAACCCTGGATTAAGAATTGGATGTAACATATGCATGTGAAGGCAGGCGAGCAAATACTTTTGCCAATAAAGTGTATCAATTACGGTCATGTTCAAAAGTTTGTTCCCCCCTCCCCTTGTTTTTATTCTATGTGTTTTGTGTAAAAACATAATATAAATCAACTGATAGTAGTGGGTCTCAGTATTGGGCAAATACAAACAAACAACAACATATAACTTGTGATATTATAAAATATTGTTAAAGCAAAAAAAAAAAATGGAATTTGACTAGGCCATACCAAAACCTTGATTTTTAAAAATTTTTTTAGCCATTCTGATGTACATTTACTGGTGTGTTTCCGATCATTGTCCTGTTGCATGACCCAATTTTGACTAAGCTTCAGCTGTTGACAGAGGGCCCCATATTTGCCTCTAGAATACTCTAGTATAGAGAGGAGTTCATGGTCGACTTAATGACTGCTATTGTAGGTGCCCAGATTCTGTGGTTGCAAGTGCTTGACAGTGGGTATGAGATGTTTCTGCTGAAATGTTATTTGTTTTTTGCCAAACATGGGCCTACTTGATGTGCAGCAGCAGTTGCTAAGACCATTGTTATGTTTTTCTCTCTTGGACTAGCAAACTACCAAAACCTATGCTTTTATAGAAGTCTGCACACCTGCTAATGATCTATTAATCAAGGGCTGATGATTAGCAGCACCTGGCTGTAACATCTCATCTTACATCCTGTGGAAACAGTAAGGGGGTAATTAGTATAGTAGGAAGACAGAATCCGAACATACCAGTTTACCATAATACTCTATGGCCATGAATCCTCAAGATCTGCTACTTTACCTAAGAAAAAACTCCTGTAGTTTTCATTACATGAGGTACCAACAAATAGCGAGACTCTTTGATCAAAGTGCATGGTTGATCATATAATGTCAGACATGTACTAAAATAATGTGGCACAAGACCATTCAGTGCTTTATAGGTCAATAATAGTATTTTAAAATTAATGCAAAATTTAACTGGGAGCCAGTGCAGTATTGATTAAATAGAGGTAATGTGTTCACATTTTTTAAATTCTAGTAAGGACTCTACCTGCTGCATTCTGAACTTACTGCTGCTTGTTTATGCACCTAATGGAATATCCTGACAGTAAGGCGTCACAGTAGTCCAACCTAAAGGTACTGTACAAAGGCACAGACTAGTTTTTCTTGCATTGTTTAGGGACATAATATCCCTTATCTTAGAGAGTTCTGAACAGAAAGGAATGCATAATTGTTTAGTATTGTATTATTTTTTTTCTCTTTATCTTTATAAATGACTAATGTTTGCCCTGTCACAGTTACAGTGTCACTTCCCTGTCTCACTTCACTGCAGCTAAGACTATAGGGAACAGGCCGGCTGTCTTCTAGTACTGCACACACTCTAAAGTTTAATCTCATTAAATTAGGATTTCTGTACAAAACTTCAATGACTTTCATTCATTCAGTCAAAAAGTTATCCTTATTCATTAAAATGTTTTTCTCATCTGGCTGCCAGTAGTGTCAGGCTTCAGTAGTGTTTATGTCTTCAGTAATCAATCCATTCATCTGAAGACATATTAAATACTGTTTGTTTTAGATAATTGCAAATAGATTTACTGCCATGTCAACAAAGGCACTTATAGCATTACAGAGGTGCAAATGCTGTCTGACGGCTAGGCAGGGATGTGTACACACCTGTTCAGGTTAAAGTGCTCAGGAGATTATAGACTGATATTACCTGTAATATACAGTAAGAGAATTTTCTTTGAAAAAAATTATACATACTTTAAGTGAAGAAAGACTTGTATGAATATATATATATATATAGATATAGATATAGATATAGATATGATAATATTATGATAATATTATGATAATATTATGATAATATCATATATTATATTAATATTATATTAATATAATATGCATCATACTAGTTTTCTTTTCCTGAAGTGTGCCGCTTTCACCTGGTGAATAGAGATTAGCTTTCGTTTACTCACGTGTTTCCTGTTGCCACAGACTCAACGCTCTCTAAGCCTTATTTGCCTATAAGGAAGCTGCCAGCCTCGCGCTCTTGCAGGTGCTCCACTGTCTCTGCCTGCCTCGCGCCACCTGCTCTGTGCACCTTTATGTGATACAGAGGACCCTCTACCACCTGAGCTTCGACCCGTGGACTTGCGCCATTCACCTGGGCCTTACTAGAACCACACTGCTTTTAGCGAGCCTAACTACATTAAGACTGCATACTTTTGAGCTGCATGCAAGTGTGCTTAATAAAGACTGTTCGTGATTGTGACATCTGGGTCCCCTGTGTTCCTTCCATGTGTCAGACCCGTAAAAAAAATAAAAATAAATAAATGATATATATATATTATACTGTATATAGCCATAAAGTGTAAGACATCTCTAGATAAATGAATCATAGCAACAACTCATCTCGTTGTGCTTCTGGTACTAGAGGTGTATTAGTGTGTTTATCAATTCGGAAATTTTTATTGCAGTCTGATTGCCATTATTTGCCACCAATGACATATTTGTGCTACTTTTATCCTAGTGCAAAGGTTGGATTTTTTTTTCTGTCAGTGAGGGTTGGATTTTGAATACATTTGTTTAATTCTATCAGTGCTTTTTTTTACAGCCAAGTACTGTACGTGTGCTATTTTGTCATATGAACATCGTTTGCAGAGTTTATTACTTATGTGCAGTATATGTGCTGTTGTTCTGATGTTGCACACCAGTCAGAGCTTTGGAAACAACATTAGAATCCAATAGAAGTTTTTAGTACTACCTGTTAAACAATGCAAAACTATTAAAGGTGATTAAAGTTCCTAAATTTGTTTAAAACGACTTGCTTTAAGGAAAATAAAAATCCTTATTTAAATACTGTTTCTTTCAGAAATAAATGTATACATAACCATTAGCTTCAGTATTTGTTATATAAAAGCCTTAAAATGTATTTAAAATAATTGAGAATATATAGTATATACAGTATCTAATGTGTCCAGTCATTGTCATAAGTCTATGGCAGAAGATTTCAGGCACGAAGCAGGGTTCACCATGGACAGGGTGCCAATCAATCGCAGGGCACACACACATAGACACACTCACACACTCATTAACACCATGCAGCCAATTTGGGATAGCCAGTCATGCTGCTGTGCGTGTCTTTAAACTGTGGGAGGGAACCCACCAAGCAAGGGAAGAACATGCAAACTTCTCTTACACAGATACATGGCAGGAATCGAACCTTAAACCCTGGAGGTGCGAGGCCACAGTATATGACATCTGAACTCTGAACAACATTAGTTTATAAGTTAATGAGAGAGAGAATATTAAATAATAATAATAATAATAATAATAATAATAATAATAATAATAATAATAATGAGAGATTCTGAAACAGAAAATTGTTCATCAGTTTACTAATACCTTTTAACAAGACTGACACACTGTAAAATTATTTAAGTACCTTTTGTCCAACATTTGGACTAGAATACAGAAAGCTTTATCAATGATTTTCAGACCACTCTGTAAATATAATATGCATGAATAAATCTTCATTCATTATCTTCAGTGAATGGTCTTCTCCGGTGATGGTCGTGGGGGACTGAAGCCTATCCTGGAACCCCCGGGTGCAAGGTGTGAATATTTCACCAATCAATCACTCAGCAGGTTTTCAGGAGGTGGAAGCAAACCAGAGAACCAGGAGGAAACCTACACAGACACAGTTAGAACATTGTACAGACTGTAACCTTTAATAAATTCGGCTTGTGTGAAACAGCAACACTGTTTATAGAATATTAAAATAATAGATAATATAAACAAAAAATAGGTTGAATAGTGATTTTTAAAAAGCAAATTTCTGTTATAACTAACAACCAGGGGCCATTTTTGCTTTATACACATACTCACATACAGTACAGTATCAGTGTCTCATTTGTAGTACTGTGCAACTCAGCAATGGTTTACACAGCATTAATATTCATTACAGTAAATCAAATAAAACATAATGTATTTATGACTAAAACTGTCATTGTGCAATGAATTACAACCCATTCAATCTGTTTATTATGTTTATTGACCTCAATTATTTCCAGCCACATTTTAATCAAACCTGAACATGTTTATTATATTAAACCATATTCAGCTGTCACACTATGTGTATATTATAGTCAAATAATTTCTGCCTTTAAGCACAGTTTATTGGGGTGAACAAGTCTAACTGAAGTCTCTCTCTCCCCCTGCTGGCTGATTCTGTGCACCAGCTATAAGTGTGTAATATGCTACATAACCGGAATGTCTTGCTGGGCAGCACTTTGCCATTACTTTTGGAACAATGTTTTCATTTAACAACCCATTTGGATAACATGGACTAAATATATACTCTTTATATTATAACTAATATATTTTATATATTAGACCGTATTTTAAGCTTGAACAGTTATATAGCTATAAAGATTTTTTTTTATCATTTATAATTTATAATTTTATAGTTATAATTGAAACCAATATTTTTAGATTCATGAAGCAAATATTTTCATGAAAGTCTGCTTTAAAATTGATCAGCAACACCACTATTGATATATGCAGTGGATCATTAATGTGGATCATTTGGGTTGATGATGTTGTTGAATGATTAGTGTACAGACAAAAAGGTTTCTGTGTCTCCTGATCACAAAGCAATTCTGAGCACAATGCAATAGGACTATCAGTGTCAAGATCAGGAGCTTTCATGTGTTGAAGCAATTAAATTTGAAGGTAGTCCTCTCCCCAAAAATGAAAAAATACATTAGACAAAAATGTATCATTCTAAAACTGCAGTATTTGGGTTTTGCTTTGACTTCCCCTCCACCCTCCTCACTACTGTATGTGGGGTGGTCCTGGCAAAAAACAATAAAACAATTCCATGGATAATCATTTGCTTGTATTTCTTTCTTTTTTTTGGAGTGGTGCCAATGTTTAAACAATTTATTATTTAATTTTTATTTGATTCATTGATTTTTATTCCATAATATGCTCTGTTCTTAATTTTCTTACCTCAAGTTAATTTGCCATTAATTTGTCATTGTGTAATACTGTTTCTTAAATCTGCTATATGAATAAATTTTCTATAGTTCCTTTCAGATATTTATATTCAACTCCAGGTAAATTGTACCAAAATCATCACACGGCTGAAATAAACAAGGCTAAAACAATTTCAAATACAAAAGATAATACAGTAAAGTAATGAAAATAAATTAAAATTTAAGCAGACTTGTATACCTTTAAACTTCTGCAGCCGGACAAACCAAATAGCACTTAAGAAGGTTTCAACAGTTAAGGAAATCCTTGTGTAAAACAATACATTATTCTAACACCTTAACATTTACCCAGGATCATAGAACGATTAAAAGCAAATGATCTGAAAATGTAAAAGAAAGATGTAAAGTGAAATAGAAGTGGGTCTGAGGCTATCACAAATAACAAATCTGCTATGACAATGCTTTTTGAATCAGGAGGTTTGTTATGGGACTGTGTGTGTGTGTGTGTGTGTGTGTGTTATATAGACACTGAACTTTATAACTGTTCAGAGCACCTCCTCAATATAGACAGGTTTTTCTTGGATAATAATAAAGACAGAAGTGACTCAGGAGTGAGCGTACATGGTGGAGATGATCCAGAAATTTTGCTGACTGATGCAAGTCTTTTTAGCCCCTGGTTAATCCCGTACTGCGCATTTATTGCTCTCTTAACTGGCTGAGGGTAATGTTGAGGATAACAAAAAATAAGAGGTAAGAGGATACACTGTACAGTATAACTAATGATTATCCTGGTAATTATGATCAATGCAATATACAGGTAAATAAATTTACAAAACATTCAATATATAAAAAAAAAGCAAACAAGGACAATAAAGATTATA
>JAOVVA010000054.1:16999342-17024788 GCA_028565275.1 Leiocassis micropogon
AAAGGAGATTAATGCATTTTTTGGATGCCTTCAGCATTCCTTTACAATGTAGAAAGAAATAAAAATCAGGAACCATCGTGGAGTTAGAAAGTGACCCCAAACTTTTGAATGGTAGTGTGTATATATATATATATATATATATATCCACACACACACACACACACACACACTATATTTATTTATTTACCTTTTTTTTTCCCGTCATCTCCTGAAATGATTTCCTGATTAGAAAAGAATAAAGATTTGTGAATTCTGTGCTTTGATATCCTGTATTTTTATGCATGGCATGGAAACACTCAAGCAAAGGTTAGCCTAATATGAAATGATATGCACATACAATATAAAGGCATTGCTTCGACACAGGACCAAATACTAATTGCATTTCAAAGAGTTCTCTTTAGCTGCTATGAATTAATGAACAATTCAGTACTGTGAGCAGATGTGTGTGTGTGTGTGTGTGTGTTTTCCTTTAGATCAAAGATTGTTTTAGAAGACTTGCAGATCAGTGTGTCACGCAGACAGCTAATCAGAGTTTTGAAGCGAGTGTAGAGGATGGATTCGGATATACATAATTATATACTTTTTAATAATAGCTTTTTGGTAGAATCACTGCTTCTACTCGAGTAGCTGCACTATCTTATGATGTCCTTAGTGTATTTTGAGGGTTTATATGAGAGCAACAACTGTAATTCGTGCTGTCTCTTAATCATGGTACATTAATTGATAGTTGCCCTTAGTCCTTAGGACAGTTATTCTAGTAGTTGAGCTTAAGGCTGGTGATGAAATTGATTTTTTTTTTTTCCTCCAGAAACATGTTCTCCTTAAAGTTTTGGTCTTGCTTTCCTGGGATGGTCTTCATGAGAGTCAGTTTCATTATAGTTCTTGATGGGTTTTGCAAATGCACTTGTCAATAGTATTCTTGCAAGAACAGAACTATTTTAGAACAGCCGAACTTTGTGTCTTAAAATAAAAGACTGTTATTGTTGTCCTGGTTTTTACTAAATTACCTAATTTCGCATGTGTTGTTTTAAATTTTTGAAGATGGATAAAAATACAATATTGTTCTCGAATGTAGAAAAAAAATCCACATTTTTGACCAGTGTGTCCAAACTGTTGACTGGTACTGTATAAGTAACTATAAGTGCACTCAGTAAAAAAACTTAAGCAATATTTGTTTGTTCAGTACTTTGTTGCATAGCAGCACATCATTTTTGGTGGCCAAAACGGTTTTCAACAACACACTTCTGCTCATGTTCAGTTGCTTAACTATCTGGCATTCTGTCTTTACAGTCATCAGCAGAATCCAGATTTATTGAAAAAAAAAAATGAAATGAAATATATACAATGATTAGCACATGCAATAAGGAAGGGAATACAGTGTAATCATATGAGGATGCTTTCTGTCTTATTTGGTAACTATAATTACATAAGCATTTGTAGGTAATGTAGGGTTTCCCCCCCAAAACGCTGTTAATAAATTAATAATCATAGAATAACAGCATTGAACCTCTTCTGTGATATCTAATACAACTGAAGACATTTGTAAAAGCAATCTTGGTCCACTCCTCCGTGCAGAACATTTCGCGCTCCTTGAGGACTGTTTCCTTAATCAATTCTGATTTGGAATCAGGATTTTTTTTTTACGTATCGATAGATATTTCAAGCAACTGTGATAAAACATTTTTGAGGGATTATTGAAATAATATTCAACTATTCAAACTGCTAACCACATACACACTAAACATGACACTTCAATTCACAATATCCTTCCCAAGCTTGTCCTACAGAGTATATAAGCTTGCCTGGTTAACTGCCTGACTCCCTAGTGTGCTGCCACACAGTCCGTTGACTGCAGACAGATGACATGAGCTGAGATAAAATCACTGGCTAAACCTGTGTTTTCCTTTGGAGAGAGAGGGAGAGAGAGAGAGAGAGAGAGAGAAAGTGTCATGCTTTGGATTTTGTGCCAGCTGAAATGAAAGTTTAATTAAGCTCCAATTTGACCCCGCTTGCTGCTTAACTTTCAAAGTTTAACCACTGGGACAAACTGCTTCATGAGCTGGGGTAAGAAGTGGCTCGGTTTTGTACAGGCAGAGAGTAAAAATACACCAACCAGGTTGACTCTATGGCTTTGTGTCTTAAACTGCAAAAGGAAAAATAAAGTGTTGCATTCTGAGTGAGCTTGTTTTGCTGTGCACGTACAGCCAATATCTCCTAACATAGGCAATCAATATCCAATATGGGTAAAAATATCCTGGTACAACGGCTGGGTCAGTTATAACCATTAACCATCTGCCTTGTTTTGGTTGTAAGATCTGGTTGTGTACAACCTCGTATTTAATCCCCACAAAAGGAGAATGTTATAAGACAGATAAACAGAATTTTCTAGAAATAATTAGATATTGAATTAAAACCGTAAAGCTGTAAACATGTTAATTTCTGGAAAAAAAATTCTGAAAAAAGTTTAGCATTTTTAACAAAGGCTCTATGGTGATTGACTCACTTTTGGAACAGTTTCCCAGTGGACAGTCGAGGAACTGCATTTGTTAGTCTTTCTGCATTAACTTCATTTTAGAACTTCATATTGCTCCTCGATCTAAGAAGGAAGAAAACATGCGATCTCTGTAATGTTAAATGTGGCTTGTATGTTGGTATCAGATGGCCTGGTTTGAGTATTTCATAAACTGCTGATCTTGAATTTTAACTTTTTTTGTTTTTTGCACCATTCTGTGTAAACTCTAAAAAATGTTGTGTATGGCCAGGAAATCATCGTGTTCTGAAATAAACATAAATGTGCAGGAGTACAGATGTTCCTAAGTGCATTGTGAGTGTATACAGTAAGTCCCCTACATACGAATGAATTCCGTTCCGAGATCTCGTTCATAGGTCCAATTTGTTCATAAGTCCAACAAACAGACTTTACGTATTCCATGATCTTGTCTTTGTTCTTTAGAATCGTGCTGATGGTTGAACAATTCATGTTACAAGAACGAGCAATGTCTGCCATCTTTTCACCTCATTCAATTTCTCTCAATTATTTTCACTTTTGTCTCCATGGTTATTGCTAGGCGCTTCTTCTTTATCGCCACAGCCTTTATGCTTGTTTTCAGACATCCTGGTCTTGTACTGCACTCCTGCGCTCTATACAGTACAGTACAGTACCATACACTACACCACAATCACATGCAGAGAATGCACGGTGCACACACGTGACAATGTATGCTGGACATGTGATCTCATTTCTGCGATTAAACATGTTGATTAAACAAGTTTGTGACTCAAATGTTCATGTGTAGGGGACTTGCTGGATTTTTTTTATTTATTCAGTATTTATTTTAAAGTAGTATAATATAAATTTTGTGACAAATTATATCATATTTATATGATATATCATATTAGGCTTTTTTGTTTGTTCTAAGAAATTACAGGAAAGATCTGAAAAAGATCTGGTCAAGAATGTTACAGATTCAGATATTTTTCTTTTTTCTTTATAAATAAGAATGTTATAACAATATTATATAATGTTTTATCAAATATTAAGCAAAGTGTCCCATTGATAAAACATTTTTACAGTGATACAATACATATTTAACACTGCATTACGTACAGTATATTATTGTATTTTAAAAATTAGCTTACTCATACACAGAAATATTATGTCAGTGTCGTTGTTTATATTTAGGAAAATTGTATTTACTGTATGAACATACATCATTCAAAGTAAATAGATTTATGTAATTTGAAATAGAATTTTAAGATGTGGTATCTACAGTACCAGTTCATCTTTTGTTGTCCAAATGAAATTGATCTGCCCAGTCCAGAGTCACTCCGATCCATTTTCAGTGGTAGCATGTCATTTTGGCTGACGGTGATGGGGCGATGTCCATACGAAAGCAGCGTGACTTGTTATTCCCGCAGAGTGTGGATGATTCTCAGTGGGAGCGTGATGTGCTTCTGCTTAATTAGCTGTATTGTTTAGTGGATTGGGAAAACACTTAATTGTTACCAGGAGATCAAGGGGCATGTTTTAACCAGTTGAAGTCATAGTATTTTATTTTACACACAGAAAAAAAAAACATGTTGAGAGATTTTGTTGGTGTCTAGTTACAGTGGTGGCTGAACTAAGTATTGAGACAAAAGTGAAATTCAATGTTTTAATATAAAAAATTAACATTTGTAACATAATGACAATCAAGATAATATGAATAATTTGTTATTTGATTCAATGAAATGCCTATACAACATGAAGTCCTTTATCTTTTTTTTTAAAAAACCTGCTAGATCCGAACGGGCATGGAGTCAAAAAGACTCACATGTCACATATCCAGTTTTTCACTAGTTTTTCACTTTCAGGTATACAGCACAGCTCTTCAGCTCTTCGGCTAGAACTAAAGCGAAATCATCTACAGTATATTTACTATAATATGGCGTATGTTGTCTTAATACTTATGGCCACCACTGTACCACTTTATGTTTATCTTTTTGTCTACAGTGAGAGAACTTCCTCCAATCTATCCAGATGTTCGACAGAAGCAGCGAATCTCAATAGACGTTTTGCCTCCAGAAGTTAAAGCCCGCTTCATCTCCGATCCCATCATTCCCACCCGAACTAAAACTGCCAAAGAGTTTCAGTATGGGATTTCAGCCTATTAGGCTTTTATGTTTTTTCTTATTCTTCTCAGAAATAGTTTGCATGAAACCACACTTAACAGTGCTTGTTTTGTTTTAATCCAGAGACGATGTTGAAAAGGCAACTATCTCAGGTGATTGGAGGCATGTCCATGATTTCTATATGACCACATTCAAATCCTTCTTGGAACTCAATGCTGCTTTTAAGGTAATCTGTTTGTGTTGCCCTTAGTTGTTTGATTTTTTGATTTTTGATTTTTTTCACAAGAATAATATCTGGTTAAATTTGTTAGCTAAATTAATACAGAATAAGTGTATAGGCCTAGCGGAATGTAAAGTGTTAAAGCAGTTCATTCCAATATGCTGCCTTTGAATTGTGCAAATGTTTTTACTGAGAGCTGCTGAAATTCTGACGCATGTGAAACGGTAAAACGAGGAGAAAGGGAAAACCCCAGCATTACTGTTAGGCCTCTATATGAATGAATGAGCTCATTCAGAGAGTAATAAAAGAGAGAGCACCTGCATATGGTTTATATACAGAGTGTTGATCTTATTACAGGGGACCTCCTTCCTACAGTATATAGTACATTTGAGCATTCATAACAGCAGCCATAACATAGTTTCATACAGAAATTATAATAATTAACTGTCCACTTTTTTTCAGATTAGAAAGCAGTGACGATGTGTTATTTTAGTATCAGATTTCCCTTTTTTTGTCCCCAGAGAGAAGCAAATGCTCCATTCAACACTATTGAAGACTCAGGAATAAACACCAAATTTGTCAATGCTGTGTATGACGCTTTGCTTCACACGGTGCGTAATGAACCCAAGAAAAAACAGGAGCTTGTAGAAAATAAATTTACTTTCTTACATTTGCTTAGACCTATCATGTGTGTGTTTGCTTTAATCATTATTTAGTTGTTTGTTTAGTCGCCTTGAGAATTCAGATCTGTAATTCCTGACCTCCTTATTCACAGCCCCCTGATACCCAGAAATCTGTCCTGAAGGGAATCATTAATAGCTTATTAAGGGAATGGAAAGGGTGAGTGTTGTTGTGTTTTCCCTCCCTGAGCTTTTAAAACCTGTGAAATGACGTGTTGTTACAGAGAAAATCTGAGCCACTTCTTTGTCTTTTAGACCACGGACAAAGGACGACCTGAGGGCTTATTTCATACTTGTGCAGGTAACGCTTGATTTTTTTTATAAACTGTACCTAAAAAACATTTTTTTTTCCTATTTTGAGCTCTTCATTGTGCAAAACTGAACTATTATTCAAAAACTACCTTGATTATATAACCCAGGCGCATGTTGTACTTTTCAGTAATAGCTGTAATTTCCTGTCCTAAATCATGCGCTTATCTGCACACATGTATAGGTATATACTAAATGTAGAGTAATTCACTACCTAATCTGGCTCAGGCTTGGCCGTGCGTTGTGTTGGTGGCCATATCAAAGTGTGAGGCAAGGCAGGAAACTCTTGATCTCTTCTCTCTCAACATGGCCCATTGACTCCAGCCATAGCTACAGGCGGACTGTCTGAGCTAAACTGCATATATATGTATATTGTGAGCTAAGTGTTTGCTTCACACATGACCAGCATGGACTGGCTCTGGTTTGTCCAAATAAGGTCAAAGCAACAGGATAATAACTGGGAAAGTCTAACAGAAAGAAACAGAAAAAAGTGAAAAAATAAAATTTTCAACATTGTGCATCAGTTTTCACTTAGTTTTTTTATGTGTATATTTTGGAGAACTTGATCTCTTGAAGTTTTTTTGTTCCAAAATTAGCTCATTATTTAATGCTATGACATGGAATGGATGGATGGAGTGAGATTGGAAGACGAAAGCAATTATTGCATTGATCTGTCTGCCGCGAATGTGAGTCTGTCTGTGGTATTCTTTTTCTTTTTGATCGTGCTGGAGGAACCGATGAGGTCATGTTGGAGAGAGAATCACTGGTTTCCGCTGAAACGCCACTCTTTATTAAAGAGCCAGACCTTTTTCTGCAGCGCCCGAGTGAAAAGTTATATTTCCTTTTCGAAGTGCTCCAGAACGTCTCTTCTTTGTTGCAGAATCCTCAGTACACCAGCACAGCCACATATGTCATCTATGCTCACTTACTGCGGCAAATAGCGACGCTGCCTGAAGCAGATCACCATTTCCTCATGCACTGGTTTAAGAAGTGAGTCTGAATTGTTTCCTTCTGTCTCAGCCTCTTGCAGTCTAGGCTGCTTCAGGAATCCATTCACAAAACAAAACCAAAAGTTCAAAAGGCTAAATTATAAAGGCATGTGGGGATTATGTAAGGACTGAAAAATTATTTCAGAAGAGGGATTTTTTTTCAATTTAAGATTAAATTAGAATTTTAGCAATTGAATAAGACCAACTGATTTATTAACTTTTGAATCACCACAACAGCAGAAGGCGCGGAGTTAGAAAGCTCCAATGTGAGTGTTTGACCAGATCAGCTTTTCATTTCTCAGGCTATCTCAGAAGCGTTTTAAGCAGCTGGTGGAACGCCTACAGCTCTTCATCACCACACGTCTGTTCCCTGCCAAACCAGAGGAGCTACCGCCCATGTCCAAGTGCTCATGGTGGATCCCATCAGCCACCAAGGTTCTCTCCCTGCTCAGTGAGTATGAAAAAGCAGTCCCAGACTGAGGGAAAAGTTCAACAGCATGCTGGCTGCTTTGTGCTGGGACAGAATCAAACCCGTCTCTGTCCTGTGTGTTCAGATGCCGCAAACAGCATTTCCCCTTCTCCCATTGTCCCCTTCTCTGATTTCTACAATCTCACACTGGACCACATTGACTTCATGGAGGACTACCAGACGTGGCAAGCGCATGGAAATTCCAACAGGTGTGGCAGAAAAAAATATAATTCAGACCGAGTCATGTTATCTCCCTTTTCCTGTTTGTCTTGAGTTTCCAACTAGAAAAAGTCTAGAACTTGTGTTTACCCTCTTGAGCATTGCTTATCTTCAAACTTTTTTGACAGCACAATACAAAACTATTTGTCATAACTGATTATGAAGTTTACCATCATTGATCAGTGTTATCAGTGTTAAGTCTGACACTTTGCACTTTGCACAGGTTTACTTTCTGCCAGTATCCATTTATCCTGTCCACAGTGGTGAAGAAAGCTATTATTCAAAGAGACTCTGAGCAACAGATGATCAGTATGGCCAGGGTAAGAGTTTGCATGTCCCTGTCATTTCCTCTCTTCACGGCAGAGCTGCCAGAGTGTGCAGAGAACGTTACTGTGGAAACGAAGGATTTAGATTGTTTAGTCCTAAGGGTCTCATGGGATACGATGCTTGCTCTATGGCCGCCTATACTCAAGACTGTTTATCTAAGCTGTCTGTACTCGGATTGTTCCCAGTGAAGTTCTTTGATTTCTTTAAATTAAAAGTTTTTCGTCTTGTAGAAAGTCCTAATTGTATTAATGATCAATAAGATAATCTACTGTGTAATATGCCTAAGTCAAGCAGGGTTCATTTTACTATAAGAAAAAAAAAATCTAATACAGTCTTGTGCAGGGTGGGGCAGCCTGAGATGTTCTTTTTTTGGGTGAAATCCTCACAAGCTCCCTCCCAAAACATATGCGACCAGAGCGTAGGCTAAACAGACTCGTGGCTGTTGGATTAAAGACAGGAGCAAGGAAATTCACACTGTGTTCTCATCATTAGGACAAAATAGCAGCTTCACTCAAGCATTCAGGAAGTCAACACAGACAAAAAGATCACCAAGATTTATCATAAGCATAAGGATAAATTCCTAATACAGATTGTGCCAGCGAGCATCAGCATGTATGTAAACAGGTTTCCGGATTAAGAATGGTAAATAATCAAATGTGTGGCTTTTTATTTCGGTTGCAGCAAACCCTGGTGGACAAGGTCTCTCGCAGACAGAGGGTGGATATGAGTCTGCTTTTTCTCAACATTAAAGTGAGGCGTCTGCAGCTGGTCAGTGACTCACTGGATGAGGTAATAGCGCTTGCTCACAGAACATGGACAGCGCCTGTCTGTTTCTTCAGTTCCTACCACTAACTCTGAAACAAGAAATATTTACAGAACTGTAAGAATAATGTAGTGGTTTTGTATGCATTATATATTTTCGTTCAAAGCAGCATCGTATTCAACATTTTTATTTTCCGCGACTGAGAGAGGGTACTTTTGGCGAAGCCCAAGTATAGTCTGGTCTGGAAAGTTCTAAGTCTGGCTAGGGCTTAATTTGGAAAAATGGCCCCACCATAAATGCACGTGTGTGTGTGTGTGTGTGTGTGTGTGTGTGTGTGTTTTAATAGCTTTCAAGAAAGAGAGCAGACTTAAAGAAGAAGCTAAAAGTAACATTTGTTGGGGAAGCTGGCCTGGACATGGGAGGACTCACAAAGGAATGGTTTCTTCTCCTGATTCGACAGATTTTTCACACTGATTATGGTGAGATGCTCAGGACAACCATGGTGCATGTGCTCAGCTATGATTTCATCTTAGGTCACTCGAACTCTTCAGTCCGTACAGCTATGAAACAAAACATCATTTATTCATTCGGTACTTGCTTGGGAATGTCTTCCCCAGTTACGTAGACCACATATGACTCAACTTAATAACCAGAACACCAGTTGCTTTACTGAATGACCGAACAAAGTTGTGTTTAAATAGGCATGACTTCATTTTTATTCAACGCTAGGAAGGTTTAAGTGCTCTTTAGAGCCATGTATTATGACCACCTGACTAATACTGGGTAGGTCCCCCTTTTGCCGCCAAAACAGCCCTGACCCGTTACGGCATGGACTCCATTAAACCTCTGAAGGTATGCTGTTGTATCTGGCACCAAGCCATCGGTAGCAGATCATTTAAGTCATGTACTGTAAGTAGTCAGGGAGGGCCTCCATGGGTCAGACTTGCTTGTTCAGCACAGTCCACTGACGTTCGAATGGATCAAGATCTGGAGAATTTGGAGTCCCAGTCTTCACATTGAACCTGTTGTTGTGCTCCTCAAACCATTATTATACCATTTTTGCACTATGGCAGTGTGCATTATCCTGATTAAAGACCACATTGCCATAAAGGAATACCATTTCTATGAAGAAGTACACTTGTTCAGCAACAATGTTTAGGTACAGTAGGTGGTAGAGGTCAAAGTAAAATCCACATGAATGACTGGCACAAGATTTACTTGAAAAACATTGTCCAGAGCATCTAACTGCCTCCAGTAGATTTCCCTCCTTCCATAGTGCAACCTGGTGTCATCTCTTCCCCAGGTAAGCGATGCACACCAACCCCGCCAATCACACACTCACTCATCGTCTATACCGCTTTATCCTGTATTCAGGGTTGCGGAGGGTCTGGATCCTATCTCAGGAGACTTAAGGCACAAGGCGGGGTACACTCTGGACAAGGTGTCAATGCATCGCAGGGTACACACTATGGACAATTTGGGAACACTAATTAGCCTAATCTGCATGTCCTTGGACTGTGAGAGGAAACCGGAGTACCTGGAGGAAACCCACCAAGCACGGGAAGAACTTGCAAACTCCATGCACACAGAGACACAGGGACACACATAACCCTGTCCACAGTTCAACTGTTTTCCTTTCTTGGATGACTTGTGGTAGGTCTTTATTACTTGAGATTAGGAACATCCCACAAGAACTGCATTTGTGAAGATTCTCTGATCCAGTCGTCTAGTCATCACAATTTGGCCCTTGTCAAAGTTGTCCAAGTCCTTATGCTTGCCCATTTTATTCTTTTCTGCTTCCAACACATCAACCCCAGGGAGAAAAAAAAGCCTAATATATCCCATGAACTTCCACGCGCCCACTGTACGGAGATAATCAATGTTATTCACGTCACTTGTCAGTGATCATAATGTTATATATCGGTGTATATATAATATTGGTACAGTGTTGGAAATTACAACCCATTATTATAAAAGTTATTATATTTATTATTGAGTTGGTATAGTTATAGCATGTTGTATTGAAAAGATTTAATAAAAACCTCAGTAACTCATAAACAACGTAACTCAGAAAGCCTGTAAATAATGTCTGCTCGGATCTTCTCAATGTGTTTTGTCAGTGGAAAGTTCAGCAATAAAAAACTCTATGGCTGCAAATAAATAGCCAGAATATTATTGTACACTTTTGAAAAACAAACCTAATGAAATTGATTCTATAGTTAAGCGGTCCCTGGTTGCAGGTTTTGAGAACGCCTGGTCAACTTTATTTTAAGAATAAAGTGATTATGTATAAATAGAAATATGGCTATGTCCAGATATGATGTTATGATGTACATGATATGATATACAGGCAAATCATTTCCATGGTTATATCTGTGATTATATGGTCATCACTAGTGAAATGTGGCATTCAGACTGCCCTTTAAAACCAGGTTTCTGTTTTCAGCTTTGAGGAATTTACTTCCAAAAAAGACTTACAGTGCTTCCATGTGTGCTTTCACAGGCATGTTCACATATGTGAAGGAATCTCAGTGCCACTGGTTCAGCAACTGGAAGTGTGACAACTGCTCAGAGTACAGACTGGTTGGAGCTGTATCCTTTCATTTGCTGCATAGGTAGCTGGCCATGGGTGCTGGAAGACTTAAATAACCCATAAACATACAGTCTGCTTCCACTTAGAGGAAACATCCACAGTTTATTCGTGGAACCTGTAAAAAGTTTCCCTTTCGCAGGGCAAAGGGCGGGACAGATGCTTATTTTCAGCATTAGTCCTCAGTTTGATTCACTGCTGAGGATGCACAATATGTCATGCCTTTCTGACTGCTCACAACCTCGTATGCTGAAGTGCGTGGGCCATAATGAAATGGCAGGGCTGTCCATACCTCGCCCGCTATAAGGTAGGAAAGGAGACTTGCAGCTTGACATAATCATTCCCTCTGACTCAGGCAGCCAGGTTTGTTTGTGTGTGTATGTTCCCCTGAGCTTGCCCACCGTAGAACGTTTCGAGCCCCAAAAAGTACACCCAGAAATGCTGTGTCACATTAGCCAAGGATAATGAATGAAAGGTTTCTTTTGGTTTTGTCTCGTTTGGAACGGCACAGGCGCTGGCTTTTGTCTTGGCTCGATGCTCGAGCCATTACGAAAAATTTTCCCTCTGTCTGCTAAAAGGCAGCCTTTTTTTTTCTTCCCCCTCCCTTTTTTTCTTTTCCCCCCTTTTTCCACTGCCCTCTCTCAGAGAACTGTGTGCATATGGAGAGCACATGGAGGAGTGCTGTCAGCTGCAGCTGCAAGCACTTAAGGAACAGCCTCTTCACATTCTCTTCTAAATGTATAATACACCTGTTGGGCGTTCTTTCTGTACATCTCACCAAGTACACTGGTCATAAGGCCATAGTGTGGTCATTGCAGTAGCAGGTATCTTAAACAACTGTATCTGCGCTAGTTATACATTTAACGGGAACAAGCAAAGTGCACACTCTAAAGAAAGACTGATGACTATAGACTTGGCTCACTTCTTCACCTGATCACTCTTAACCACATTGCGCTCAGCTCATGGGCCTGGCTGTATACAACAGCATCACCCTGGACATCCGATTCCCGCCCTGCGTCTACAAGAAGCTGCTGACTCCTCCCATCGTGCCATGTGACCTTGATGCCCCTGTTGGCATGGCATCCCTCACCCTGGACGACCTGCAGCAAATCATGCCTGTATGTACACAAGCTGTGACATCCAGTGTTTTGGTTTTCACTCTCACTGCTTTCCTGCAGTTTAGAAGAAATGCTTCTGGCAAAAATCAAAAAGTACACATATTTTTTTCTTATTTTCCGTAAAATCAGCCAAGATGTAGCATGTGTTTTGTTTAGTCAAGGGAAAGCTGGTATAGTGGAAATCACCTAAATTACAGAAGGTTGCTGACTGAAATTACTATTCTAACTATACAATCATCTATTCTTACATACAGTTCTATCCTCAGAATCTGCAGCACTGAAAGCCGCACTTCATGCTTACATCGCTAAACTATATGCATGCTATGGATGTGTGTGATTTACCAGATTGCTGATGTGCTGTTTTCACTGCAATTACAGCACTGTGCAAAAGTTCTGAGCCACCATTATATCTTCATATTTTGCTTCCAAAAAGCCAGACCTTCTTGTATTTTAATATAGTCCTGAGGAATAGTTCCCCAGACTGCCTGTAAGACTTGTTTGGCCCTCAGTTTTGGCAAGATTTTGGCTCTCATTTTCAGTCCAGTCCCTGTACCTGACCAGTTTCAGATGCATGTTTTAGTTTGTTAAGCCACACAGTGACCTATAAATCAGTCAAGTATAAACACTAAAGACATGAACTAGTGAGAAACATTTGCAGATGATGACAGATGGTCAGACTGGTGCAATAAAACAGCAGCCTATTTCCCTGAAACATATTTTTCCTTATGTCATTTTACATTATTAAATTAGATTTAGACTTAATCAAGACTTTTCTACAGTAGTAGGGTGTGTGTGTGTGTGTGTGTGTGTGTGTGTGTGTGTGTGTGTGTAAACACACACATACACCAGACATTTTTGGGACAAGGGAAAGTTAATTTTTTTTTTTTTTAATTTAATTATATTATATTTGTTTGTTTATTCCTGAAGTACATTTTAGTGCCTTAAGAGCCCAGCTGTTTACTCAGTTACTCTACCAGAAACGTCATTGAAATTCTTAAGCCAGATTCTGTGGTTATAAGAGTAAAAAAAACGAAGTCTGGATTCACCATCTTTATCCATCCAGGGTAAAAACAATGTAAAACAAAAAATTTCCATAGGAAAATTTTGAAGCAAATTTTGGAGCAAAACAACATCTGGCATAATAATTAAATAATAATAATAATAAATATATTGATATAAAATATAATGTTATCATTTTTTATGAAAACATTTGTTACATTTGGCTAAAAGATTTTTGACCGATATTAATGAATCATGAATAGGGACATAAACTAATAAAATCTTTTATTTTGTTTTCATTTTTGGTTATCTTAGTTAATTGCAAATTTGACTGCCAGCCTTAACACAGGCCAGTTCTTATACAGGCCAGTTCAATCATATAATCTATATATTACTGGCAAAGTTTAATATGGACAGAATTCACATATGCATTGGTTAACCACACATGGCAGTACACAGGACCGTTGGTTATTGTATGTGTCTGAGAGAGTAACCTCGTGTCATTGCAAATGGCACTTGTGGTATTGTTGTGGTTCTACTTGTTGTTCTGGTGCATTGCTGTCACTAGGCAGCACAAGTGTGTTTCCCTTTTCCGCTGATAAAGTGTCGCCTCCAGATGGTGCATTGTTTCTGCAGCCATTAGCACAGCACCGATGCTGACTGCTTGTTTACTGCTCCTGATAAGCCTGTCCTCAGTTATGCATTAGCTCCTATAAATTACATGAAAAGTCAGAAATTGTGAAATGTAAACAATATAATAAATGCTTTACAAACCGGTCAGGACCCTACCAGAATGCAGTGTTTTATGTGTATGTTGTAATAATAATAATAATAATAATAATAATAAAAGATTATGGTAAAATTGAGTCACTTTTATTAAAGTCCACTAGAGGGAGCCTTATGATTAACTTTATTCTCTGCTCTTATGCAACAAGTAAAAGAAACAAGTCTCTTTTGTTTTTAAAATGCGACATTTCTACTTATGACTTTTTAAATGGACATTTTAACACAGTTGACATTTTTTCAATCATTTCCATGTTTTTTTTTTTTTTTTGAATTTTTATTATTTTTTTATTTTTTTTGCTGAGTCAGCCTTAAGTAAACCAGATGTTAAATGTAAAAGCCTTTGGCCTCAAACCTACTTATGTAACCGGGTATCTCTGTGCGTTGTTTGCTCTCTTATGTTAAACTCCCCCGCAAATAAAAGTTTGCCGCTGTAACCACTTGAAGAACTTTCAGTTAAATAATTGAAGGGAGTGAGACAATGAATGTCGCCACGATTCACGTCAATCGCCACCTCATGCCGTGCATTTTTTCTATTCAGCGCAGAGGTGTGAATTAAAATGACTCACATGGTTTCATGTGGATGAAATGCTTTATGTGGTTCTGTTTCACTTTATTCACTGTTTTATATTGTTAAGCAGGAATTAACTTAAACAGATATGTTTTTAACATATTGATTACCTAAATAAATAAATTATTTTTAATTAATTTATTAATTTAATTTAATATGCAAAAATGTAGATTAACTGTTGTAAAAGGTTAATAATGGAAGTTGAACTGTTTCCAATGCGATGGTGCCTCTTGATTTAAAGTTGATAATTTAGTCTTTCTGTTTTAGGATCTTGCTCACGGCCTCAGCGAGTTACTAAGCTACGAGGGAAATGTGGAAGAGGACTTCTATACGACCTTTCAGGTGTTTGGCTCACACACAGACATGCCTCTGTGCAGTGCAGGTTTCTGAGAAAATGTACAGACTGTAAGGATATTCAGGGTGCCGTAGATTGCACCGCAGTGCTAATTCGCACTTTTCCTCAATATGTTGAAGGAGCAAAGTTGTGCCGAGGACAACATTCGTGTCTGTCTTTGCAGGTTTTTCAAGAAGAACTTGGAGTAGTCAAGTCATATAACCTCAAGCCAGGTGGGGATAAAATTCCTGTGAATAACCAGAACAGAAAAGGTGAGAGGTCTCGACTAAACCAAACTTAAACCAAACTTTATCCACTATTTTCAGCAATGTGCCTGTGGTGCATTATTTATTTATACATCCTTGTGCGCAGAATACGTCCAGCTGTACATCGATTTCCTGCTGAATAAGTTCATTTACAGACAGTTTGCCGCTTTCTACCACGGCTTTCACAGTGTATGTGCCTCTAATGCCTTGATGGTGAGTTGAACTTTCTTTCAGTGTCTGTGTGTGCTTGTGGATCTATATAACTATTACTTATCGTAACAAATAGTCACATATTTTAATAAACCATGACAGAAATTAAGATTTTTCCAAACTATTAGAGACTAAACTATTTTTCCAAACTACTACAGAGCAGTATTGCCCATTTCTGTCTGCATCGACGGGATGGCAGTGTTGTCACTCATCATTAGTCAGTGTGTCACTATCCAATAAGGGGTATCTGTCAGGACCTGGATGTGGAGGAGGGTATCAGATAGCGCTCGTCTGAGTGTGGTATGATGCCATGTGACCCAGCACAACCAGCAGTTATAAATAACCGGTGACTGGCTTCACGTGTCGCTGATCAAACATTTGTTGGCCCAAACCCTCCCTAGTTGGAAGCTGTTATGTGATAGGAGAGAGCTGGCTAGAAAGTCTGAGAAAATGGGGGAAACATCAAAAGGGAAATAAAAGCTGCAGCTGATAATCCTGTGATTTTTGCATAAAAAAGTTTTGACCCTAAGGCTAAATGAAATCATTTTCTCTCTTTGTAAATGCAAGATTTTTGCATGAAACTAAGATAAAAAACGATATAATTCCAAAATAATATTATCATGAAACTTTTTTAATTAATTCATTCATTCATTTATCTATTTATTCGTTCATCTTCAGAAAGCACTTTCTCTTAGTTAGGGTTGCAGTGGTTCCAGAAACACTGAGCACAAAGCCTCCATGGAAAGCATGTACATCGCAGGACACCATGCATACACTCGCTCACACCTCACCAATCAGCATGTTTTTGGGAACTTGAACGGAATTGGAGAATTTGGCAGAAGTGGACACAAGGAAAAGATTTGAAGCTTTATACAGAGTAACCATGTCTCACGTTGATGTATATCATGTATTCATGTATATGTACAGTATACCAATCAGACATAACATGAGAACAAAAACTTTATGCCCAATTTTGTGTGGGTTCCAATAAATCAGCTTTGGGTGCCCATGATCCTGTCACCAGTTTAGTGGTATATTATCAGTCATCAATATTAATGTGTTAATGTTATGTAGTGTTAATGTATGGCTGATCAGTGTACATGTGCCCATCATAAATGTGCCTTCAAGAATATGAAGAGGGTAAGTTGAAGCCAAATGCTGCAGTTGTTGCAGAACATCTATCTGGAAAGCGTTATAAAACCATTTCCAAACAATTTGGAGTTTAGCATTCTACAGTAAGAAAGATTATTCACAAGTGGGATGCATTCAAGACATTTGACATCTTCCCAGGAGCGGACATCCCAGCATCCCAGCACATTCACAACAAGGTCAGATTGTGCAATCCTCAGAGAAATACAAAACAAAACAAAAAAAACCAAGAGCTACATCTTAGACCCTACAGTCCTCACTGAGCATGTTAAATGGTAAAGTCCATGTTAGCACAATTAGAAGAAGACTGAACAAGTATGGTTTGTTTGCAGGGTGAAAGCCTCTGCTGTCTAAAAAGAGCATTAAAGCATGGATCGGGTTGCAAAACTGCATGTGACATTGGCTTCTGGAACAATGTCCTGTGGACAGATGAGACCAAAGTGGAGCTGTTTGGGCTTAATGCCCAAGGCCATGTTTTTTTTGGCCTTCATTTTTATTAAGCAAATAATGGCACGGTCAAAAACATTATCACACTTCTGTCACACTGCATATATAAGAGTGTATATAATGTTTAAAAAGGTGCTTTGGTTGGCAAGTCCAAAGCAGAGCTGATCACCAGCTGATTTCGGGACAATGTAATTGGTGTGTGTGTGTGTGTGTGGAGTCTGCTCTCCCCACCCCCTCGCTTGGCCATACTCCAAAGAATTGGGGAGTGTTAAGCGCTTTGGTTTGAAGTTGTTTCCAGGCCAACATGGAAGGAATATGCCAGTGAGATGTGTAGAACTAATACATGACTAGGCAATGAAAACTTCAACCCCAGAATCCTTGCCTCGCATTTCAATCAGAGGCTTTATAAAGCTGCCTTTTTCATGCAGATTTTCAGTTGCTTTGTGACTAGAACAGCACTTAAACTGCTGTCTTTCTTCCTGCATACTTTGGTATGTGGTTTAATGAATCATCAGTAGTGTATGAGTGCTGGGAATTTCTGTGTGCCATCACCTATTCAGGCGTGGAGAAACAACACAAGCCCCAGCAGCTTGTTGGTAGATTTGTTGATTTAAATAAATATATATATTCTGTATCTTAATAGCTGACTGAGCCCCGAAAAAGTCTTGAATTTCCTGTGTTTATCTTGGCCATGTTCAGACTGGAAATTACACTTCCTAATATGGTAAGCATTGTCTGGTCCAAGTTTGCTCTTGTAAGTATACAGCTGACCAAAGAGAGAGAGAGAGAGAGAGAGCAATAAATCTGCAGTTCTGTGCAAATGCATACCCTGGCCCTTTCTGGAGCTTTCTGACTCTGAGTGTTTTTCTGTAGTGTCACTAGTTGCGGTGGGTGTGTCAGACACACAGAATGCACAGTTGTCATGCTGGGAAAGAAAGGATCAGATGAGCTGACCACATTAAATCCCTGGGTCTTTAAATGCTTATGTAAGAGATGGTGAGAAAGCAATAACTCTCTCTCTCTCTCTCTCTGGTGTTAGGAGAAGGGGAGGGGAGATGTCAGATGAGATTGCAATCCCGTGGTGTTTTTGCAGGTCAATCGTTACATCATAAACGCAGACCAAGCCTTGCCTTTTGGTAGAGTTAAAGGCGTTATATGCGGATGTGCAACAAAAAGGGTGTAGCAATATTTAAAACTTCTAATATGATGTTAGTTAAAGCTGAAGTACCAAAAGATTCAGAGTCAAAAGATAAAAGAAGAAGAAAAGAAAAAAATGAAGCCGGATGAGTGTGTGTTATGTAATTGCATTTAGTGCTTACTTGTATTACTGCATCTATGTCATTGTTACAAGCATTACTGCAATGTAAGAAGCAGTGGTAGCTCAGTAGTTAATGCTCAGAGTAACTACTCGGAAGGTCAAGGTTCAAGCACCAACTCCACCAAGTTGCCAATGTTGGGTCATTGAGCTTGGCCCTAAACCTAATCTGGTCCATGGGTGACGTATCATGGCTGACCCTGTGCTCTGACCCCAGCTTGGGATATGTGAAGAACGAATTTCACTGTGCAGGAATGTATTCGTGACGAATAAAGGTTTAACTTAATTTATTTTTATTATAGCTCCTGAGGCCAGAGGAGGTTGAGATCCTGGTGTGTGGCAGCCCCAATCTGGACATGAGCTCTCTTCAGAGGGTGGCACAGTATGAGGGCTACAGCAAGACAGACCCCACCATCCGGTAACACTGACCTGCAAGGGTCACTGCACTTACTGTCTACCTGCAAATGGAATAACCATCATTTAATAAAACTATTCAAGGGATCGTTTTATGTAATGTTTTTTAATTCTTATAGAAAAAGAAAAAAATCTTAATAAAATAATTATCACAGACAAGATTACACCAATTAAAGGCTCTAAATGTAGGTTTTGATTAATTTTCCTTTAATAACTTAGTTCATTTTCATTTTCTTTGTGTGTGTTCATGTACTGTCCCATTAAAAACATAGTACCATTTGTGTAGTCACGTGACTCCAAGCAATATGGAAAAAAGTCTTTTATTTACAAAAACATATTTTGTTTACAAAACTTTACAGTTGAACATATTTACAGGAGAAACCTATAAGTAAACGATGAGGACAAAAAACAAACATTTATTAATCATGATAGAGTTAAAATGTTGAATTATGGTGATATAGAGAATATATTTTCATACGCATGTGGATATACTGAACGAATGCTTTTTCATGCAGATTTTCAATAGCTTTGTGACTTTAAACGGCACTTGATGAGACTGCTTTCTTTTCTTCCTGCATCATTTGGAATGTGGTTTAATGAATCATCAGTAGTGTATAAAAAACACACTTAGTGCGTACACTGCAGCTTTCAGTGCTTTCTATTTCTTTAAGATTTTTGCGAGACATGATCATTATCATTAAGTAAATGTTTTTTTTTTTCCGATGAAGTGCATTCTGGGACGTGGTTCTGGCTTTTTCTCTGGAGCTGCAAAAGAGGCTTCTCCACTTCACAACAGGAAGTGATCGTGTTCCTGTGGGAGGGATGGCAGACCTCAACTTTAAGATCTCGAAGATTGAGGTTTCGACAGACTGGTACGGATGAAGTAATGCATCAGGTTCTGTTTGTGTGTGTGTTTTATAGTTTTTATGTCTTAGTGTTAATCAAGTTAAGTTAAGAATTAAATATGTGCAAATGAAGATAAAGCAAATATATATATATGTGAGTCATTTCCTCTTTTCAGGTTACCTGTTTCACACACATGCTTCAACCAGATCTGCCTGCCACCCTACAAGAGCAAGAAAGAGCTACGGCAAAAGCTAACCATAGCCATTTCCAATGCCGAGGGCTTCGGTTTGGAGTAGTGTGATGATGGTTTAAAGGGAAACGGATACCCATGGACATTCGCTGGTGTTTTTGTCCGATGTTTGCACAATAGGCCCCTTTGGTAAATGATTTACGCACTGTAGCTGTCCTGAAAGCTAGACTCGAAGAATCACTAGCCTTTGGCCATTTGATATGGCTGTGATGTGTGATATTATGTTGTGTTGTACGTGTGTGTAAATGGTAAGAGACAAATTCTGTCATGAACCAGGATTCGAGAAAGAATCCAGTTAAACTGTACTGTATGCCTAGAAGTGTCCAGATGTGTCGTTTGCATTGTGTTATGTATATCAAGGATCTTTCTGTTTTAATTGAATTTTTTATTTTTTTTTGGTTTGTTTTATAGCTTTGACAAAGTATTCGCATGTGATATACTGTATTTGCGATATCCAACTAAATCAGCAGGATAGCTACAGTATTCAAGGTAGAGAGCTATTCAGATGAAATTACTATATCAGACTTCAACTTGGCGATTTTGCCAGTTTGAATCTGTTCTCTAGCAGGACTGTTATGTAATATCCCACAGTTGTGCAGTGGGGAGGGCTGAAAATAGGCCAGAGCGAGGTGTAAAATAGCTTGGCAAAGAGTCTACCTCTGGTCTGAGGGTTTGAAACGACAGTGCTATGTCTCCCTGACTCCCTGGTAATAACCAAGATTGTAATAGTGTTACTGATTTAGACATTTCCTCTAATTGTGCCTCCATTTCCTCCAGTGCTGGACTGTTATAGGTGTTAAATATTCTGTAACTGAACCTCACGATAGTTTTCATGCTCAGAGATGGTCTTGTTCTGTATATAGTTCTGAAAGTCTTGACGACCCTTTTGTATTCTCAGTTAAAGGAAAGGAACGGTGTAAATGACAGTTTTTCTTTTATTTGTGCCTGTCCAAGTGACTAGCTATAAAACACACCAATAGTGTGTTCCTGTATTAGAAGTCGTTTGTGGTAGTTATTGTTGGTTGTTCTTGAACAGAATGTGGACTGATAACGGGAGGTACACATGAACAGCTAAGTATGTTAAGATTAATTTATTTTGCAACTGTCCCCCCCCCCTTTTTTTTTTTACTTTTGCTTATCAGTTATAAAGCTGATAAAATAGTGATTTAATTGACTGTCATTTTTCCCCTGCTCATTCAATACTTGTAAACATCTCTTAGCTTGAGTATTGGCAGCATGCTTTCTCTTTTCTTTTCATCTCCAGTTCCTTAGATTAAAATGTTACTCCTGGTTTTGGCCTCCATCCATGACATCACTTTAACTTTCTGACTATTGCAAGTGTTCACTTTATCGTTTATACTGTTTCATGACTGAATACAAATGTATTTGCCGTGTATTTATTTTAACTTTGCTCATTCTTAATGATTAAAGTTATACAGCAACACTAATGGCTAAAATTCTTTTTTTTTTTTTTTTTGCAACAGAGCAAATAGACTATTGGATAAACTTGTTAGGTAGGAAGTTCATTATACTGTGGGTATGATTAGAATTTGAGGAGAGTCATTTACATTTGTTTGCATTTCTTAACAATGTAATGTCTGTATTGTGGACTCACCAGCCATTTCATTAGGTACACTGCTCGTTACATTGCAGCGATTTAATGCATTTGGGCATGTACAGTTTAAACCAAGAATCAAAATGAAGAAGAAAGGTAATTTAAATTATTTGGAATGTGGCATGGTTGTTGGTGCCAGACCACAGTGGTGGTTTACAGAGAATGGAAACAGAGAATATCCAATGAGCAGCAGTAATTTGAGCGAAAATGACTGGGTGGACCTGATAGTAAGGTGACTGTAACACAAATCTCAATCTCATTACAGCCAAGGTATGCTGAAGAGCAAGTCTGTACACACAACATGCAAAACCTTGAAGCAAAGTATTGTTGCTGACCATGTCTGACCACAGTGCATCCATCTTCTGATAGCTACTGTACACTACCAGTTAAACATTTGGACACCCCCTCTAATTCCATTGTCTTTACTTATTTTTCTTTCTTTCTTTCTACATTGTAAAACAGTGCTGAAGGCATTCAAATATGCAATAATTCTATTTGAACAGTTGATATTGAGATGTGTCTGCACAACAGCTCTAATCTGAGGTGCTGGCAATTGGTGATTTTTGAGGGTGATAACTCTAAATGAACTTATTGGTCTTGCCTTCCTGGGATGGTCTTCATGTGAGCCAGTTTCATCATGGTGCTTGATGGGTTTTGCAAATGCACTTGACAATACTGTTCTTGCAAGATATATTGCAGAACAGCTGACCTTCAGGTCTTAAAAAATAACTGACTTTTGTTGGTGGTACCTAATTACCTTATGACTTTTTACAGAGTTTTGAACAAAAATCAGTATTGTTCTTGAGTGTAGAAAATAAATCCAAACTTGTGTCCAAGTGGCGCAGTGGCACAGTGGCTTAGTGGTTAGCTAAGTGGTTAGCTTAGTGATCTCCTTGCACCTCCAGGGTCCGGGTTCGATTCCCGTCACTGTGTGCATGGAGTTTGCATGTCTTCCCCGTGCTTGGTGGGTTTCCTTCGCGTACTCCAGTATTCTCCCACAGTCCAAAGACATGTACAGTAGGTTAGGTTAATTGGCATTCCCAAAAATTGCCTGTAGTGTGTGCGTGAGTGTGTGTGTGTGCCCTGCGATGAATTGGCACCTTGTCCAGGTTGTACCCCACCTTGTGCCCTAAGTCTCCTGGGATAGTGAGGGTCCAAATTTTTGACTGGTACTGTACTTCCAGCAGGATGGAACTGGTTTCTTGAACATGACAAGGAGTTCACTGTAATCAAATAGCCTCCACAGTCCATGCTTGTCTGCAGAATCAGAGCATCCTTGGGAGGTGATGAAACATGATATTCTCATCATGGATGTGTAGCCGACAAAGCTGCAACAACTGCAAGATGCCATCATGTCAGCATGGACCGAAATCTGTAAGGAATATTTCCAGAACCTTGTTGAATCTGTGAAGAGTTATGACCGTTCTGAAGGCATAACGTGACCCAGCCCCAGCCCAGCAAGGTGTGCCTAATTAAGTGGCCGGTGAGTACATACAGTACAATATGAGATGTCTTCAAGTCAAGTCTTGACCGTTTACATGGTTCTTGCTACTGAGTTAATGAATTGTCCATCTGTATTACTTGTTCAAAGCTCACCAATTCATTTACTCCTTTTCTTTTTTTCCATTCAAACCGTCTTTGTACTGTAGAGGCTTCATGGAAAAATATTTGACGCGATCTGTTAAAGCGAAGAGTGATGTACAGGACATCCGGAGCCTCGTCTATATTTAAATGAAGCTTGCAGTCCTTTTTGAAAGATGACTCAGATTCAGAGGGCTTCATCAGCAGTACAGGGCTTCACTGTTATCTCAGTGACCTTTACATCACAATTTCATGGACCCTCTTATCATACCTCTCTTTCTTCACCTTGGAGTGAAGCCAGGTCCAGAAAAAAATAACGAACACCAGTTGACACATTGTAGTGAAATTAATCGGTCATATTTAAGATTTTCACAGATGGGAATTTTCCTGAATAATGGGAATGTGGCGTGCTGTCATTTCAGACACATTCGAAGGGCTGCGTAAAGCTGGTGCTGAGCCAGGTTGGAGAGATCGATGGACTTCAGCTGTTCTGAAACACCATGGGGTGATGGATGTTAAGGGGGCATGCAGGGTATAAGCATGTTAAACAGCTGCTCTCTGTTGGCCTTAGCAGTAGGTCAAGGTTTTATTGGGAAAACAGCCAGTTCTCAATCATCAGGCCAGCCAGTCACTTTCTTTTCATCATGTTCAACAGCATACTTCAATGAGTGTGAACATTATGCAAGCTTTTTCTATACATGGGAACTGTTTTATATACACAGCTTCAGAGCACCCTGCTAGTACACTTGTGGAAGACAAAAACTTGCAAAACAGTCAATTAAGTGACAACAGTGCAGTCTTAAAAATCATGCGTTATACTGTATAGTTTAAGAGCTTCATTTCATGTGAATATTAACTGATTAATGTACTTAGCTGATCAGAGTCATTATCTGACTTTCAGAGAGTTTACAAAGAAAGGTGTGGAAAACCACAAAACGTTAATGAACAACAGTTTTGTTAGAGAAAAAACACCTTGTTGATGAGAGAGATCAGAGAGGGATGGTCAGACTGGATCAAGCTGAAAAAGAAAGCTACAGTTACTCAAACAATCACTCTTTACAAATACATAGGGTGAGCTGAAAAGCAGAACAATTATCAGCACAGTTTTGCATTTACACTCTGCCACAAAATATCAGATTTGTTCATGCCTTAAGTATAATTTAATGTTAAATTTAAAGTTAAATGTTATTAATATGTCACTGTGTGGTTTAAAAACAAAAAAATACAAATTTTCTGTAAAACTGGTCTGGTACAAGAAGTGGACTGAAAATCAAAGCCAAAACGTGCCAAAAAAGTTAACCAAACAAGTTCTTCAGGAAGTGGAAAATTATTCTTCAAGATTAAAAAAAAATACAAGAAAGTCTGATTCCTTAAAAGTAAAATATAAAGAAATTAGGAATTAAAGACTTTTGCACAATCCTGTATTGAAATAAGACTATTTATTGATTTGTAGGACAACAGTAAAGGTGTGTGAAAGAACGGACCCATGGCTTTGCTAGAAACAAGACAAAAATAATATATTTGCAGAATTGTGGAAAATGTAAGTTTTGTTTTATTATTTAAATGTATGGAAATCCTAAAAAATGCTTTTTGCAAAGAAAGACTAACGAATGGGCCTCAATCATGAGGCGTCCCTCTTTAAGATTACTCCCAATTGTGTACTTTGACTCATAAGTTATACTTTGAACCCTGCTGTGCACTTCTATAGCAGACTGACCGGTCATTCCTTATTCCCTCTGGATCTATATTTAGGGGAGCTTAGACAGCTCTAGAAAGTACTAGGGCACAGTGAAATATAAATCATACGCCAACCAGAGCACTTCTAAACCGAAGAGATTTATTGTGTTTAAGTTTTTGCAAATCTCACAAAATTAGATTAAAACTAGTTACACTCTAAAAAATAAAACTGTGCTGTACTCAATTTTTTTGGTGAAACATTTTTACACTTACAAATATTGAGTAAATATAAAAGTTGCAAAATCATGTAAAATATACTTCATGAATTGAGTACAAGTCAAGTAAAAAAAATTAAGTAGACCTGAATAACTCTATTTAGTAGAATGATGTACAAAATTGATTAAATGTAATGAAAATCAAAAGATAATGCAATGGTTACCCCAAGTGAAAATAAGTAAAATAATTGAGTAGATATAATTGAAATGCAAGGTATAAGAAACTGAAAATTAGACTATTATTTAATTATTTAAACTATATTTATCCTTTCCTCAAGCGGTATTTTAATTCAGGTCAATGTATCTAATGACACCAAATAATAAACAAAGAAACAATACATGCATTACCATTTTAATTAAACATTTATTTGCCAAATTTGACAAGACATGAAGTCTAAACTCAATCTGGTTTACTTTGC
>JAOVVA010000054.1:17034321-17060329 GCA_028565275.1 Leiocassis micropogon
TATATATATATATATATATACACAGTATATATATATATATATATATATATATATATATATATATATATATATTCCCCATGGTTCCTTAGTCATTCAGTACTAGTGTCAATCCAGTGACAATATATCAACAATGTTTAAGGGAAGATGACTGTATGACAACTTACTCATGACAAACAATAGGTAATATGGTAATTTTGTGACTTTCTGAGACCTCAGTATGTGTTCACACAAGGAGGTATCCAGGTGCAATAGAACTTTGTTATCAGTACAAATTGAGGAAGGACTGGTTTAAACATGTCACACTTGCAGTGTCACAAACACCAACATGTCAGTGTTAATGCTGCACTCAGAAAAGTCTAGTTATCACAGTTTAAAGAACTTTACACAGCAGTTGTAGAAGCATCTACGTGACAGGAAACAGGTCTCCACTCACACTACAACCATGCAAATGTGTTCAAAACAAAACGCTGCTGCCCTAACGCATTTCTGTTCATGTTTTTGGTCAGTCAGTAATTTTAAACATTTCAGCGGTTCAAAACATTCTTCAAAACACTTCCCAATATATTTTTTACTTTCTTATTTTAATTATTCATTATTTATTTATTTGCTATAGTAGATTAGAACTGATGCAAAGTTTCTGCATTCTGTCAGTCACCTTTTCAATGTCACATCCATCTTTTAAACATGTAGAAACATGAGAATAAAATATGCAGCACAATTATTGCAAACTCACTGTTTTATATACAGTACGTATGAAATGTTGTGACATTATTCCTTTCTAGAATACTTATCTACTTCCAGCAACCACATCACTTCCTGGTCTGTTCTGAATAATCAACACATTTTTTAAGATTTCTGATGAAAGGCGGTAAAAAGCACAGGAGGCACGGAAATGACTAACTATGACCTATTTTTAACACTTCTGTTTTTCTACATCAGAACTGTTCAGTATTAATATGATGACAATTGTGTAGGCCGGCCTTCTCAGCCTTAAATGGTATAGGAAACTGAAGTGGTATAGGAACTTAAGAGGTTTAAGTTCCCATACCACATGTTAAGGAATTTTTTTTTTTTTTTTAAATCAGCAGCTTGGGACCCACAGCTGGCTGTTGAATTTGTGTCTACAGCAAGTTTTTTGCTTTTTTTTTTTTTTTTGGCACTATGATAGACTCACATTTAACTATCATTCTAATATGATGAAATGCAAACAGTGTTAACTAGTCTGGCAATATTTGTTCAGTGATTGCAAGAATAAAAATACACCAAAGAAATGATTAGGGCATTTACTCCATTATCCTGCCAAATTCCACAGGCCTAACTTCCACATAGCAGGCACATGATGCCTAGATTATAGTCATTTCTACTGAAAATACATGAAGATCCTACGATTGATGAAAAGCAAATCGTGTTACCATATCTGGCAATATTTGGTTAGTAATTGCGAGAATAAAAAAACCCCAGAGAAATGATTAGGCCATATACTCCATTATCAGGTCAAATTCCACATTGCAGTTACAGGATACTTAGATTACAGTTATTTATAATAAAAATGCATGAAAGCGCTTCATAGACTATGCAGGTATATAAGCAGTTCAGTAACTGAGTAAAAAAAAAATGAAGGTAAAGGTATATTATTTTAATATGATTTCATGATTTGGCAGGGTGATATTGGTAGTTAGAGTTGTTTAGGATTCAAAACAAACAGCACAGCTCATATACCGCCATCTAGTGGTGATGGTGGCATGCAGAAACTATTTGCATCTATTTTATTAGCCGAAAGATAAAGCTTTGCTCAAGACTGACCATGTAAAAATCTATTTAATGACCTTTTAAGAATTAAAGGTCATTAAATAGATTTTTACATGGTCAGTCATAATTCTTAAGGACCGTCGTCCAAAGACATCCCACAAAATGTGTTTAATTTTCATGTTTATTGGGTTACCACATGATATTAAAAAAAGATATACGATTAATTTCTAAAATGGACACTCTATTAGAGTTCTCATCATCTTTTGTTAATATAAAAATAAGTGATTTCTAACATCATGCCCATAAGTATGTATTAGCACACTTGTTCAAACAAAAGGAGGAACCCATCACAATTCATATTACAGTATATTAATAATAAAATATTCAAAGGGTTATAAGGCAATAACATACTATTATTACATGACTCCAGGGTTTTAACATGCCTCATTCCGGAATACTATGATTTAGTTGGAAATCATATTTAAAGTTTAATACTGATATCCAGTAATATTTAGCCAACTTAGGATAATCTAGCCAACACATCAGTCATGGTTACAGACTATAGAATTGATATATATCAATGACGAGGGGTTTGCACATATACATGTAACATGATATAATGTTATGTAACACTGGCGTATATATACACAGTTATTACATATAGACAGGATGCAGAATAAGAAGAAAATACGACACATGGCTACGTCATGTGAATTTCGTGTGTCTAGTTCATCTGTTTGGTTATATTACTCACTCACACACTCATTCTCTGTACCACTTATTCGGTACAGGGTCGCGGGTGGCCTGGAGCCTATCCAAGGTGACTCAGGGCATGAGGCGAGATACACCCAGGACGGGGTGCCAATTTATCACAAGACAAACAATCTCAAACACACACACACACACACAAACAAACACACACACCCTGGATGTGCACGGCCACAATGCTAACCAGAAAGACACGGTGTCGCCAGGTCATATTACATATTAAACATATTTAACCATATTTTAATATGGGCAAGTAATCATCATATTTATTTAAAATGAAAATTTCCCCTAAAAAAACTTTAATTCACTATAAAGACTACAATGTGAAATTTTGTGTATTTACCATCTCTTTCATTTGTACTTTTGCTGCTATCCGTTTTGCTTTAAGAAGGAATAACAAAGCCTTCAGGGTATTTCATCAGGCCTTTAGCCTTGCACATTTGCTAGAGAATCCATTTAATTATTCATTAATTCATTCTTAGTAATATTCTCATTCACACCATGGTCAATTAAACAAACCCAATACACCTGACAATCTGGCATGTGGCAGATTTAAGGACAGAGAACATGAAAACAACCCACACATACAAGGGACTATATAAATAAAGCTTCTTAGTTTGTTAGCTTATTGTGTTGTATTAGGTACCATATGCTTATTCACCCTTCACTGTCGAGCCCAGAATTTCAATACAAAACACTTTGTCCCTCAATTACACTGTTAAGCCTGAGCCCTGCTTAATGGATATAATTTGTCCAGACATTAATTCATGCAAGACTGTTGGCCCATTTTTTTTAAAGCACAGCTACACAATAGTATTTTAGATGCACTTTTGTGGTGGACACAGAGACAGTCAGGTTCATGAGCACCTTATTACGGACTGAGAAAAAATTCATGTTCGGACCCAGCTGACTGGAACCCATTGTGGATCCCTCTCCAGTTGCTCGAGGATACTCCTGAGGTCTGCACAAGCACTGGCAGGGTCTTCTTTCACTAGGACCCTATCCACCATGTGGCCATACTGCTGCTCCAGCTGCTCAGCTGAATGACGCATCTCCTGAAGCTCTTCCTCCTTTACACAGTAAGGGACGGAGAAACAAAGAGCTTAACTCATTTTCTGTTGCAAATGCATTCTGATAATTGCATGACATAGATGATATATCAACAACTAGCTCAGTTCAAAACTCCTTTACTCGCATCTACCATCTTCTACTAATTGCCCAAAAATCGTCTGTCAAAAATTGGGTTCTCTGTAATTGTACGGGATTTGAAAATTTCAATTAGAGCCATAATTCATAGTTACTGTTTGTTAAAATATATGTAAGGTTATATCTATTATATATTTTTACTTTTTTCTTTAGAGTACAATTTAGAGTCATCTTATGTATTTCTTAAGGGGTTTAAGAGCTTTCTTACCGAAAGGTGTGCGTTGTCGCCCCCTGATGGTGATGTGGCTCTGCTGCAATGGTGGAGGCTCTCAGGGATAAATGGCTTGACAAATATCACATAGGGCTTAAACTCAGCTGTTCGAAGGATTTTTAAAGCCTGGTCATTTGGGATGAAAATATTGTAATTAGCTTTTAACCATAGCAGGGTGGCAGGTGAGCAGAATTTATACACACAACAAACTAATTGTAATAAAAAAATTAAATAGTAATAAATAAACACGTAAATTAACCCCTAGGCTTTCATTCCCCTAGGTACAAGGTATGGTACAATGCACAAACTGTTTTCATGGGTTTGTTTTATAAAATGATTTATAAATAATAATTAGAAAAACATCCTTTAAAAATAAGATTTTTTTCTCACTTTTTTCTATTTTTTTTCTTCATTTTTTTTCATTTTTGTTGATAGCCCATGAATATGTTCCCAGATACAAAACAAAAAAAAAAGTCACCATTGTCACCATCATAGATAAGCGGGACGTTTAAGTTAAACACAGACTTTTGATTGCGCAGCATAACAGAAAACTTTAGAAAGATATTTAAAATATTTTTCTATATAATCCCCTGCTACACTAATGCACTTATCCCAGTGTTTCCTTAGTGGTTGGATACCATCAATGTAGAACGTTTTCTCAGTAACCCGGAGCCATGATCAGCCTGCCTGCCTCATACCAGAAACACCGCCCCCCATGAAACTCATTTAATGGCTCAAACACCTTGAAATGGCTTCAAGTGATATTAGAACAGTACAAGGAATAATTCCTAGCTGAGTTCCTGTAATGTGCAAATGGTGTTCACAGTTCCCACAGACAGATGCATCTCGTCCACAAGTCTTCCACAAGTTATCCGTCAATTCTCAAGGATCAGGTGTTCTACTAGCTGAATGTTCACTGGAACAACTGCAGTGACCTCTGACCCACCCCAACTGGGATCGTCATTCACGGAGGTACTGCTGTCTTTAAAACATTTGGACCATTCGCATGTTTTACTGTGACTAAGAGTCTCATCAGTGTACTAATCGGTTTTACACCTTTATTCATGAGAAGTTTCATCACAAATCCCAGTTTGTCTTGAACACCCCTCATATATAACCCACAAAAACTTGTAACGATACTTGGAATGCATGCCCAAATACAACCATTGTACTATAGAGTGGCATTTTACATTTGGGATGAAGGTGGCCCAGATGTACAGTAAATGTGTGATATTATTACCATTATATGTTGTTGTGGCTGTGTTCTGGCAGTCAAACCTGGATTAGATCATCAGTGTCATTTTATGGCCATATGTGGGGTTATATGCTGGCCATCATCAGACTGTTACTTACAGTATTTTGAATTAGGGGTGTAAGACAACCTTATTTTGTTTAAAATATAACTATACTTTATATATAAGTTTAGATTTTTACATTTTTACTAATGTTGTACTGAGTTACATTTGTTATAACCCATAAGAACTGGTCACCTAATTAAAAAAGGCTTATGGGATGGCACCTCAGCCAACAACTTCCCAACTTTCATAATACGTGGACATATTTGTTCTGCCCTCTACCGCAACAGCACATGTTCCATTCTCAAGGTTAATGCTAATGCTATCATTTATAGTAAGTTATTTACTTGTGTTAAGTCACACTGCCTGTTGCTTCTGTACAACTGTACAGCACTTCATATTAGCACATAGCTAGCAAAATAATAAACTGTTAGTAAACTAATTCACATTTGTCACAGGTCAGAGTTCATTATTTTAGCTTTAAGCTATGTATACAACTGTAGCCAAATCTCTTAAAATATATCATAGCAACCCAGATTTTCCTAATCACTATGTTAGCGGTTGGTTAGCATGTTAGCTAGATTAGCATGCAGATTCTGAGGATAAAATTTAAAGTTTTTTATGTTATCCTGTATTTTATATCACAAAATACAATGTATAATACTGTGACCCGAACTGATCCTTAAGCTAGAACATTTTGTACTCTTGCCTCATTTTTTTAATCTTAAGAATGCAGAAAGAGAGAGAGAGAGAGAGAGAGAGAGAGAGAGAGAGATACTAACCTCAGGTTGAACATCCACTAAACACATTTTGTTTTTAGCCAATACACTCCGAACAGACTCCAAACTTGTCCCATATTGGTTATCTTTATATTCTCCATACTCAATAAACCTAAAGCAGGAGCGCAGGTGCAGATTAGTGCTGTACATTATTGTAAAAGATTTACTGCAGTTAGCAAACATGACCAAGACTGTAAAAGTCTCTTATTGTTGAAGGAGAACACACTTGTTACTCTGAATATCTGTCTCAAAGGCCTGCTTTGAGATGAAGTGGTATTCAACTCCTTCTTTCTCATGGCTCTTCTTCGGCCGAGTAGTGTCTGTCAGAATATAAGCAAATCGCTTGATTTCTTTATGTGTTCATTTAATACCACTAGAGACAAAATCTGACATTCTGACATTTACCAGTAAGTTGTAACGCTACCCTTTTACTCTGAGAATCTCTTTATTGTGTTTAATCAGTTAAAGTAGACTCACGTGGTACAGCTATTCCATAGTGATGCGGGTTCTCAGCGATCACTCTTTGCTTCAGTTCATTGATTCGAGCACCCAGAGACCCTAGAGAGATAATTAGAGAAAAAGAGAAGCAGAAAAAAAAACCCTGAAATTGCTTCTTCACTAAATGCCAAAAGGACACAATGATGGGGCATCTTTTTTGATTCTCACCAATTAACACCACCAGTCGTGGTTTGTCTGAAGGCTTCTGCTGATAGCGCGTGACCTCTTCATAGACAAAAAACTTGGATTCTCCTGACTCTGCAGGCTGAGAGTCTTCAGGAGAGCTGTGTCGATCCTTCCGACTTAATCGGAAACTTCTCCTAAGACTTGCTGAAATCCAATACAGTGTAAGGACATTGAACAACATGTTCTTGAAGAACAACTGCATTGAACTTATATTCGGAAGAGCAGCACAAAAAGGTTGAAGAGAAAAAACTGTATATTGATGGTTGGAGTGAAGTGAAGATAAGTAACAAACAGATGTCAGAGGAAGCACCACTTTGACATTTGAATTCATGTTTGCCTGCTTTTTTCTTAAACAAAATAAGGATGTTGTAATGATGTAATCATTATTATTAATTATCAACAAGTGAAATTATCTGCACAACATAACCACCATTCAGCTGCCACACATGACGGCAATGGGAAGAAATGGGAAGCGGTACCTGAATAGAACTCCCAGGAAAAGGCCTGACCACAGGTGGGTGCCACCGTCTTACACTTTGGAGAAACTACAACTAGTATTAGACCATCATCACACATCCAACACTGTTTCACTGGGACCAGTGACAGCAAGCTAGCAGCCATGCTACAGACTCTGCCAGGTATTTAAATCAAAGCACATCTAAGATAAAGCCATAAGTTCACAGCAAAGCTCTCTTTAAAACATGAAGTGCAGCACACTGACAGAAGACTCCTGCCACACATGCCAAGCGCCAATATCTAGACAGACGGTAAAGCAGCCAGACAGCAGCAGTGCAGTAAGCTGTTCTTGTTGAACTATTGCTTGGGCTTAACAGATGCAATACACATTCCTGCAAGTACAACATGTTTTTTTTTCTTTTTTCACTGCCACATCACTAAGCATCACTAAATGTTAATGCCGCAACCAGCATGAGTGTTTGTACAAAGGAGAGTGCTGTCTCACCTACCTATGTGCTGTCCACTGCCCCCACAGTCACAGTCATCTAGGAAAAGGTAGGAAAGGAGAAAGGAAAAGAGGATGGAGGATTGAAGAAAATGGATCATCAATAAGTGGATCATGTACTGTATATGAGTACAAAGCAGATAGGAGGCAGGGCAGTGGGAAAATGAGGAACTTTGTGCCGTTACTATCACAACCATACAACACTTCATTCAAAAGTTGTCTCATCCTGCCAATTCAGTAGATACTCTGCTGAGATTGAGCAGCAAAAGTGGCATAAGCACGGGGCATGTGGCACTTTGGCGGCACGGTGAGTTAGTGATTAGCACTGTCGCCCTACACCTCCAGGTCCTGGGTTCGATTCCCATGTCGGGTCTGTGTGCATAGAGTTTGCATGTTCTCCCTGTGCTTGGCGGGTTTCCTCCGGGTTCTCCCGTTTCCTCACAAAGTCCAAAGACATGCAGATTAGACTAATCAGAGGTCATACTACAGTACAATCCAACAAAATGGGTAAAACAATGGTCATTCCATGGTCCCTGGTTGGATTACAGAGGTTCCTAGATGGATGGATGGATGGATGGGGCACTTTAAAATTCACTCATGGTGTACTGTAGGTATGGGTGCCGATATATAATACAGGCTTAAATAATAAAATAAAATGTACTGTCACAGTAACCCCACTGTGGGTTGGAAGCAGAATTCTACAATGTACATGCAATCCATTTTAATAATATAATAATAAAAGTCCTTTTTAGCTTATACATTATACATAAATTCTGTCATATTTAATTTTTTACTATTTTTACCCCCAATCACATACCTTTATCACAAGCCTGGTCATCTGTAGCAAGCAGAGTGAAAAAAGGATAACTGAAGCATCTGCTTCTGCATAAGATCACACCATGATAAAGTGAATATTCCATGCATAAACATTTACTCATGCTCATATCATATCATATCATATCATATCACATGTTACATCACATCAAATCACATCAAATCACATCAAATCATATCACATCACATCAAATCCATTTTTGTTTGTTTCCTTCTGTTTTGGGAAGCACAATGTATGCACAATATGGACTCACCATTCACTTTATTAGGAACACTAGTACACCTGCTTATTCATGCAGTTATGCAATTAGCCAGTCATGTGGCAGCAGCAAAATGCTTAAAGTCATAGTCAAAGTTCAGCTAATTTTCACATCGGATATCAGCATAGTGAAAATTTGTCTCAGTGATTTTAACCATGGACAGTTAAGGTTGGAAAAAGACCAGACCAAATGTTTTCCTGTACAACTATTGCCTCAGATCCCTCTTCTCGGCTGACAGAAGTGGAACTCAATGTAGTCCTCAGCTGATGTAGTCCACCAGCTTTATAAGGTTTTACATGAAAAGCTTTTTTGAGATGCTTTTCTACTCACAACGGTTGTAAAGAATTGTTATTTGAGTTACTTCGCAGCCGTAAATGCATTCCTAATAAAGTGAAACGTGAATATGGACATAATAACAGATGCTCTGAAACAAACACGGTAAAATGGCCTGGGGTTTGAACAGAAGGGCATTAATCTGAGAATGGTTTGACTTTTGTCTGATTTTGGCAGGCATAATGTCCTGTTTCCATTTCAGCCTGAGCCAAGCATCTTGCTGTCAGATTAGAGGGACCAAAATAGACTCATAATGCCACTGCTGCTGTTTAGACTATGAGTGGATTTGTATATTTGATGGTAACGTCATTTTAGATTACTTACAGGGTGGTCCGCTTGGTGACTTAGGACTCTGGTGAGTGCTAGTTTTCAGTCTATGTGCCAGGCGCCTGCACAAATAAATAAAACAGATAAAAACAAGTTCTGGTTGGAAAAGGTTATTCTGCAGATATTTTACCTGATATATGTTAATCAATAATATCAGTCTAGTTTAAATCCAAAGCATACTTTAGGAGAGCGTACCTCTGCTGGAAGTGTTTTGATGGTATAAGGCCAGCACGCAGGTTGCTATCACCCACCCGTTTGGCCTGCCACCATGTAGGGTCGTCCTGACTCACCACCTGCAGGATGTCACCTTGCAGAAAAGGAAGTCCTGCCTCTTGGCAGGGAATGGCCTGGTCTTCAAATGGGGTGTAGTCAAACAGGGCCCTTAAATAGACCTTGTAAATAAAGCAGAAAATATATGAGAACACAAATATGCGCCAAGTTCAATAACACTATTATATATATATTTTTTAATGAGCTGTATCTAGTAGAAATCCTGGTGGATCATAATGACTGATGCCATTCACCGTACTCTCCCTATGTTTGTCCTCCTCCTTAATGGCAGGGATTATCTTCAGAGTGATGGAACCCTGGGACTGAGACTGCAGTCAGAGGTAGAAAAAAAAAAAAAAAGTGCATAAATCATTCTTTCAGTGACCTGTCCATTTCAATAAATATATATTCTGCAAGATATGAATTGACAATGCAGTAATATTCTGCAGATTGCAAAAAGTCATACCAAAATTTGGCTGATCTCATCAGGTCGCTTGTGGGTGATGAGATTTCCGTTGACTTCCCTGAGCTCATCTCCCACGTGCATTAAACCTGTGGACATATTTACAATGCTATGCAATCATTAGATTTCAGGATAGGCATTCTTTCTGTGCATTTACAAATGTATGTGAATTAGGAAAGTACTGTAAATGTATAGGTAGACCACAGCATATATTAAGAGGATATTAACTAGATAACACATCCTCAAACATTATATAGTTAAATTATATGTTCATACATTCATTCATGCATTTATTTATTCATTCATAACTGCTTTACTCTGGTTACACATGTAGAGCCTTTCCTGCAGAAATACACAATAATAAGGATTCCAGTTCATAGGTAAGCATCTTTTTCAGAATAAAACATAAAGGAAACATAAAGGCAAAAGGTTTTCAGGCATTAGATAAATTTATTCTCTTTGGCATTCTTTTTTAGTGTCATAATGTAACGAAGTACAAATGCTTCACTTCACTTATTTCTGGCAACTTTCACTTTTCCTAAATAAACTTTGTACTTTTTGTACTTTTACTCCTATTGATTTCCTCTAAGGATCTTTGTTACTCATTACTTCACCAGTTCGAGTTGGTGATGTATCGTCGGTCTTTTGCCAACCGCCAAGGCCAGAGCCCCATACTGTCATCACAGTAGAATCAACGATGACTGATACCAACATAAAAGTACCTGCTGCAGGTTCTACAACTCTGCTAAGAGATGATGACCACCCAGACTAGAGTGGTGAACTTGGTTAAACTAAGTGGTGGTGACAGAATGTTTTTGGCCTCTCCATCCAACCTGAAAAAGCATTGCTCACAAATGGCAACACTGGCCCCCTTTTGCTTTTTCAGGTTGGATGGAGAGTTTTGGAATGCTGATATCTAAATGAATTTTAGAAGTCATAATAGGGTGCCTCTTATGGTGTGGTACTAAGAATCTGCAATCCAATGCAGTGCTTGAAAACATTCTTTGTCACCATCAATTAGTTTAACGAGTTCACCACTCTAGTTTGGGTGATCATCGTCTCTTTAAGCACATCTCCCAGTATTAAGCTGTTGTGCTCCAGTAAAATCTCAAATTTGAGTTAACAAGCTCCTACTTTATTTGGGAGTCGATTAATTTATACCATGATAATAATAGGAAGGAATTGCTTTTTAAAAAAATCTTAAATAAAAAATCAAAACAACACAGTTTATAATAAAATACAAGCTGCATGCATGGCAGTGTCTGTGTTGTAGCTGGTGAAATGCAACATATGCACACCTACTCATGTATCATGCCCAAAACAAGAATAAGGATTGAGGCATTTGAGAAAATTACTTATAGTACTTAAGTATAGTACATATTAGATACTTCAAGACTTTTACTCAAGTATTGTTCTAAAATATTACTTTAACTTCTACTAAGTCATTTTCTGGTCAGATACATATACTTTTTACTCAAGTTTTGCTTTCAAGTACTTTATACAAGACTGTTCTTTTCCAATTTACCACCAAATACAAAATATATTATCACCAATAATTTGGGTCAAAATATTTACATGAATTTCAGAACTTTTTTAAGTGTTTGTTTTGTCCCTTTATTGCTTTTATAACAGTTTACTTTCAACTAATAGTTCAATTAAAATAAAATTTTATTTTTTATAGCTCTTTTAACAATGGTCATTGTTGCAAATCAGCTTTACAGAATCAAAAGAAAATATTAATCTAGAGATTGTGAAACTACTTAAACATTAAATAGTCAGTATGTTGTATTTTACCCGTGTAGTTTTACAACTATCCAACTTCTAACTTTGTTTATTTTTGAGTTTAAATAAATGCCTGATTTTTATTGTAGTCTCTGACTTTCGGACCTCCTGTAGATCATTACAGATAGATGATAAATTAAGTGAATGAGTGAGAAAAAAAATTCCCAGAAAAATATTCACTCATAAACTCACACCGCAGGTGGACCTTGAACATTTTGCCTTTTCTTGTGAGTATGGTTAATATCATTATAAAGTGCGTTTGATACCATAATTTCCTTTAAAAAGAAAATATGATTTACCATTTAATTTCATATTAACTTTATTATGTAGAACATAGGTTGTTAGAAATGCATGTCGGTCACGCTCCAGCACTTTTTATAATTAACTGCATACGGGCAATGTACGAGCACACTGTCATGGACAAATTCAAGGTAGAGGAAATACATTTTCATCGCATAATGATTCTAAAATGTATATTTTCAGAAAAATACAGTGTATTGTCCCCTTCTCAGCAATATATTTTACTTAAAAGAAAACGTCTGTTAATAATAATAGTAATAATAATAATAATAATAATAATAATAATAATAATAATAATAATAAAATGAATTTAAAAAAACGTGGCAAAAAGCAATACGCACATGTCCACCCTGTCATGGAAGGATTGATGAAGGAGGACATTGATAAGGTGGACATTTTTAACTAAAGTATTTTTAACTAAAGCATTTAATGATCACATGGTGGACCTTCAGCTAATGAAGTGATTGACTGTTGAAAGTGACTGTGTACTGTTTATCTAATTTATTTTGAATTGCTGAAAAGTTTTTAGATTTATTAATATTTCACTGTGACAGAGTGGACGTGTTAAGCTTGATAGCATCAAACTACAAACACAATATAATGAAATTAGGAAATATTAGTGTAAATACATAACGCACTTACAGCAGTTCTTTTAACCTCTATTGAAGAAAGATAAAAAGGTTGGCATAACATGACATAACATAACATCAGCCAGTTTTTAAAGGGCAGTTACCCCAATATGACAGGGTGGATATAAATTTAAGGGGCATGGGGAAAGTTTATTATTATTATTATTATTATTATTATTATTATTATTATTATTATTGAAAAGGAATATAAAAATCAGAAATATTTGTTTCATTACAGAAATTGTTAAGAACAGTAAGAACAATATGAAAAGTATTTAAGTTGCATCATTGCACTCAGTGAAGTTAGCAGAGCAGCATGAGGGACATAACAAAATCACATTAATCTAATCAAAGAAAATGGTATACAATGGGGGAAATACATTTCTAGAGATATATTATAGTTGTACTGATATTTGTCTAAATGTTTGGTTATTTAAAATAACACCACAGAATTTTATTGTTTTGCAATATATTCCTAATAACTAGGTGATTCTGATCATGACACCAAAGATGCTCTTTAGGGATTTTAAGCCAGCACTGAGCTGTTTGTAGGGAAGTGTTCTTGCCCATGACTTTGTCTTCTCTGGTCTTTTTCTTTTGCCTAGACCTTTGAATTGTACAATTTTCCTAATCTCAGGTACATTGACTTGTCTTGTGACCGTAATTGTGTGGGTGCTTTAGACCCAAACTACTCAGAGATTTTTCTGTTTGAGCCAGAAAAAGAAATGCATTTTGTACTCATAAATCTCTTTATATAGGTCTAAAGAGCATCTCAAAGCCCTGTTTTGTACAAATATTGTTCCTGTGCAAATATTTAAGTAGGAGTGGTTACTAAAGTGACATTTATGTAAACACGTCATGACTGTGATGCTCACAGGGCAGAGGTAGCTAATCTACTGATCGAAAGGGCCCGGGTTTAAACCCAGCACCACCAAGTTTACACTAAATACTAAATAAATAATAATAATAATCACTGTAAACATTATGACATAAGATGACCCAAATTGCAAATAAATAGCTGCACAGTGGGTTTATTTTCTAATGGAATGTTGTCCAATGAAACCACGATTGTGAGAAGACCCATGAGCGCACACTCAAGAGATTCACGTCATGAGTGTGTTAGAGGGAGACTGGAAAACAAACAATTTCATTATGATTTCATATGATAAACATTATCTCGACAGTATTAAATAGCTGCATGTTTTATTCATATTTTATGAAACTGCTGTGCACGTGCCTAATCTAAAGTATTGTCCAATGCTTATCTTGAATTGAAGGTGGTAACTTGTAGGTGGTACAAGACTATTCAGTTTTACACACAAAACTATTCAGCCACACACACACACACACACACACACACACAAACAGGGACATTACTACTATGATTGGGCTGATCCATAAAGAAGCAAACATACAAAAGCATGCAGGTGAACAGAGCTGAGGAAGCAGAGTGTAAAAGGATTTAAATGTTTTTGAATCAAAACACAAAGTTTCATGGGTAGCTGAGTGGTTAAGACATTGTACTACAGATCAGATGCAGTAGATCTGTACTCCAGGAGCTTCTAAACACTTTCTAGTAGCAGGTTCGAATCTCACACCTACCAAGTGGCCACTGTTGGACCCTTAACCCATGACTGCTCAGATGTTTAATGAGATAAGGAAATGCTGTAAATGAAACATTTTATTTAGTAACCCAGTGTAAGGATCTATCCAATGACGAAAACTTCAAAGCAAGTTGCTCTGAATAAGAACGTCTGCCAAATGCCTTAATATAAATGTATCTCAGGATCACTCTTTGTCCCTTCACGGTACACTCATCAAGAACGGCCAACTCAAAGCTTCAAGAGGGTAATGACCCTCGACTATCACCCATGGGTCTTCCCACTAAAATAGCTGTATATCGGAAAACATGATGAATAGCTGCATACATTCTTCTATGCCAACACCATCATGTCTGACAGCAGCAGACATCAGTCTCTGGAGCAGGTAGTTTTTTTTCGGGCAATGTAGAAAATATCAGGAAGTGCCCGACCACAAATAAAGAACATTTATGACAATGTTTCCCACATACAAACACAGCTACCATCTGTTTGGCCCTCTACCATCTCCGAGGTGGTACCAGACTATTTAGTCACACACACAAAAACAGTCTGAGGAATGAGGAAGTATCTATTCCAGAGCTGTTAAAATACTAACTGCCAATCACACACCCACTGTTCATTAACGACTTCAGAAAACACCACCATCCAGGAAGCATATGTGTAATTTTGCTTACCAAAGCCCTGACAATATAATGTTTACAGTATATTGTACTGTAGATGCCTATATCTATGAGGAAGCTGGCACAATGACAATAAAAATGAATTAAACTAAACTGAAATTGTGTGGGAGGTGCAGCAGGCAGTCAATTCAGCTGTTAAACTCAGAATTTTAAATCTAGTATAAATTTAGCAGGATTTGTCTGATCATGCACTTTAAACAGAGATTATCTAGTATGAGGATAGAAGGAAAGCATGAGAAGCAGGAGGGGGAAAGGAGCAAAAAACTCACCGCTGCGGTCTGCAGCCCCGCCCCTCATGATCCTAGCGACCACCACTGCTCCGGTGACCTCGTCCCTACGGATGGTCGCCCCCTGAACACCAAAAGTTCCAGTCAGATCACAGAGCATCAAATCTGAATGTGATTCAAGATCCAGATATTCTATCAGTTACAATCTAAAATGTAACAGACATGTTGCAGATAACAATTCCTACAACGTAAGCGCAGTAAAGGCATGGTTACTATCAGATTTATTGCATCCATACAAAGACTGACAGTTAGTGTTTAGTCACTGGGAGTGAAGGACAGTGTGTGGTCAGCTTGTGCTGCGACTCACTAGAGGTTCCTTGCTCTTCACTAGACGTACAATCTTAATCGATTCCTCCTCCAGCTCGTCCTCTAGATCATCAGGCAATGGAGGTAGCACAGGATCAAAGTTCTTTTGTGCTACTGTGTCGTGCACTGTTAGCACAGCCTGGTGAGACGTTGCACAGAATCACAAATACACACACACACACACACACACACACACATACACAAGCAGGGGGAAAAAGCTCAGAACTAAATCCGACATGTTGATGACAGTTGCCAAGAGAGAAAAGAGAGAGTGTGTGTGTGTGTGTGTGTGTGAGAGAGAGAGAAAGAAAGACAACCTTGAATAAAACTGGGTTAAATTAAGATACCTTAGGCTGAGTGAAAAATCAGCTTAATTAAAAGGTCATAAAGTACCTTTTGACAGCATTTCTTTATAGCACACAGCGTTTAAAAGTCAATCTAATTAAGTCTAAATGCCCTAAGATGTTATTAGTGTCAGTAGTTATATAGGACAGTCTATTTAATTTATCTCTCTAAGTGATTGCAGATGCCATACAATTAAGGAAAAAAAGGGAAATGTTTGTGTGTGTGTGTGTGTGTGTGTGTGTGTGTGTGTGTGTGTGTGTGTGTGTGTGTGTGTACCTTCACATGTGGAGTTGTCAGAAGCATAAGCAGCTCCTTCTCATCTTCTTCTAGTGGCCCATTCTGCAGCTCCTCAGCCACCTGTCACACACAGCATATGCCCATAACACCAGCATTTCCACCCATTAAACTTACTATATATATATTACACTGTAGTTACAACTATAACTATTTGGAGGAGGAGGAGGTCACTGGAATTGTCTTAAAAACAAATTACATAAGTCTACTAACTCATTAGTACTATCGGTACCAGTCAAGGTTGTCTCATCCACTAAAGATTTGTGTGATAAGATCGAACAATTACTCACTCTCAAATTGCACTACGGGCAATTTGGGAACACCAATTAGCCTAATCTGCATGTCTTTGGACTTGCAATGGGAGAACAGGGAGAACACAGGAAGCAACCATGGCTGGGAATTAACCTCAGACCCCGAAGGTGCAAGGTGACAGTGCTAACCACTACACCATGTGCCGCCAAGACTGAACCATTCTGATATTTAATTACTGACTTGTAAGTGTATAACACAACACTACTACACCGATCAGACATAACATTAAGAATGAAACATTAAAACCTCCTAGGTTTAGGTTCCCCTTGTGCAGCTCTGGGCCGTGGCTCTACTGGAGCTCTGGATTGTGCACCAGGACCTCTGGCACTAGGACGTTGGTAGCGGATCCTTTTGGTGCTGTGGGTTGAAGGATGGGTCCTGAGCGAATCAGACTTCCATCTTCCATCAGACACATCTTATGGATGCTCAATTGGATTTGCATCTAAAGAGTTTGGAGGCTGTGTTGGCAGCCTTGGGCTCTTTGCCTACTGGGGCCTGTGTGTTGTGGGCTATGGTGCACTGGGTTTCTTTCATGGCTTGCAGTAAGCAGTTTGTGCTGCAAGGGCTTTTCTGTGGGATTGAACCTGATGGGTTGGTCTTTGGCATGAGTGAACCTTGGGTGCTCATGATCTTGTCACCAGTAGTTGTCAGCTATTACCAATATGAATTTACACACCTGGACTGTTGTAGGGATAGCTCCTATGGGTCATAATCATTTGCTAACCTATTAGCTTAATGTGTTAAAATAAAATAGAATTATTAGTTATGTTAACATGTGGTAATGATTACTAAAAAGATGCTGGAAACTGAGTGATTTTTATAGTATGTCTTGATGTGTCTCTTCAGGTTTGTGGTATTTTTCCCACCAATTGTGTGCCCACACTGTTTCCCCTCCAATATTGCTACACATCAGCTTTTTTTCTCTGTTCAATATGAAGAAAATGGGCCCAAATATTGTCTCTTCTCGTTCGCATGAGTAATACTGCTGTCATGACGAAGAGATGACTGAGATTGTAACATCCCGTCACTGCGTGCGCGAACTACTCCTGATATGCCGCGCACCGTGCTCCGGGAAATACTGCTGCTCATGCCATAATGAATGAATACCGTATTGCAGAAGATTGTAATGAAAATGATATGTTGACAAAAATAAAGACAAATGTTTTATTAGTTCTTATTATTTTATAACCACATTTTAGTCTCGTCTTTTTTTGTCAACACTATTGCATGATGATTTCGTCACTGTTCATTGATATCCGTGACGTCTCGTCATCGTCTCGTCTTAGTCACTGAAAAAACAGTCACCAGTTTATAGGCGTATATCTAGTAATCAACGTTGTTCAGTTCACCTGTCAATGGTTATAATGTTATGACTGATCAGTGTATACAGTACTGTATTTAAAATACATTAGTAGTATATCTGTACTCAAATGAATCTGAAGCGTTTTTTTTTTTTGTTTGTTTGTTTTTTCCCAGGGGTCCTACCCACTTTCTCTAGGCTTGGGACCAGCATTGAATCTCTGTGCCTAGGTATACATTTGAGCAGTTGGGCCTTTGAACATTTGGCCGGCACTGTCAGCGTGGTCTAAAGTATCAATACTGGCTTTGACATTTCCCTAACCTGCAGGGGGTTTAGTGTCATAGAGAATATTTCCCAAAATATCAGGTAAGCACTAGTCCTATGGACTGTTGCTACCTCCAGGTCCAACATCTAACCTTTATATAAGGAAAGCTGGAGATATAAGCACACACTTACATCCTCTGCCAGACAGGCAGCGCTGTGGAGCACAGGGGTCGGGCTTTGCTGCTCGTACTGCCTGAGGCGCTCATGAATCTGCATGAAAGCAAACATTCAGTGGTCAGGGCAAACCGTTCACACACACATGCACACACACACACACCTACACACACACACACACACACACACACACACACATACACACACAGAAGCAAGAAAAATGTGACTCTATACTCACTCTCATTAGGTACCCAAGGCTCCTCTCACTGAAAACCTCTCTCAGGAATACCAGCTCCTCTTTGTGATTCGCTCCCGGGAGCAGCTGAGACGTGAGCAATGCTAGCATCTCATGTAGGCCTGGACAGAGGATACAAAAACACTAGTACAGTACATGTCCTTCCTTTTTTTTAATCTCCTATATATGCCTATAAATGGAGTATAAACATGACTGATGGTGATAGGCATTTACAGATAAGGAACATGACTGGCATAAAGCGCTTACCTGTGCTGGGTGAGAGGACAGGCATGGCTTCTCTCATTAATACACAAGCCACACAGGAAACTCTCTCTCACTCTCTCCTTTCAGTCTCACACTTGATATGAGCTCATCAGACAGTCCTGTAATACACAACGTGAAAGAGAACACAGCTTCTACCACAGCCTGCTGTTTCACAATTAATTTAAATATTTTAGAAATTGTACAGCAATGGCTCTTCACACACTGACCCATATATTCTCTCAACCATCTTGCAATAAAAGGAATAATTTTTCTGCTGTGCTTTAGCTTTATTTAAACATATTTAGCATTCAAAGAGCCAGACTTTCTTGTATTTTTTTAGTCGTATGTTGTCTTGCGGAATCGTTCTCCAGGCTTCCTGAAGGACGTTTTATGTCTCTCATTTTTCAATCCAGTTCAAATCAGGTTGTTAAGCGACAAAGTGACCCATGAATCATTCAAGTATTAAAAGCCATCTAACTTAAGGCATGAACCAGTGAGAAACAGGTGCAGATGATGGCAGATAATAAGGCCAATGATTAGTATACTGGTGATGCTGAACGATGAGTGGTTGGAACAGACGAGAGGGGAAATGAGGCTGCTGCTGAGGTTGTTACTGTACATATGCAACCATTTTTTAAATTGTAGGCACTTTGCAGCCTGATGTAGTAAAACATTTTATCTAATTTCTTCAATTTAAGCTGCATCATTTAATTTTATTGAACATGAAATGAGAGGTGGCTCAAGACTTTTGCACAGTGCTGTTTTTTTTTCTACTATGTTTTTTTCTCCTCCCTCCTTTCTTATTTTTGTTCCTCTCCCTGTGTCACTTTACGGACTCAATACTGAACAATTTTCCTCCTTCTGCTTACAGAGTTTTATGCAGCAGTGTTGTATACGATCTAATATCTTATTTTTCTCAAAGGTTGAGAAAAGAAAACTGGAGTGTATCGTGTATTCTTTAGATTTAAAAAGAAAAATCTGCTTTCTAAAGGATTAATTCTGTCCTTGTGGTCAGCATGAACGTATACAAGTGAGTGTGTGCAGTCAGGAGAAACATGATCACTTGAAAAACACTCCCAAGAGAAGAACTCGTGGCTCTATAATCAATACTTTCACTGCTTTGATTCAGAATGACTTTTGGGGATCATAAACAATTACAGTTCATGGACATGTTTTTGTTTTTTTTAAGTAACTGTAGAATCCACAATAGTCACTGTTTTTATTGCAGCAATCAACTGAAATTGTGCCACAATTGCACCTTTATATAAATCTGCCGAGCCAACTGGCTTTAATATACTCTTATCATCTAATCATGGCGCTCATCATCATTCTCAGGCACTGATTATAACGACATCATCCTGCCGCTGTTGATTCAAGGACAAATGAGCAAGTATTCCTCATATTGCACTAAAGAAATAATCTTTTTTTAAGCCTGTTTAACCCTGATAACATGCTGCACATAGAATTGCCTTGGGGCAGGATTGCTTGCACTTGCCTGCTATCAGAGCTCATATTTATTTCACACCATAAAAGGAGGCATTGCTTATATTGGTTGTGTTTTGCTAACTTCTTTTCAAAGCGGAGGGAGATGGCTGAATAATCCAAAAACGTGGGCCCTTGTTTGTAGCGGAGTTCATAAATAATTTAAGGCAAGCTATAAAATACAAAGACTTAGTCAGACAATATCTGGACAATATCCGTCCATGTTGCTTCATTAGTAATGTTTGTGGTTTGAGCTTATTCAGCATTTCTTCCTCCTGACCACACACAGATTTGGTGTAGATGCTCCATTCTGACTAATCCATACCACTTCCATTTGAAGATTCCAAATATCCTACAGTCTCTCTCTCTCTCTCTCTCTCTCTCTCTCTCTCTCTCTCTCGCTTAGTGTGTGATAAAAGGATTACACTGACAGGATCTCTAAGCCATCATGTTACAATTACAGCTGGTTGGTTCGTACAGTGCATATGCCACCCTTTGGATAGACAAGTATTTTATTTCACCATTCCAAAAAACCTCAGTAATACAATAAAGAGAAATACAAATACTTCTCACCCATTATAATATGTGCAGCATTTCGCTTTATACTATATACAGGGTCAGATGGGGGTGGAGGGTTGGTGATGGGGGCCGGAGACTTAGGGCACAAGGCAGGGTACACCCCGGATAGGGTGCCAATCCATTACAGGGCACACACACTCACACGCTCATTCACAGAGTTTCGGCAATTTGAGAATGCCAATTAGCCCAATCTGCATGTTTTTTTTACTGTGGGAGGAAACCAGAGCACTAAGCTCCGAGAGAACATGCAAATTCCATGACCGAGTCGGGAACCGAACCCGGACCTTGTATGAGCAAGGCGACAGTGCTAACCACTAAATCACCGTGCTGGCCTCCTTTATCTCCCTTTATTTTATTATCTCTCTATACTACATTTTTTTCTATAATGTATCTTCTTATTCAAATCAGCTAAGCTTCTTAGGTGTGTGGACTTGAAATGTCCTCTTGTCCTCTCTGGTCAGTCCAGTGGCTCCAGGAGGGCTTCCTGATGAGCGATTCATGAGTGCCATTGAGGTGAGAGTCAGAAGGTCATGCTGCCATCACTCTGCCACCATCTGTCCATACCACCGCCACCGCCAACACACTCCTCAGGTCTCTCATTAGTGCTGGAAGCCTTGTTTGTTCATATGTTCATACTGTATTCTCCTTTCTGTTTCTATGCACATGTTCATGTACATGTCTGCATGCAAGCATCAAAGTGATGGCATGAGTGAAGAAATATTATGATATACAGACAGACAACAAAATATACCACATGTATGCCAATACATGAATCTCTAACATACATCACACACTCGAAAGCATGTACATGCACATGCACACTTACACACTCCATCATGCCATGCTTAAAAGCCAGTGCATGAAGACAGACCAAGGCATGATGAGGAAGAAAAGGGTGCCTGAGTGAGGAGTGACTATTGCAGCTACGTATGTAATCCACAGCTTTTCACTCCATCCATGAGAAATCAGATCATTAGTTTAGTTGCATTATTAAATACATTCTAAGAACAGGTGAAGGCTTAAAGCTGATCATGGCTACGGAAACCCTGGACACGTTAATATAGCCCAGTAGTTGTCAAAAAGCAAGCCACCTAAATAGACATTACAAGATTCCTTTTACAAGCTGAATCCCTGCTGCTCATTCTGTCTGTAAAGCGGATTATACGTCCAACCCAACCATGCCAGAGGGAAAAGCCCTCCATCTCTTACCTTGCCTGCCTCGTGCCTTGCTGTGTCTCTGTTTGTGTGCGCGTCTGTGTAAGGGGGTGTTTCTTTTTCTGATGGAAGCTCCCTGTGTTGCGCTGTAACAGTGTCTGCTCTACTGGCTCGATCCACTCTGGGCGCTTTGACGATGCTTACTCCACTGCTGTGACTGCCTCCTCCCTCCTGCTCTCTTTCTTTCTCTCTCTCTCTCTCTCTCTCTCTCACTCTCTCTTTTCTTTACATATACAGTATTTAGCCATGCCTTCATCAGTTTCTTTCTTTATCACCATCCCCCACTAGCCCTTTCATTGTGGAAAGCTGATGGAAAGTGGAATGCGATGTGCTCACGTATCTCTATTGTCCAGCTCTGCTGTTCCCACCCTCCTCCTTCACCCTTCAACTTCACGTTTAAGCTCTTTCAATCAAACACCACCTCCTGTCTCATGTTATTAACCTTCATCACAGACTGAATTAGTGAGTCACTTGGATGGATACGAGCACCAAAAGAGCGTTCGTTGTCTGTTGTTTGGAGAGACAGAGGCTGAGGTGGATCAGCTAAAGAGGGTTTTTTGGTCATGTGCCAGTTTTTGAGTGGACTATCTATCTGGCTGCTTGTGCAGACACTAATATTCCCCTATATTTGGCATGTACTCATCAACAATGCTATGAGAGACACAACAAAATTAAAATGTCAAAAGGTTTTGACACTCATAAAGGAAAAAATTCCAGAAACTGCACTCACTCATCGTCTGTACCACTTTTTCCTGTATACAGGGTCACGAGGGTCCTGGAACCTGGCCATGAGGGCGTTGTACAACCTAGACGGGGTGCCAATCCAGTGCAGACAAACTGCACTTGTGTTTGAAAAGCTAATATGGGTAAAAGAGTTCTTTTTGGTTACATAGGTTGAGTACAAAGGCCTACAATCAAGGAACAACTGAAGGTGGCTACAGTAAATGTCTAGCATCTCAAAAGAGGAAACTCATTTGGTAATATCTGTGGGTTCCGGATATAAGTCAGTAATTGGCTGCAAATGATTTATATCCAAGTATTATTAATAGTCCTTGGCATCGGCGGCTCAGTGGTAGGTTTCCTGTCTGCGGTGCCATTTCTATTTTTTAGTCAAAACACAAACCAACCACTGGGTGCAGTACGGTCCCAAGTGTGGATAAAATTGGAGGGTTGCATCAGGAAGGGCATCCAGTGTAAATCCGTGAAAAAAAATTTTTTTAATTAGAAATAGTCCTCAATCACTCATCGTCTATCCCGATTTATTCTGTATTCAGGCCTATACCAGGAGACTTCGGGCATGAGGCGGGGTGCAAAATGGAAGGGGCGCCAATCCATTGCAGGGTACATACACACCCTTACACGCTCATTCACACACTACAGGCAATTTGGGATGCCACTTAGCCTAATCTGCATGTCTTTGGAGTACCTGAAGGAAACCTACCAAGCACAAGGAGGATGCAAACATGCAAACTCCACCACACAGACCTGAGGCAGGAATCAAACCTGGTGCAAGGCAACAGTCCAGTTCTAACCACTAAGCCACCTTTCTGGCTGAAATAGTCCATATATTTATAATTACAGTATGTTAATTTGTCCAATTACTTTTGAGTATATAAAGACGGAGCAAGTTTGTTAAACAAATGGCGGTAACAGTATTCCAAAACAGACAAACAAATTTTGATTTTCTTCATTTCAAATCCATTGCGGTGGTGTACAAAGGTACAAAGATTTTGAAATTGTGCTGCTATTCCAATACTTATGGACCTCATAATACTTATTAGGTGAAAACACAGCACTATATAACTGCAGTAAGTCAGTAAAATCTAAAGGAAAATTGTATAGAAAAAAGAAGCATAGGTGTTTGTGCGCATTTTTACACATAAATCATGTTTCTCTGGAATGGGATTAAACTACTCCATACTGTTCCATGTACTCCACACTGTATGTATTCTTTAAAATATTGTTAAAACATTTTTAACAGAGGAAATCGATATTTGACAATTATTGGTGTTATAATGGCTCTAACAAACATGCTTTATAGTCACCTCGTATTTACTTATCAGTTAAAAAATATGAGATAAATTTGCACTGTGGTTTTATTACATTTTATTTGTTTGATTAAGGTTGATTTTGTTTGATTAAGGTTGATTTGATTAAGGTTGATTCATTTAAGTTGGAATGGGAATTTGGTGCATAAATAATCTGCTAAAACGATATAATGCAATCACATTACAATGGACAAAAAAAAATAAAAAATGTTTCCAACACCTTTTGGAGTCTGTTCCGGGAGTAAATGTACCAAATATTCATATGATGTTCCTAATAAAGTGACCCATAAATGTATAGAGGACATCTGGCTATTAATATGTCTAATATGAACTCCTAAAACAAATCATTGAAACACATTGCTTTTATAATGAAACAAATCCAAGTACCCGCTGTATATACAGTACATTTATAATGTATCATCCACAAGCAATAATTTATACTCATTTGATCCCGGACAGTTCTCCTAACATTATATGGTGCAAAGCTATTTTCTGATTGTGGGCCATGTCCATTGGGTCCTGCAAAGAAAGCACATAACAATAGTCCCTTTTCCTTAAATATAGATGTCTCATGTTACAGATTCCCAACTCAGTTTCTTGCCTGTGTAATAATACATCAACCAATCCAGTTTGGATTTAAGTGGAATAGAGCTTGATTTTCTAAAGCAATCATGCTTTCCTAGACAAATCAAATAAGCTATGTTGTTTGCACTGATTGCAGCTCAATTAGAGAAAGACATCACTTGTTAACTTGTTAAGGAAGCCAGAGCCTGATGAAGCAGAAGGAAGTTAAGTTAAATCATTACAAGTGTCACTGTCACACACCCATACACAATTAGCCTGACCTAGTTCTATGCCACCTTTATTTTTGCAAATTTTAATGCCAGCTCTAACTAACAAGAATTGAAGCGACCCTTTGAATATGGGAACATCATGACAGCAACAGCAATTAAAAAAAATAAAACCAACACTATGATATAACATGTTTGAAATGATACTTTGACCAAGAAAACCACAGCTTAATGAAGAAAGCAAAACTTGATAAAGCTCCCAAATAGGCCAAACACTATCTAGGAATTTTTCTTTTTCATTTTAAATGAAAGCAATTAGATTGTGTGAAAAATGACTTGTGTTTAAGTAAAAAAACTTAAATTAATCAATTAAAATTTATTTTGTTCATGAAATGAATGATCATTAATTACAATAGATGTTCAGGTCAAACTGGGACTTGAGATAAACGTTCTTGTGAACGAAGGTGTAAAACATTTTGCCATTTAAAGAAGACTTCAAACACAGTAGAGTGAAAAGACTCTTGCCTGAAGTAAAACATTTGAATGTTGTAAACATTTGCACAAAAGAAGGCCGTACGTCTATGAATGATGATTTTGCCCTGGCAGCCGTTCCTGCGAACATTCAGCGAGGGAACCGCTGATCCTTGAAAATCGACTGCACACACAATCATTCACCAACACCACTAGCACATTACAGGACCTCAGCTGGAAGTTATTGCCATATCCCCCTACAGTCCTGACCTCTGTCCAAGCCATTTCCTCATGTCAGACATTAAATTAGTTCCTGGGAGGCCAGCGTTTCAGACATGAAGCAGGCAGTCTGATCATGGCTTCAGCATACTGAGAAAACTTTCTACCTTGATGGTATCCAAGCATTAGTGAAACGCTACACACATACTACCATTCAAAAGTTTGGGGTCACTTTCTAACTCCATGATCGTTCCTGATTTTTATTTCTTTCTATATTGTAAAGGAATGCT
>JAOVVA010000054.1:17060429-17081617 GCA_028565275.1 Leiocassis micropogon
GCAAAGCCAGGTGCTGCCTTAAGAACAAGGGTTTGACGCTCTTCCAGTTTGAAATACTGTATATAAATGAAGAAAAAAGCTAGGAATAATGTTCCATAGTGGTGAAGATAAGTCACATGAGTCTCAGTTTTGCCTTACCTATTGTATCGTCAGAGATGGTGGTTCCTGTTTCAAAGTGGATAATGAAATACAGGAAAAAGAGGGAAAAAACAGAGTTAAAATAAAGTAAACCAAGTCAAATGAAAGTTCATGTGATATTTTATTTTTTAGGCCTGGAGCTACAGACAGGTGCAGGAAAAAAAAAATGGTTCACTGGAACATTTTTATAAATGACTTTTTTTTCAAGTTCCTGGATCTTTGTCTTCAAAAGTTCTAAATTTTATTTTAAGAATTTTTCAGTTCAGTCATAATCATGTCTGTATTATATTTACATTTCATTGTTTGTAACTATGCAGATGTAGCACAGTATGATATGGACTGAAACTGTTTGTGACCGTTAAAAACATGAATGAAACAAAAAGTATGGCTCCTTTAAAAGAAAGGACAAAATCTATCACACACCTTTGTGTATCACATAAATTATTAACCCTGCCTGAACAGGGAACAAAAACAAATCTACAAATGTCTAAATGAGATCGAGGCAGACTAGAGTATCAGTGTAAACCCATTAAAGAGAGGTTTTTTTATTAATTGCTCCTTGCACTATACAAATATAATACCGGTACTGAATAGTTTAATTCCAGACAGTATTACATTCTACATTCTAATTTACATTCTAGTGACTTTCTTACACTGTTTAAGGTAGGGCTCATGGATTATGTCTGCACTGTACACCATATTTATCCTATCTAGCCTAGAATAAGCAATAAAAATTAATAAATTCATAACACTTTTGTAAGTCGTTCTGGATAATGCCTAAATGTAAATTTAAATAAAAAATAATAATAAATGAGTGTGGCAGTATCCGATCACAGAACAGATATGTGACTATTGCATCAAACGACTCAAAAAAAATTAACAGCTGTTTTCACTCAACAGGCAATATTTTGACTTTTCATGAAAATGGCTTTAAGAGTGGAAAAGACCCTGAAAGTGGTTTCAATAAACTTTAGACCAAAATCAAAACACATTAGGTGTATTAAAACATAAATGTGTGTTTAAGATTCTTTACTAAGTACGACATTATTGAAATGTATGCCACTTAAGTAAATCAGATCTGAGGTAGGTTTCCTATTTCGCTTAGCCTGAAACATTAAAAAAATGACAAAAATGGACAACTGTGTAGACTATTCATACTACACTATACTGTATGTTTAGTCTTAGAATTTAGCTAAATGTAAATTCTTAGCATTATTAAATCAATGGCAATCTGCATTGCTTTCTGCTAGTAAAATAGCTAAATGAGATCTCTTTTGATTTTTATGACATCCATTTATGGTTGACTGCAAAATAAAAATGACAGTGTAGATTTAATGTCTGAGATGACGGAGGACTAGAACCAGCAAGCATAAAAAGTAAAATTATTACATGATTAAATAATAACAATTTTTCAAAATAATATCATAGCTATCAGACTTCCACATGAAGAAACATGGTTAGACTATACTTTTATGTAACTAGGCAGGAGAAAGACAATTTCCTATCATTCACTTGCAAAATACAGTTTAAAAATCAACACAAATCACAATGTAAAAATCCCAGACTCTGTACCTAGTGGTTTTACCATGTTTATCATTTAAACACCATTAAGGCCACACTAGCCATAAAACTGCTTTTACAAAAGAGCATCACTCACCCACAAGTAGAGCCAGTAAACCTAAGCTCAAGAGCTGCTTAATTACAGCCATAATGCAAGTCCTGTGTTTAATAAGAAGAGAGCTTCTTTAACACGTTTCTGTGTGTAATGAGTCGGCTCCTGGCGGCTCCTGCAGTTTTAATGGAGTAAAAAGAGGGATGTGGTCAGACCATCAGAACCTCCCACAAGCTATAACCCCACCACTGAATGTTTATCTATAAGTACAGCTATATGTAAGTGGCTGATCATATAATAAACATATACCATATTGCATAAAGGTTAGTAATTCAGTTAAACTAGATGCCTGCGCTGTTGTAGATTATAAAGGAAAAGGTAAAAGCAATATGCCCCGTTCAATGAACAAAACAGAAAGCTTGCATTTGATTAAAGTATTTTCAGAAATAATTTCTTACATCTCAGTTCACTGTAAATGATTAAATACAATGGTTGTAGTCTTACATACAGATATATTAACTAATCTTTGGTATTAATATAGACACGGTAGACTATATGTATGCCACATTTTTTGCCAAAAGTTTTAAATGAAAAGAAGCAAAGACACAATATGCAGCACACTATTAAGAAAACATCCACTTTATTCCCAAAAATATGTAGACACGAGTATTTATCTGTTGGCACATGTAATTGTTTCTGTATGACAGGGTCACTGCACACAATAAAAAATACATGTCCTGCACAGAGCCATGACCCGAACTCAATTAAACACCTTTGGGATGAACTGGAACACTGGGTGTGCCCAAGGCCTACTTGCAGAAATTGATGCCTGATTTTACTAATGTCCTTGTGGCTGAAAGAGGCAAATCTCTACAACCACACTCCAAAATCTTCCTCCAAAGAAGGATCAGTGATCCAAAGCCTTCTTAAAAGGTTAAAGGATATAATATTAATAATATGAATGAAGGGAAAAACACACATTCATGTGTCCACAATTTTTACCCATTTAGTTGTTCTTTTTTATTTTTTATTTTTTTTGCTAATATTGATGCACTTCTTTTTTTATTAACAAGAAAAATAACTAAGTACATGTAACATGCAAATGACTACTCTTGTTTAAGGAAATTTCACTCTTACTTGCAGAACATTTTTAGTACTGGGATTTTCTTTGGTCTCTTTCTATGCACAGTGTGTTTAAAATCTACCTGCAGATTTTCACTGAAAAACAAACCAGTGACAGTTAAGTCATGGAAACTCTTCTTGAGAACCTATTTGAAATAGTGGATTTTGAGGAACGTTTTGGATAATTGAATGATTGTGTCACAGTACCATCGGAATTAGCTGATACTTACTGAAATTTGTTCTTTCATTTATCTGCAATATTTCTTGGGCCACTTTTTGCATCACCTCCATGCTTAATAGTTGGCAAGGTTATATTTTCATCAAATTCTACTTATTTATTTATTTATTTATCCAAACAGCATTGGTATGTTGATGATTGTGTCCAAAGAGTATTTTTAAATTTTTATTTCATCAGTACAACAACTATAGAAAAAATGTCTCTGGCTTATCTTAATGTTTCCTGCTGATGACTCTTCCATGCAGATCATATTAAAGGAAGCAGCATTGAGTTGAGTGATCCACCACAAGTCATATGTCAGCTGAAACTTCCTGCATATTACAGGGTCATACAGGATTTTTAAAAGTAGTATTAATCTTATGGCAGAACATTTGATTGTGAAGTCCCAGATAGAATTTTAAGAATTGTGGGTCAAAATTTGGTTTAGGCACGTATGGTCTGGTTATGGCAGAGACAAATGGATTAATAGGCCAAACCTGGCCAAATGGTTAACAAATTTGCTTTTGGAATACAGACAAAAATTATTTATTTAAATTTTTGTCTGGGTTCTGATTTGGAGCTCAATTTTCTTTTTTAATGTGAAGTAAGGATACTATGTGAATGGAATAAAAATGGTCGGGCAAAAAAGAAAATGGCCATGATCGGATTTAAGATGCTTATCATGTTAGACAATGATTGTTTGGGGATTAGCATTACCGTAAAGACAGCATTTACATTAATATTTATTTTTTACATTGATATTTACATTAATAACATTTGGCATAATCGTAAGTTTGATATTATTGTTGAATATTTAGTTCTACACATCTTTAAAACAAACAGGCATTTTGTTTTAAACAGACACTCTGCGATATCGCACCATGAACCTGAGTAAGATGACCTGACTACTGAAATGGTATAGTTATCACACATGCACAGAGAAAAAAATATATAAGTTAAGTTATAATAAGTTATAATAAGTTAATACTAGTTTTAAATAAAGGCTAAAGCATCTTCATTGCCATTGTGACATTTACCTTTAGGTATACTAAATTTATGAACAAATAATTCCATTGTTAATTTTCACATATTGCATTAGTTCATCAGGAGCTTTTATAGTTATATAGTTTATTATGAGCCACTGATAAGTAGACCGGGAGAGATTAAAGTTGAGGTTCAAAAAGTCAACTCCTTTTTTTTAAGAGGACTTTAATCAGTCATGCTACACTATCTCACACAGAGCTTCAAATTGTAGCAATTTGCCGTTGTAAAGAGTCTGTGAACCCGACAACATTCCTATAAATAGCCATACCGTTATTGCGTAAAACTATATTTCATTCACTAAAACTCACCAAAGTAAAGCCATCTGACATGTCACTTACAACTTTTCTAATTTTTTCCCCAGTATTTTAGTATTAAGTACAGTTAAAATAAAATTATTTGCTTTCGCAATAAAATCAGCTCATTTTTAAAGTTTAGTTTTAAAAATAAAATAAGTAGTGTAATATAATCTAATGAAATTTAAGTCTTAAATTAAAGTTAAGTCTAAGATTGCATAGCATTGCAGATCAACACTGAATTAAATAAAACATGCATGTAAACATTTAAACTTGTAAACCCATTTCAGGCAATAATACCTCCTTAAACGAGTTTTCTTTTTGTTAGGACATTAGGAATTTTAGCCTATAAATGTCATCTTTAACTGAACATGATAGCAGTATCTTACTATCATTGAAAATAAAGAAAAGGTTTTTGCCTTTCCATTAAGTTTGGATGACAGCATGTTTTGGGCGGCATGGTGGCGTAGTGGTTAGCACTGTCATCCAGGGTCCATGTTTATTCCCATTATAGGGTCTGTGTGGAGTTTGCATGTTCTCCTCATGTTTGATGGGTTTCCTCCGGGTACACCGGTTTCCTCCCACAGTGCAAAGATTAGGCTAATAGGCATGTGTGTGTGTGTGCATTGCAATGGATTGGCACCCCATCCAAGGTGTATCTTGCCTCGTGCGCCAAGTCTCCTGGGATAGGTTCCAGGCCTCCCTATATACAGGATAAAGCGATATAGACGATGAGTGAGTGAACGTGTTTATATTCCATAACACATAATGAGTGGCTGATAGTGAAGAAAAAACAAGATGTTTCTAAGATGAGATTATAGTATAGATGTTAGTGACCATATTGTTTACAAAAATATAATTATAATCTATCCTTAAAGAAAAGGGAGAGAGGAATAAGTTTTAAGTCAATCTTCATTCATTGGAATGACAACATGAATAGACGGAGTTCATGTTTGACTGAGGAACTTATTTACTGCGTCTTGCACTATGTTGTGTATTTGTGTAAAACATTATCTCATAAGGGTGAGTAGTACTGTACATTATTAACCCAGGACTTATATCGCCATTTCGGAAAGAAAATCTGAACTCAATTTGGTTTAATATTAACATTTTATTTTCACATGAGGTAACAAAAACAGTCCCTGACCCGGAAAACAGTCATGTATGGACAGATATCAGGGTGTATATGGAGTAAAACACGTCACATACTGGAACAGACAATTTTGTATTAAATGATACTGAGACGGACTTTTACTTCTGGTTTAGGTGTTCCTGGTTTCAGTTTAATTGGCCTATTTCTCAATTATTTGTTGATTAGGACCAATAAATGACAATCATTGGTAATATATAAGCAGAGCATCTAGAAAAAAAATAGATTATCATGATAAGTTAATTTTCGTTTGTGATTCACTTCAAAATGTGATTTACTTCAAAAGGTGAAACTCATAATTTGGATTGATATTTTAAACCACTTTTTCTTTTGATTTTCATTTCTGATCAATCTGATATCTCAAAATATCATTATGGGCTTGAGTCAATTACTATTCATACAGTATAAATGCCATGAACCTCCATCAGTCTAGGCCAGTGTGGTAGGAAAATGTACCACACAGCCTTAAGAAAAATGTCAAGCAAAGCTGATTCAAGAACAAGGAGTGGAGTGAGGTGAAGTCAGTGCATCAAGGGCCACCACGCACAGACATCTTCCATTGCTCATTGCTCAGTGATACAAACTTTTCAGATGAAAGTAAATTTTGCATCATATTTGGGAATTAAAGTCCCAAAATCTGGAGGAAAAGTGGAGTGGCACAGAATCCAAGTTGCTTGAACCAAGTCCGTTCTGAAGTTTCCAAAGTCAGTAATGACTTGGGGTGCCATGTCGTTTGCTGGTGTTGCTCGAGGAGATTTTAGAACACTTCATACTTCTGTCTGCTTTCCAGCAAGACTTAGCTCCTGCCCAGAGTGGCAAAATTACCAGTAACTGCTTTGTTGACCATAATATTACTGTGCTTGACTGGCTAGCCAGTCCATTTTAATATACATTTTAATATATATTTTAATATACTGTAATTTTTTTTTCCTTTTCCTGAACTTTTGAAAGATTTCACTTTACGTGTAGCGAATGTAGAATATTTACAAAAGTGTTTTTTTTATAAATTAATATTTTAACTTTGTAAATTATATACGCATGTACATATTTTTCCACAATCCTGGCACTGTCTTCACAAATATTATTTCAAATGATGCCAAATGATATGATGAACTCAAGGGATTTTAGGGAGTTCTAAATCAAAAGAGACTATTGGATGTGCTACTTACAAAGCACTGTGAAAATCACTTTAACTCGTAGCACAGTTTGGTCAGAGGACATAAGAACACAAGGAAGTATCAGAAGGAGTGGCATCTTTATTACACAGAGTGACGTTGGAATTGTTGTCACCATGGAGCAGGGTCCAAAGTTTCTCAGAATGGCGAAGGCCTTGCACACTTGTGTGTGACATTTACAGACAACTGACCAGGAACAACTTATGACTGCAATCAAACCCTGCCCTGTTTATATGGCAGTATATTTTGGGTACAGCATGTAAATAGCTTTCAAGACTAAGATGATGCCTCCCAGCTTTTGAATTGGATCATGGCTTAATAAAAATGAGTTCATATTCTGATTTTCCATGTTGCTTGTAATAACATACATATTTATATGGATACCAGATGTAGTTTATTATCTAAGATAATAATTCTGACCGGTGGGTTCTGGGATGTTACGAGTCACACAGCCACTCCTTACACTTTACCGTAAGCAAGGTCATAAAGAATGAATAGCTCACCTTACACAAACCATGCTAAATTTAGGTCATGGTCAAAAAACGTCACACAAAATGCTTTTAAATAGTGATTCTTTTAAACTTTATGTTGTAAAATGAACCTGGTTAAAGAAGACTGCAAACCAAATCTTGTAAACACAGATTTTTGACCTACAGAAGTACTAATATTTATTACAAAAATTACAAATCTGTGATTTAGGCTATTTAAAGTAGATCGCATGATTTAATTGTTATATGGTTCCATCTGGGAAAAAAGCTGTTTTTAAATATAAAAATAGTTTTGATTGAACTAAAAACTACAAGTTTTATGGAACTACAGCCTTATGGAAATTCTGTAAAATTTATAAAGTGGATCACATAACATTTTGGACATAAGGATTTTAATACCTGATTGTGTACAATTCTATCTTTAGTTTGTATTAGACATTACATAACAACCTATGATGTACTGTGTTTTTTGACACCTTTCTATAAGAACCATCATTAACTTTTTCACTAAATCACCAGTTGTCCATTCTTGGACCACTTCTCATAGGTACTAACCAATGCATACCAGGAACACCTAACAAGTCCTACGATTTTGGAGATGCTTTGACCCAATCTGACTTGTCAGAGTCGCTCAGATCCTTGTGCTTGCTCATTTTCCTGCTTCCAACACAGAAGACTGTTCACTTGCTGCCTAATACTGTACAGGTATATGCTACCCCTAGACAGGTGCCATTTTAATCAGTGATACTTCAGTGATTTTAATATTATGGCCAATCAGAGCATATGCCACGGAATGAGCTTTATATGTCTCAATCTATTCTCTGTGATCTAAATGACACAATATTTCAAGTTTTAAAAATCAAAGATGTTCCTTAAAGAATAATAACATAAGAACGTCTCTTTCTTTGCAGCAACACAAACATGTACAAAGTCTGCCATCTGACCTTCAGTCCGTGGTTACACTGGAATGTGCAGGTTATTCATTTTAAGGCGATGTAATCTAATCAATATTTAGCACTGATTAATCTGATATTAACCACAATATTCACTTCCTGCTACACTAATGACTTTCTGTCACTATTTTATAAACAAAATACATGACTAAAACTAATGAGTACAGTAGACCTGAACTGTACAATCTCATGGAGGAAATGTTACTTTCCCTCCACCTTGAAATACTGAGGCTTCACAATAAGCTCTAGCTGGAGTTGTTTATAACCATCAAGACCATGCCATCTTGGACGATGATTATGGGGCAAAGACAACCTCATGAAATCAGGTTTGTATGATAATTCTTTAAAATAACACCAAAAAGGAATAAAGTACTGTATCCCCAAGTAATGATGTTTATATTTGAACAAAATCCCAGACAGAACATTTGTAATAGATGGTAAAATGCAGCTTATTTACTCAAACTATTAGATACAGATTTTCTGTGCAATTTGTGAAATGTATCTGATTTGACTGGAAGGAAAAAACACTATTTCACAAGGGGGGGAAATATAGCAGCTGTTTAAAATACAATCATGCACTGGACTTCCTGGTTAATAGCTAAAAAAGAAACCTGGGCCAGTTTTGATTTGAGATCAGGATGCCTTTAGAATATAAAACACCATTCAAACACTTAAATACAAAATTATGTTTCAGTTTAGAAATTTCACAATATGACAAAAAGGTTATTTTTATAACACGACTTGTCCATTTAAACTAAAACATGCCAGTATTGAAAATTAAATCAAAAAAGGAGAGGGAACCAAAAAAAAAACAAAAAAAAACCCATCTTCTAGAGTGGAAGTGCATAGTCCTGCCTAACCAAAATAAGACCGCCATCTCCCTTTAGCCATGATGGGCAATGTTGCTGCCTTCTGTGCATTTTATAATCCATCACATTGTGTATGCGGAGGTTACAAATGTGGTAGCAGTGGCAGCACATGATGCACAGAAATGTATTGTACAGCCAAAAGGTTTGCATTGCAATTGTGTGCCCTGCTCGGAGAATCAGAAGTTGCTGTGTTGTGATTTATGGGAAGGCTAGAATGAGAGTGTTGGACGCTCACAACAGGCAAACAATCAGTTAGAACGCCTCAGAAATCAGTTTACGCAGAGAACTTACACTTCCGAGCTTTCATAACAAAATGTTTTATTGGCTTATCTAATCATATATAAAGTCATCTGACATGTTCAGCCCTGTAGAGTCACAAAAAGCTTGAAGATGAGGACACAAAAATGGTGCAATTGTGATCAGAAAAAAAGCCATACAAAAACTTCATATCATGCATCAGACAACAAAATCAAACAGGGAAAAGAAAAACAGCTTTAGTGTTTTGTACATTATTGTAAACAAATTCTTTCTAGAGATCATATCAAAACACAGGGCAATAACAAAACAAAGGGAGGAAAGAAAACAGGGAACAAATTCAAGAAATCCTAAGGGGAAGAGATCTACAAGGAAACACTGCTTGGCAAAACTGCTTAACAGGCGGGAAAAAACAAAAAACAAAAAACTGTATTCCAACAGACCAACATGAACGATAATCGTAAATACAGGTGGCAATATATGGTTCTACAATATGGCTGATGTACACTACAATATTACCACTATATAGGCTACATGAAACACGTCCCTGGTTTTGTCGTGTATACAGTGATATGAGGTATATTAAGGTCAATTGTGTTCTTTTTGCCACTTTTTAATTTTTTTTTTCATTTTACATTTTATAAAAACTTATGGGACAAGTTTGGAGTGCAGCATTTAGGTTTTGAGCCCCGAGACTAGTGCAGAATCAGCAGTTCTCTGTGAAGGGACAGAGGCCAATAGCTGGGTCCCGTGTATGCTGGATAGGAGCAGGAGACATGGAAGGAAGACACAGGCATCTTCCTGCTCCATTCACGGGCACAGCAAAGATTGCATGTCGGATTGGGGGAAAGAAAAATGGTGATCAGATTCACAAGTCTCCTCGGGCTGTGAGATTCCTGATTTCATGGCTAACATTAAAAATAAAAAAATAAACAGATTCAGGTCCAAAAATTCAGATTTGCATGAGTTTAACAGTCAACAACTTGGATGGTTCTCCAAGCAAGACCTTGAAAGGGAAGGTTGCATTTTTGTCCTTTAGGCATCAAATTTCTAATTTGAGAGGTAGAATTCCAAATGCAGCTATTCCAAAAAAAAAACAAACAAAAAAAAAAATTCAACCCTAACATAATACTTAAATACACTTTGAATACAAAGAGGCCCTGTACTTACACCCAAGGCTCCACAGCACAAAAATTGGTATGGCATCCATGTCAATAGCATTACTAGAACAATTCATGCTAATAACCCTCCCATCCCACGATATAAAAAAATGCCCCTAGGAATAAACACCCATTTCCATTAAAAAAAAAAAAATCACAGCTTTCCTCTGAACAAAAGCATGTATGTATTTGTATTCCAACAGTTTTTGTCTTCAGTGATAAAAGTGCTAATATGATTCCTTGAGAAATAAAAGGGATGAGAGCCGACACATTAAACGATGGGGTATGATTAATGGCTATACTTCTGCAAAGTTTTGAGGCAACAAATGATAGTTCATGGTTAAGTGTAGCTTGAGGGGAACTGGCATGGCTCATGACAATCTGTTGTGCACTGCGCTGATCGGCTGAGCAGAAAAGCGGTTCAGGTAACGTACAAAGCAGAAACCCAAACAGCTTTCAGACTTACAGAAGGTCTTTGTTTAAAAAAAAAAAGAAAAAACTGGGACAATGAATTATAGAAAAGAGGTGCCAAAACACTGGACAGGTTTATTGACCGAATGAATAACCCCGGAAACAATTTTAAAAAGATTTCAGCAAAATATTGCCAATAACCATCAAGTACAATGTAAAAACTAAACTCTTCCTAACCAACTCCAGTACTTTAGGTTCTTGTACAGTGAAGTACAAGTCTCTCCTCTTCGATTTGAGTTTACAACGTTCTGGTATGCTACATGCAACACTGCCCTCTACTGTAGTGGTAAACCCCTAAGCGAATGGTTTTACAGGACACCCGGACACTTTCACAGATTCACAGATGCAGAAGTATAAACCGGCCTGTGTACGACAAACCCTGAGGCCACATTTCAGTAGCTGTGAATGTATGCTACTAAAAAAGAAAAAAAAAAAAAAACAAGAAAAAAAAAACAACATATATTTAAGCAGAGAGATTTCCATGAGCATTTGCACAGGACCAAGTCTGTGTATGTCGAACTATGACCGTGTCTTATTACTGTCCTTTAGTGATTAAAGTATTTTCACATTGACAAAGTACCATAATCTCTGCATATGTACAAGTAGTGGAAAGATTCACCAGTGTGATCAGCTGAACAGGTAGACTGAGCATGGATTTGATTTTTTTTTCCCTCAAGGAATTTCAGAAAACAAGATTCATTGTAGTTTTAAACTATACTTGTTAAAAAAAAAATGCAAAAAAATAAAAAAACACACAAACAGTGCTATTTGCACCTAATTATTTAAAAAAACGCTTTTTTCCTGAGTAATACTTTCAATTATTGTAACAGACAAAAGGCTGACATTTTCTGCCACTGAATACTGGGCCACACCCTGACAATAGTTATTACTATAGACCATCTTCATCTATTTTACAATTCTAACCTGATTGCTAAAACACAGGGTTTATGAAAAGTCAAGCCAGTCATTATCTAGCCTCTAATCACAGAAATGACTACACTAATAAAATGAGGAACTAAAAGACATGTTAAAAAAAGAATAATATCAAAAAATTGCATTTGAGGTCGGGTAGACCTTCCCTGGTAGAGTATTAACAATTAATGGCAGTGTAATAATTAATATTTCATCTTGCTTTAAAAAGAGAGGGAATTGGGTTTGAGGGCATTGGGGAAAGTTCTTGTCCCAAACTGGAGAGTGAGGCTGAATCCAAAACCTTTACCTGTAGCTTTGGCTTGTGGGGGTTTTGGTTCCTGAGCTAGCTGGCTCATTTACATCAGCTAACAGACTGGTATACCCTGAGAATTCTGACACAGGAGTCCGCGATATTCGGGGGTCGACCTCGACTATGACGATCTGGGGGTCAGCACTGTACGCCATTGGGGTCCGGCGCTCGGATTTAAACTGGGAACCGAATGCCTGAGCGAAGTTTTCAATCTGAAAGGTGGGGCGCATGTCGACCTCCTTCGATGGTTCCAGGGCCGTCAGATCAGGAGGAGATGACAAAGAATAGACAGAAGTGGAGCCACTGCTGGTAGTGTTTGCACTGGTGGCAATGCCATTCTTGACCTGCTGATCCTTCTGCCCATTGGCAAGCTCCTGGGTGTCCAACTGCTCAGTGAGCTCTTGAGACGGTGTAAGCTGCTGGTGGGCAGAGGTCTCCAGGGAACTCAGGTGAAAGGCCTGCTGGGAAGACGGCGAGGAGTGGGAGGAAGAATGGGAGCCCACCAGCATGCTGAAGTGGGGCTTTGGTAGCACAGAAGCAGATGAGGGACCATGAGGGGAGGAGATGGACTGGCCAAAGGTACATTCCAGAGGAGACGTAGCATACATGTGCTTCTCCGGGAAGAATGTAAAGATGCCACTACTGCTATGACTCGTCCTCTCCAGTGTTTGCAGCAGGAATTTGGAATACTCATTCATGACGCCGCTCTTGTCGGCTGAGCCATTTGAAGAGCTTTCATCTGCTCCCAGCTCAGGGGTTGCTGAAGCAGCATGCAGCTCCACATGGTGTGGATCTGAGAGATCAAAAGTCACATCACTTTTATGGGAGTAATGATCCAGCAGGCTCTGCAGTACCTCGTCTGGGATTCCTGACTTGTCATGCTTGTGGTCAACGCTGACCAGCGGTGATGTGTCCAGTAATGCTAGTGTGGGTTCACCAATGCCGCCCTGGATAACCGTCTGCTGAGGTGGAAGGTGGACCGGGCTGTAGTCACCACCACCACCACCGCTGTTCGCCACATGCAAGTACCTCCTTTTCTTCAGAAACTGCATGGCGTCGTCGTAGTTGCTGCTCGTGCCACCTTGCTTAGAATCTGAGGAACCCTGAAGTAGGCCTAGACTGTCCATAACTCCTGCTCCAGGCAGGTCCATTGGATTGGATTTAGGAGGTAACAGTTTCTGCTCATGGAGAGCTGAGGTTGAACCGGCCTCACCTAATGACAGCAGGCTCTTGTCCCCACCCTTTCGGCCACTTTTCTTAAAGGCAAGCTTGGGAGTGCGAACCTGCTGGTTTGCCATGCTGGTGTCTGCCATGTTTCCCACCCCTGAAGCGGATGCCCCGGAGCCAGCAGCCATGTCCATGGTGTAGTCTTGCAGGCCGACCATTTGGCCTGCCCCCGAAGCTGTCTTTTTTCTCCGCCGCTCTCCACCCTCCCCACTGTTCTTGGACTTGCCTCTCTTACGTGGTGGTGCGCTGGCATTTCCCTGAGTATGTAGGTAGCTGCCTTGTCCCAGGTCTTCATCTCCAAGGTCTAGCATCCCTGGATCCAGACCCTTCTTTATGGCTTCTCCACAGGTTCTCTTGTGCTTCAGTAAACGATCAGTACGAGAGAAATACTGCAGATACACAAGGAGATTGCAGTGAGTTTAAGATCGGTCCATGAAGTAAATAGCAAATTAAATGTGCATAAAATATTTTCTTGAATAAAATAACCACTTGAAACATTTTCACCATACACGCATTCTTACCTGTTGACAAGTGTCACATTTATATGGCTTTTCTCCACTGTGAGTCCTTTTATGTCGCTCCATATGGTATTTCTGAATGAAGCGCATATTACACTGGTCACAGCTGAACGGCTTTTCCCCTGTTAAAAAGGAAATACAAGACTCACTATGAGATCTGTGCATTTTGGGCATTTTAGCATCTTAAATGTTCAACACAAAAAAATAAATAAAATGAACTCAAGGATGACCGGGATAATGGGTGACCAATGACAACGTCATAGCGCAAGATGCCTGTGTACATTTGTACAGATAATAGTGTGCTGTAGAAAATGCAGAATGTAGAATATGGCAGTTTAGTGTGCTTTCTTTAATTCTGTGTGTAACTGCATTAAGTAGAACTGAATCAAGTCTATTCTGTGGCACAGGTTTGAGCCAGACTAAGGGACTTCAGAACTATTATAAGTGGTACTACATTATATCCCCTTAATAAGGGTTTCAGTGTGTGCTGCAAAGACCAACTTAATCATGGGATATTTGTGAAACTTATGTGAAAATACGCAAACTAAAACAAATTGTTTCCAAGTATGCTCTTAATTTTTATGCTAGAGATACCACACCTCTACTTTGTTAAACATTTCTAAAAATTCCTGTCTAAAAAATAAACAGGAAAAAAGTGCCGGTCTGGAACTCACCGCTATGGATCTTTTCATGCCGCTGCAGCAGATACTTCTGAATGAAGCTCATGTTACACTGACTGCACCTAAATGGCCTCTCTCCTGTATGATCGGAAACACATTTTCAAAGTTAAACGTTAATAAATTGTCCCATTAAACATTTCAGCAAAAAGATGGACTTGTTTCTGCATTGCACTGGCAGTGAAAGTCTTTCACCTGTGTGAATGAGCACATGTCTGCGCAGGTGGTAGGAGCTACGAAAAGCGGCACTGCAGTGTTCACATATGTGCGGCTTGGAGCTGGGAGAAAGGGGTCCTCCCTCCCCATCCAGCATCATTGACTGAGCAAAAAAAAAAAAAAAAACAGAAGAAACTAATCCATTAGTGTCAGTCATTACACATTTTTCTCTAGATTAAATATACCCAAAAGCTTCTGTAACTGGGAGAGCGGGAGAGCAATTGAAAAAAGGAGTACCTTTGTGGAATCCCCCCGCTTCCTTCTGCCTCTGCCTTCTGTTCCCTCCCCATTTGCCCTCCGTCCTTTTCTGTGTGTGGAATCTTTTGGATCTTTTCCTAATCTTCCAGGAAGATGCTGTCAAAACAAGAATAATACAACTAAGCATGATGGCGGATGCACGCAAACACATGCATGTAAGGGACATGGAAAAAGTATAATTTCCAAACCATCCTCGGCTTCTCAAGCTTACACTGTTGATGTTGACATCATGCAAAAGCATGTTCTGGTGGCTTCCAAGTGAAATGTCCAGCATATCTGAACACTTTCCTCCTCCTGTTCCATACAGTGGGACGCGGTAGTCAAGCTCATTGAACTTCTCCTGCTTTATGCCCATGCTGTGCAGGAAACCGCCACCATGCTCCGGAGAATCCCTCTCCTTCTTCAGGACCATCTCTTGCGGCAAATCGGTCACCACTGGCTGCGAGGTGAGCCGTGTAAAGCTGGTGACTGGAGGTAAATGACTGAGCATGATCATGCTGGGGGCATAGTTGGGGTCCATGCTGCCGTTGCGCAGAAATTCGTTGCCTAGCTTGTCCTGGATAATACTCATGTTTGGTTCCTCGACACGGCAACGGTCGTTCAGCTCAAAAGATGAGACACACTGTAAAGATATGAACAATCGGGTAAGATCTTTCTGCGTAGCTTAAAATTTTTTTTTATTTTTTTTTTAAAAGACCACCACAAACTATATGTCTACAAAGCCTAATATCTGTGTGGGAAATGGCTGAACAGCCATTCAGATTAGTACACTAAAGAGCTCAGTACACTAAAGAGCTCCATAACCAGCCTTACACTCAATGCTCCATTCTATCACATGCATAGAACTTTAAATCGCAATGCTCTTTATAATTAAAAGCTCATGACACATGCATTGTGGCAGAGATCCTAGGCGATCCAGGAGCGATATAGGACGTAGTTGTTTTTGAGAACTTGAAATTTGGGCAGATTCAATATTTGGGATTTAATAATACACATATATTATGGATGGAAAATTTTAATTGGCCATTGCATTTGGCTTTTACACCACTGTTACAAACAGGACTATCTAAATTTTTATTTTTATATATATATATATATATATATATTGTAGTAACATTTTCAATTATAAAAAGATATAAAAATGTAAATTTGGGTGCAATCCACACAAGTGTCTTTATATTGCTAAAAATTAAATAAGTTACAGACAGAGGATTCATTCTTTTTTAAAATTACTGATTTAGAGAGCTTCTGCACCAAAAAACAAAAAAAAAACAAATCCAAAGCACTCATACAGTTGGTATGTGTATAAACTGCTAATTAAATGTCTTGAATCATCTTTAATCAGATTTATTCGGTAAGGGCAGGATGAATCCTCTATGTCTGTTTATATTGCTAAAGATGAATCAGAGATATAAAGGATTCATCTTGACCTTCGTAAATAAATATGATTTAAAGTTCAAGAGATTTTAATTTGCCATTTGTACACGTAATCAACAGTATGAATGCATTGGATCTTTTTGTTCAGAAGCTCTCTGAATCAGTGATAAAAAAAAATACAGATGAACGAAAAATAAACACAATGAAGGAATAAATAACAGAAGGATTTAAGCAGTTATACTATAACATTATCTAGTACTGTAGTGTACTATGGTATATTTGAAACATAATGATCCCCAGATATATACTGCATGGTTTAATCGCAGATGTTTGATGTCACAGTTTTTATATCACAAATTGTTCTTTCATGATAAAAATATGAAGGATAGGGAATTAACTCAATCTTATACCAGATTGCATGCACACTGATTATAGCACCGGGGCTCTATATGACAGATTAAGAGTTTACAGAGGTGAGATAGACAAGCATTTTTGTTCCCTTTTTTCTTTAGCCATGAGTCTGACTGTGGCTGGAGAGAAGCTGTTATAGAAACGTGCTTTGTGTGTGATTATACTGATGTGCTTTGTGCATATGTATGGCTTAGTAAACATCTCAAATATGATCAGATCATACCTTTAATGAAACGTTCATTGTATTAGCGTCCCAACCAGCCCGATTTCGATGAGGATTTGATTCCGCGACTCAGCATCTATTGTGGTGAGAGGAACGTTAGCTAGCACACGAAAGCTATCGGAGCCATGTCGGCTGAGCTAGCGAGCTATCAAAGCTAATGTCCTTTACATAAATAATGAATAAAGCTGAGACACAGGCACAGCCGCTCTTTTGCCTCTTAATCCAACAGAATAGAGGACACAATCGAGCCAGCAACTTTCACCAGAATTAGCGGATCACCGTATTTAGCAACATTTACCGAAACTTATCTGATAAAGACATTTAATCTACCTCTCATGCTGCTCAACAAATCAATCTCTGTCTGGATAACAAGCTAGCTCAATGACTAGCCGTGATCGTGTTAGCTAGCAAACATTTGCTACCACGCAGCTTCATTAATGAATTTGATCATAATGTAGCGTTTTATACGTTTACTTATCCATAAAAAAATAAAAACGAGCAGATATGAGTTAGGTGTTTCAAATACGCACTCTAGTTCAAAAGCACAGGGATTAATCGCGTTAGCAAGCGAACAAAAAACACTGCCGTGATGCTCAACACACTGCTAGCACGCACCGCGCTACAGAGCTACACACAGCTAGCTGCCGAATAACACACCCAGTTACTAAACTAGCAAACATACACACTATTTATAAATATAACAATATATTTACTGTATTTCGTTTTTTTTTCCTACCTAAAAATGTTTGGAGTTTAAACAAATAACTTGCTGTTTTGGCTTTAGCTGTGTCTAGGTTAGCTAATTATAACGCGTGATATTAAGCAACTGTAGCTACAATAATATGAGCTATTAAATTGTTGAGCACAAAAGATGAGTCAGAAGTATTCAATACACGCAAAAATGAAAAACTTATCTTTTTTATTTTAGAAAGAGGGAAAAAACAATCAAGGCTAATGAAGAGTTAGCATCTGAGCTAAGTGTTAAATGGCCCAGGGTGGCATTGCACACAGAAACAATGATGCTCCGCATCTCTCCGTGTGCACTCCGGCTTTTCACGCTGCTGCGACTCATAATTTCAAAATCTGTTCACTACAGCGGTGAGAAGAAATGATGTCGATTCAATAACACTCACCTGTGCATGTCCTTAATGTCTGAATGAACCCCAAACACACGGTTCTTTTAGCGTTTACTGCCAAAACATTGTTCTCCTGCAGCTGTTGCCCTCTTCCATCTTGTGTCGGCGCGGGGGATTATGGGTAAAGCGGACGGGTCGGGAGAAGAGACAGACAAGTCCCAGTATGGGACAGGGTTGTCTCACTTCCTGCAGCACTGTAAAACTTGAATATTTTTGTTCTCCCTGTGCGTTTCTTTTCTTTCTTTCTTTGCTTAAAACAAGCTACAAAAGCTCGTAAGACATTTTATGTATATTATGAATTAATAATACAAAGCAATTACTGTACTAAAATCTCAAGCTTGTCCTCAAGGACATTAAATGCTTTATACAAATAATTAAAACAAAATTGTTTTTTTGTATTGTCGTAAGTTGTATGCACGATTTTCCTTGTATATTATCATATACAACAGGAATATAATCACATACAGATGATACAGACATGACATGGAAAATGGCGTTCAAGTGAAACCTGGACTTTTGAACGCACAAAATAACAGGACACATTTCTGAGACAAAAAAAACAACAAAAAAATATTTCTCTATATAATCCCTTGCTACACTAATGCAGAAGTTTAACTAGTACTTGGATACTATTGAGGCAGAAAGTTTTCTCATGAGCCATTATCAGACTGTCTGGTTCATGTTATCATTATCACTGAACCGCTGGCCTCTCAGAACCTCCTTTAATGGCTCTCTTCTTTAATGGAAAAATAAAAGTAAAACAGCATTTTTATTTAGATGTTCTGTTTTTGCAGGACAGTGCACACAATCATATTGTCCACTGCACCACTTGCACATTACGCGAATTCATCTGGGATTTATTGCACATCCCCTGTACAGTCCTGACATTTCACATGTTTAGGCCATTAAAGGAGTTCCTGGGAGGCCAGGAGGAAAACTGATTGACATTTACATAAGGTATTGAGATTAGCCACCGTACAATATTTGAAGGTTGCAAACGTTTTAAAGAAGGCTATGCGTCCATGAATGATGATTGATGGATAACTTGTTGCCAACTTGCTGAAGAGCTGCATTTGTGGGAACTGTACACCTACATGCTGTGGCAACCCCTGAAAGGGAACAGCCGAAAGATGAAGAAGAAGGTACTGTATGATTTAAGACAACTTGAAGTAATTCTGTTTCAGTGTCACTTTATATTACCTTTTTTTTTTACTAGCCTTAAGCACTCTTAACAAATGAGACATGCTTTGAATTTATTTCAAAGAGTAGATACATACTTCTTTGCTAATTTATCTTTTGTCCTTTTGTCTATTGTTGAGTCTTTATTAAAGAAGGAATGTCATCAGTTTGTTAATCTTACCAGAGGGAATGTAAAATAAAAATAAAATAAAATGTAAAAAACTTTGACTGTGACGGGTCTCTGGTCGCTGATTATGTGCCTTCTGCTGAAAATTTATAAAGATGCAAGTGATTGTATAAGCTCCAACAGAGGACCTGTTTATCAAACATTTATCATTTCTGCTGCAGTATTTTTTTAATACTGCATGTTGCTCTATATATAGCATGGCAATCTATAAAGCAACATATAGTGAGATATAGTGTGATGACTGTCTGCTGTTGTATGTTCATAAATTAGCCAAAATTACATAGACAAATGCATAATCTCAGGCTTGGGTTACTTTAGATGCTTGAATTATTTAAGGGCTCTGCCTTAGCACTCTCAGATCATGAGATCTACAGCCTGAAGACATCATCATAAAAGAGCTGTGAGAAGGTTTTGTTGTGGCTGTTTTTTTCTTGTATTAATGTAACATTAAATTAATTTAAATCTATTACATGATGTCTTATGAATCTTGATCTCTGGGAATAGCTTGCTCATCTAAATTATATTATATATATAAGAATACATTATCAGGACTATATTTTAAACTTAACCACATTTCTTCAAATGTTAATTTTACTTGCCCTGTCCATGTATACCTTACTGTATTCCTAAGTAAAGTACATTCTTTAAACAGTAGATGGCAACATACGATCTTGTATTTTCCTTCGGTTTGTACACAGACCAACTCGTGCACCTTTGGTTTTCTCATATTTTAGAGCCTATCTCAGCAAAAATGGTTGCAAAGACCTTCACCCTGATAGGGAATAAAAACAGAGAACATAGTGTAAACCCACATGAACCTTTGGGGGAAAACTTAGAACATCCACAGAGACTGTAACCCGGGATCACTGTTGAACACGTTCCTGGGTAATTACAGTTGGCGTATAACTGGCTTATGTAGCTTATTAATTTGACCAAAAAAGAAAAAAAAAGCTGTTTTCATTAACGTTTTTTTTTTTTTTGCAGTTTCCCAATTAGTTCTCAGTTTGTCTGTCATGTCAACTCCTGATTAATTTCACCAAGCAGCATTTACTTAATAATTATGATGTTTATTATATGTCTTACATACTGAGACATTTGTAGATTTGTTGGTGATAGACTGATGTGATTAAATTGAGCAAATCCTCTCATCTATCAACTGGATCACTGCAGCGTAGCTGGGCTGAAACTGACGCCAATACAAATTGTAGGCCGGGGAATGGTGGTTAGCACTGTTGCCTTGAACCTTCTGGGCTGGGGTATTGCTTCCAGTCTGTATGTGTGGAGTTTGCATATTTTATCTGTGTTTTATGGGTTTCCTCTGGGTTCACTGGTTTCCTCCAACACAGTCCAAAATAGTGTTCTAAATTGGCCATGGTGTGATACTGGGGGTGTACAGTAAATTTCAGCATGTGTATGGGTTGTCACCTGTGACCCAAAACAGGATAAGCGGTATGGAGAATGAATGAATGAATGATTAATTAATATATTAATTAATTTATTAACATCATCATGAATAAATTACAATCATCATGCACATGTACATAGAAACAGTACATTTGTATTATTTGACAATTTTTACCTCATTAATGCACCTTACATTGTATATATAT
>JAOVVA010000054.1:17096971-17107902 GCA_028565275.1 Leiocassis micropogon
GTGTGTGTGTGTGTGTGTGTGTGTGTGTGAAAGTCGTCCTACAAGCCCCGCCCCGATAACCCGCCCCCCTCTGTTATTCCTGTTGTTATGCCCCTGTCTCACCTATGCGGTTTGTCTATGCGAGGACCGAGGTGCGGAAAGATGGAAACGTAATCACAGCGCCAAACCCGCGGTGAATCATGATGAACCGTACTTCCGGCCACCGCGTGAGATGGGGGTATTAGGAGTTAACAGATTATGGGCCAAACTACACTGAGTGATGATGGTAGAATAATTATAAAGGTCTTGACTAAACCAACATGCATGAGGAATCACAAAGAAGTTTTAATTTTTTTGCAATGGAAAAGTACTCTAACTAGTTACTTCTATCAGAAAGTAACGCTGTAATGTAACTGATTACTTTTTAAAGACAGTAATTTTGGAATGTAATTAGTTACTTTAAAATGTAACATCCCCAAACACTGATGAGGAGTGAAAGCAAGCAGCCCTAATTTACACCAAAGAATCAGCTCTCCTGTAGCTTATAAACCAACTGCACATAAAAGTCACTGCGAAGTTTTAGAGCTGGAAGGAAGATCTATGGAAGCGCTATGTCAAGTTGTGCATGGTTGTAATTCAGCCCGCCTGTTCAGCTCGGCACTCTATGAGGGCTGTACATTGTACATTGTGTCCTGTGAAATTATGGAAGGAAAGTATATTTTGAAAAAAGAATAAATGTACTCTTATACAACAGGAGTGAAATATAGTTGGGATGTTAGTGTAGGATCATTTTCACCCACCTGCTGACAAGTTTCATTCTGTTCACAGCCTAGATAATCAATCAATGCATCAATCAATCAATGCATCAATCAATGAATAAAATAAATAAATGTTACAAGAAATAAGAGGGGGATGAAAAGAAGAAGAAGGATATGCATACATGCATGCATATTCTAAAGTTAATAAGAATATTAAGATTACCAATAAATCTCTTGCTCTGATTTGTCATGAATTATTTGAAAAATGGTCCAGTTAGAAATTCCATCAGCAAGTCTCCACAGAGATCCGAGCTTGGCGACAATGCAGATGGCAAAAACAGGGTGTTGCTTATGTTGATTTATGACCTCATATCTAAATTACAGATTTTCTGTATGTCACATTTCGAAGCCTAACAAGTAAAATTGGATTCACTTGCTGGAAGTAGACTTGTGCTTCTTTTCATCTCCCGAGGGTTTCACCCTCTTTTTCTCTTTTCACGTCGGAGTTAATGTATTACCCCGAAACAGCACATTAAGCTCTCTATTGACTTTACACCTTAATCTAAGTGATTGTTCTGTGCATTCCAGGGCCTGTGCTCTTGGATGAGAATGTATAAAGAACAGAATTTGTCATCTGTGTTCATGAAGAAAATCTGGCTCATATCCAGATACCAGGGTTGGAGGTGGGGGGTGGGCAGTGGGGGGGGGGGGGTGGATGGGAGCATTTTTGGAGCATTACCTGAGCAGCATTTTTTATTCTGTCTCCTCTGCTGCAGTCTCGACAGACACCTGAAGGGGAGTTTCTGCCCTTGGACCAAAGAGAGCTGGATGTTGGGTTCGGAACAGGCGCTGACCAACTCTTCCTCGTCTCTCCTCTCACCATCTGCCATGAGATTAATCCCAAGAGCCCGTTCTTCGACCTTTCGCAGCGCTCGCTCATGAGCGAGCAGTTTGAGATTGTTGTTATCCTTGAAGGGATAGTGGAAACCACAGGTTAGCATCATATCGAGATCACAAGACACACAAAATGGATTGGGGTTTAAATGATTCATGTCAAGCCATTATGTGGTCAGAGAAAACCATGATAAATATAGATGCACTCAAAGGTAAAAGCAGTGCTTCACTGCTTGTCTGTTCTGTGCTATCTTTTTTCCATGCTGGATTGATTGCCTACTTTACCCCCACCCTCTCTGTCTCTCTGTCTCTCTCAGGTATGACATGCCAGGCTCGGACATCTTACACAGAGGATGAGGTGTTATGGGGGCACCGCTTCCTTCCTGTTATGTCTCTAGAGGAGGGTTTCTTCCGAGTGGACTACTCTCAGTTCCACAGCACCTTCGAGGTGCCCACACCTCCATACAGTGTAAAGGAGCAGGAGGAATCATCTTGCCTGCCTTCTCCTGCTCCTCCTTTAACCCCAACTCACGGAGATCTGCGAAACCGTAGAGAGCGCATCTTCTCCCTCGACGCTGCCTCCCACACTGAAGGAACGACTTCAAGGTTGCCCAGCAAGCTTCAGCGTATGAGCTTCAGAAATGGTAAAGAGGCCGGGAAAACCAGCAGTACACAAGCAGCCGAAAAAACATCCAATACGGGCGACCCCCAACGCTCATCTGGAAGGCTGGAGGAGTCCAACAACCAGATGAAGGCAGAGCCACACATCCTGTCGGCAGGAGAGCTGGAGCATCACAGACTGCCTCTAATGCCCACTTCTGTGCCAGGGCCTAACCTCAACCAGTTGCCAGCAGCTGGCGGCTGGCCCGAGGACAACCTGCCTGAGAAGCTGCGCAGGATGAATGCGGACCGCTGAGTCATAAGCCAAAATTCTGTCCACTTATTCTCATCATGAAGCAGACTGATGAACACAGAGGCTTTGGGAGGGCAAAGCTAAATCTGAAACACGCATTCAATACAAACATTAGCTGGACTATACTGTGATTCTTTAAAAATTACTACACAAAGGAAACAGCCATGTCTGTCATCATCAAACCGATTACGTCTTCATCCGTCAGCATTCTATTCGGTTTCATGTAAGCTTGTTTTAGTGTGAAATATTTACGTGTCATGCTCGTCATTAATCTATGCTTGACTGATGAAACTGAATCAAGTTCTTGGTTTAGTTCGAATAAGGCATGTACCAATAACCAGTACTAAAATACAGCAATGAATATATAAATATACATTTATTTAACATCCGCAATCTTATTCTGTAGTTAGAAAAGGTCTCTCCCATTTTTTAAGTCAGTATAAGAAAGCCAAGATATACTGTACTGCACTGCACAATTTTGAAGGCAGCATTGCATGTATATTTCTAGCAAAAGCAATTCATTACCAAAAAAAAAGGGTAAGCTGATTCATTATATTACCTTTCTAACTATAACCACTATTTTAAACTCCCAGTTGTTTTTTTTTTTTATCCAAGCTGAGATGTTAGCCTTTGTAACAAAAGTCACATGCACAGCTTACTCGAAGTGACATTTAATGGCACTACGCTGAATGCAATGCCTGCTGAGATTTTGCAAATTTCAAATGCTGCCAGCAAAACAGGAGCCAGTAAGTATGCAGTTATTTATTGAAATGTAATATAGTGATACTATTATAAACTATGATAAAAAGTTAAGCAATTAACGTGAGATGAAATGTTCATATCTGCACATATTTATTTCTGATAAATCTATATTTTCAATAAGGTGGTTAGAAATGATTTATTTAGGACGATGCATTATTGTTATGATTTACTATATGTTTTATTATTAGGGTTTTATAGTGTGAAATATTTTCCTTACATATCATTTTCTTTCATTAAGACGTTACTTCGACTAACACTTAACTCTTCTTCTGAGATTTGTTTGAATATGTGAATTACACCAAGTAGACCTCATAAGGCATACATAGTGACTAAAATGCTTCTCCTGTCATTGCTATACAGACAGGTGAGAAATTAAAGGAAAACTCCATGGTCCTATTCCCATTTATTCTGCTGTCATGCTTTGGGTACACTTTGCCTCCTTAGAGGGAACGATCCCTCCAAATCAATACAATGTTCTTTTGACTCTCACGTTTATCCTGTAATGAAACATTTCGGTAATGGCTGGGGATACTCTCTTTCGTGGATAACATTGGCCCATCCACATGAAGCACCCCCCCACCCCGAGCATGGAAATGATGTAAATTATATGCTTTGGCCCAGGTGTGCCGTAAAGGGAATGGAGAGGAGGTTATAAGTAAGGATGATTCCAATGTCCCCTGAATGACAGCTAAGGAAATTGAAACGGTTTGGCAGGATAGTATTTTTTCAAAATGCCCGGAATCTCTAGAGGCACCCCTGCTTTGGCCTTCCCAATCGCCCCATATCAACTCAGGTGAAGACACATGACCAATGTGTTAGGACTTTCATCAAAATGTGAAACGAGGGGATACCTTTTCTGAAGAATGGTGTTCATCCCTCTAACAGAGTTCTAGACTCCTGTAGAATCTATGCCAATGTGCTTCAGAGCAGCTGTTTATGGCTTAACACCTTACGAATAAACTGAACGTTGGGGTTTTCCTTTAATTTGTCACCCATTTGCAATACTGGATGCAGGGTGTAAGGATAATGAACACATGAAATATGTCTTCATTTTCCATATCTCCTGCATATCATTAAATCATATTTCTATTTCTTAAAATGTTACAATAAATGATTTAAGTGATAATTTTATGTTTTGTCAGTTGGAATTTGCAGTCTATTATATGGTGCATTTAGAGCTTTAGTCATGCAGCTATAGCAAAGAATACTTCTCCCAGGGAGAATCAAATTTGCATGATGCTGTGTACATTATTACACAGACTGAAGAACACTCATGAGTTATTTACAATTAGATCCATAAGCAAACAGGGAAAGGAGACATTGAGGTGTCAATGAGCTATTTGTAATTACCATTTCTAGAGCACCCTTCTAGCTCTCACCTTAGGCTGTGGGTGGAAGTGAAAGTAATGCAGTTAGTCCTCAGCAAGACATCAATCACAGATATTTACAATGCAGCGTGCGCCCTCCACCACAACTTCATTACTCCTAATTGTACCCGTAAAGAAGGAATTTCCTTAGCATCCTTTATTAGCTGAGCCAAATGGTTGTTGTGGAGAGGAGAGGATATGTTTCACAGCGGGACAGCTTGTCCTGCTGTATAAACATGGGGCAGTGCACTTAATGTCCTCAAATATACACAGAGGACATCAGCACTCGGTTCAAGTATAGGAGGAAAGGCACAGTCAGCACTGTGATATTTCCGTTTAATGTAGCTGTCCAGGAATTTCCTTATCAAACAAGCGCATGTATTTATTTGCATTCATAGTTGTTTCGAAAAAGTGCAAGATTTAGAAAATGGAAATTGCACTAAGAGCAACCATAAATCTTGGGCATGGTGACCTGCAATCAGCAGAGCTGCAGATGAATTACAGACCACATTCTCTTTATAGAGGGGGGTGTAGCTAACCCTGGCATGGAGGACAAGGTTATTTCTCTGCATTCAAAGACCCTTCTGAGACACTTTATCGATCGCCCAGTGCCGCCATACAAGCCTGGACAAATGTTACATCTGAATAATCGTGGCTTCTGTACTGCATTGATGTGGCAGAGCAGCAGCACAGAATTGTACTCAGAGATACGTGCACAAGGGGGAGGGATGTGGAGTGTGAATTACGAATAAACTTGAAAGAAAGGAAGGGGGAGGCATTCAGAATAATCATTTGCTGAAAGTATAGCTATCCATTTCAACATCCTGCTTCAGGAGCCTGCAGTGTCTGTCATTGATTTGTTCAATGGAAGCCATTTGGGTTAAATGACAACGACGTACCTTTGTTTACACAAGATGACACTGTTTTATTTACACTGCGTAACTGCATTAAATAGCCAAGTTGCACGTAGGATATGCGAAAGGCAGCACACGAAGCCGAAATTCTCCCAGTCACGCGCACCATGCAGCCCATATGCTCATAAATAGCTAATGAACCCCGAATAAACAGGATCAAATACCTTGGCATGAATGCCTGCCCATTCTCTGCCTACTGTTTCTGTAGAAATATGGGATAGTGAGGAATATACTGTTAAATTCAGCTAGAAACTTGGTTTACCCGCATGCTTCACTTTTACTCCAGGCACCACAGATGTTGAGGGAAAATGTGTCACAGACTGTACGGTTGTCTCCCTCCAAGGGACAAAAACATCAGGAAAGGATACAGAAACAATTCTTTATTCATACAAAGAATGACAGGTACCGCTTTCATTTATTTTAGTCTGTAGACAGTCATTAAACAGTTGTTAAAATTCTTACGCCAGGAAAAAAGACAAATCAGGACAAGTAGGTGTTTCCACATGCCTGTGATTTCATAAAGCGTCATCTCCTGGACTGTCAAACAGTCATTTACTGTAAGTCTAGAGTGTCTGACAGTCTAGTGCCTGACCGAAAATGCTGAATCTACTGTATTTTTACTTAGGAAGATTGTAAATGAACCCCTGTAGCCCAACTTCATTTTTGTTGTGCAAAAAATAAAAATAAAAACTGCACAATAAGCTTAGGTCCTGCATAGCAATCAGTGCAAGTTGTCCTTGAACAGCTTTCTACAACATGTATACAAGTTCGAATAAATGAGATGGTGTGCATACTGCAGATACTGCAATGTACACATTTTTGGCAGATGTGTGTGCGCTGTCTTTAGGTGGTAATTCTGTACAACAGTATCGGGGAAAAGAGCTACTGTGCTGAGAAAGATAGTGTATTTACAGTATTGATACATCTTTTCTTATCCAGCGTACAGCATTGATAATCCAGTATCAATTTTATTGATAAACTTTTTTTATAAGAGCAGAGCAGCCTGATTGTGTCAGCACAGATTCATCAACATGTACTAATCTCATTTCAGTGTATTTTCGAAAGGAAGTTTGTAAATCATTACATTCATATGATCCCCTATGCCAGAGACAAGGCCGATAGACAAACCTAATTAAACAGACTGCTACTCTTACCAAATGAATGCTTATTGTCATGTCCACTAGATACAATCAAGACTAACATGAAGCAAGAGGGGGAAAAATCATCCATTGCTGGATCCCTTTATAAAGCATGTTGTCCATTGTGAAAGTTTTGCTTGAAAGACCTTTTTTTCTGCTATACACCAAATACCTATGGATTTGAGATCAAAAGAAAAATATAAGCGGACAGTTTCATCTCCTATCTTTTATTTCTTAACACACAAATGAGCCATAACTATAAAACTACCTGCCTAATAATTTGTAGGTCTCCCTCTTGTGCCACCAAATAATCTCATCAAGTCATTGTCACCACTATCTCTAATGGTGCACAGTGTTCTGACACCTTTCTATCATGGGATCAATCATCAGTAACTGTGCTGCAGCTCTTCTGTGGGATTGGAACAGACCAGCTATAGCCTTTGCTCTTCATGAGCATCAGTGAGCCCTGGGGAACCATGACCATGTCACTGCTTCAGCTGTTGTTGGACCACTTTTAGAAGCCACCGCATACAGGGAACATCCCACAAGACTTGTCATTTTGGAGATGCTCTTACTCAGTCATCTAGCAATCGCATTTGGCTCTTTTTAAAGTCGCACCAACACATCAAGTTTGAGAACTAAATGACTGATCGACATCATCGTAATGAGATAATCAATGTTATTTACATCACCTCTCAGTGGTTTTAATTTTGTTGTTGGTCATTTTTCAAGAATATTGGAACACATGCCTGACAGGTGTTTCTCATTGCCCAGTTGAGCCCTGCTCGATTGATTGTTTAAACAAGTATTAGCCCTGATTGTCTATTCTCGGTTTTTCCCCTTCGTTGTACCAGTGAAGATTTGAAGGATAAGCCAAGTCATTTTGAAGCTGAGAAAGGAGGGACATTAATCAATGCACAAGCACTGGGAATAACCATTGCAATAATCTGGAATGTCCTGAAAAGGAAATAAACTACTGGTGCCCAAACAACCAAACATCAAACTATTCAGCTATGGGAAAGCAAACTTTGACTGCCTTAAAGAGACAATTGACAAATGTGTAAATGTATATGAATCGCATGCTTAAAATGCAAAATGTGCACCTTGAAAATGTAAAACAGCCAATGAAATGTGACTTGCTGTGAGAGCTGTGAACCAAAATCAACAGTCGGTGACATCACCAACAACCTCTACAGGACAGGTGTGAAGGAATCTCAAGAGTCAGAAGGATTAGAAAATCAGTCTCAGTTTTACAACAAAGATCAACTTTAATTTAACAAAGAGATTAAGATGGCGTGTGGAGAGAGAAGAGAACTGTTCATGATCCAAAACATATACTGTAAGCTTATCGGTCATGCACAGCATAAGTACAATGGTTTAGGCTTGCATGGCTGATTCTGAAACATGCTTGCTAACCCTTATTGATGATATAACTCATGATGGCAGCACCAAAATGAATTCAGACATCGACAGAGACGTTCCGTCTACCAATTAACAGAGAGATGCACCCAATTAAACTGGGAGGAACCTCATCATGCATGAAAACAACGACATAAAACAAGCTAGCAACACAATAAAGGACTTCATCAGGAGGACAATGTAAGCATTTGACCTCCTCAGTAGGGGACTGAAGGGAGAGACATCCATCTTCCCCAAACAAACAAGCAGCACTTAATGCAAGCAAGGAATATGCAACCAATTAACAATTCATGTTTTCTTTAATTTTCTTTTAGACTATGTTCCTATACTTTTGGGAGTATACAATATTCATTTATACATTTATACTGTATGTCCAGCTTTAAAAATGAAAGCTGAATTTCTGATCTATAGTCTCATACTTTTTTTAATAAGCCTTAAACCCAGATGTCTTCAGTGTATAGCAAAAGACCTGGGCTTTCTGTTCCAATACTTTAACACTATAGTCTATATCCACTGTATATATGAAGGATTCAATGCAAAATGATTACAAACTGATCAAGAATATTTTTAGAATACTGTATTTTGTGCATGATTTCCTACGGAAGCAAGCACATATGGCAAAATATTATGGCAAAAACTCTATGAATCCAATTCCTAAAGTTTTGTCACAACTTATAAATCAGCCTGCAGTCGTGTTTGTAGCAGTGTAAATATGCAATTTAGTATCAATAATATGTTGGTTGTGCTTAAATAAAAAATATAGCAAACTCATTCTATGTGTGATTTTGTAGAGTCACTGGCAGCACTTTGGAATAAGGAAAAAAAGTGTTGTTGAGGTTTGGTACTCAACTTCAAGATCATAAAAAAAATGTAATTTATAATGAATCATGGGCGCACACTCGGTTGTATTAAAGGGCAAAAATTTTAAATGCATGTAGTCAGCATCATGGTTTAATGGTTAGTATTGTGACCTTGCACCTCCAGGGTCGCGGGTTCTATTACCACCTTGGGTCTGTGTGGGTGGCGTTTGCATGTTCTCCCCATGGTTCATGGGTTTCCTCCAACATTCCAAAGACACAAAGAATATTCAAATTCAAACTGTGGTCAATTTTGTTTTCTACATGAACTGTGCTACAGAGCAGTGACTTTCCCACCAAATTTGGGGGGTCGGGATTTTGTTATTTTGTTGTTGTTCTTTTTTCAATTTTAACCTAAAACAATAATGGTTTTGTTGATTTTATGAAAACACATTTGGTGATATCCCTAATTTATATAGTTATACTATTACAGGTGAACTACTTGCTATATCAAACACACAATAATACATTTTATTTAATACGGTGTCAACCCAAAAATGTATACACACGTCAAGAAAAGAAAAACGTGTATAAATATTTGGATACTATATTTATTGCTATTTGTGATAACATTATGATTATAATAAAATAATATGAATATTATATTATTATAATATATATCATATAACTTTTTTTTGTCTGACTGTATTAACAAACTCAAAATCTTCTTTTATATTTGTCAAATACTGTAGTACTGTAGTATCAATGCTTAAAAGCCTGCAGTTGAGTCCATCCAGACTATGGGCTTGTGACTGTGTGCATGAGAAGGAACAGTGCTTGAAGTGTGACTGGAGCAGTGTTGCATGGGTAAGCTGAGCAAAATCTCCCACACTGACAGGTCCAGTGGGAGATCCCTGGAAAAAAGCAGAAAAACAGCAACTCATGTGCCAAAAAACTGCAGCATTCACTGCAGCTTCTCATTGCAATGGCTCCCACAATAAATAAATAAATAAATAAATAAATAAATAAAATCACACATTACAACCAGCAATTCTTCACACTGCTAACCACAAGGGATAAGTTGAAGCAATGTATAGAAGTCATTTTAAACTGTCATGAGACAACAGGAAAAAAAAAAAAAACAGACCATGTGTGAAATTGAAAGTAGAGGAGAAAGGGATCAGTTGTAGCAAGGGTTGGGTGTAAAACTACCCGTTGCTTCAGGCAGCAACAAGCTACAGTGGTGATGCTCACTGTGCACATGCTGGAGAACATTTTAAATCAATGCGTCAATATTTTAATGCTTAACTTGATTCACTGCTTAAAATCATTTTGGCTAGCATTCCAGATTTTAAAATGGCTGACAAAAGTGGAAGCTGATGAGGTGTTGTAGCCCAGTCACAAAAACCTTTAAAATCCAAGTGCAACACAGCATAGGTTATGGTCGGTAAAAAAAAAAAAAACATAAATGTGTGTGTGTGTGTGTGTGTGTGTGTGTGTGTGTGTGTGTGTGTGTGTGTGCGCGTGCGTGTGTGCTTATATGGAATCCTTGGTGGTGTCTGTTAACAGTGAGGCTTCAGACTTCAAACTGTGAATTTGGGTTTTTGGATATTTTGGATAAGTAATGAAAGTTATCATTACTTTTATGACGTGTAAATTTTACCACTTCCAGAATATGGCAATGTTACATATTATTATTATTTTTTGGTCATAGAAACAACCAAAAACAACAGGAAAAATATGTGATCATTTGCCTATTTTGCACATTCTATACTGCACAATCCTGAGCCATATATATTTTTATTAAAAAACAGCAAAACCAAAAATGGCTAAAATGCTTTTCGCCATTAAAAAAAAAAAAAGTCAAAAAGTTTTAAGGGGTACTGTATTCCATTGCATACTGTGCAAAAGTATGGAAAGTAATGAATTACATTTACTCGCATTACTGTAATTGAGTAGATTTTTTGTGTACTTCTACTTTTTAAAGTA
>JAOVVA010000054.1:17110593-17128971 GCA_028565275.1 Leiocassis micropogon
AATTGACCTGAGGATGTTTCCGGTTCATGCCTATTTATAACCTCCAGGTGCACCTAATCAAATGACGTCACCTGACCTGAGGTTATATATGCCAAAATCTTTGGCATGTTTGACACACATGCTTCAACAACCGGTCACGCGAGGGGCGTTCCCATAGCGTTTTCACGCAGCATCTCATTCCCGCTTTTTCAGGGAACAGGGTTACAGCAAAGTAACCCAAGATGTGCCCCATAATAATAAAAAATATTATCTCATTATAAATCCTATTGTTCATTTCTTTATGCATTAAATTTAATATTTGAAAGTAGACACACAGTGTATGACAATGACAAAGCAAAGTGAAATGTTCATAGGTATATCAACATATAACCACAAGCCCTCCAAAATCCCAAGAAATCTGAAACCCTGTGTTCTCCCCAAGCTTTTGTTGTGCAAAACCTGTTTTAACATCCAAGGATGCGGAGTTGCTAAACAACACATTTGGAGCTTTAATCTTCTGCTTTCTCCATTAGGATGCATTGGTTTAGTAAAGTGCGCTCAAGTGGCAGTGTAGACGAACAAGCTTCCCCACAGAGAAACGATTGTCTGTGTGACACTTCTCAAGAAGAACGAATATGTAAGAGGCACAAGTGTAAAACTGGATTTAATGCAAAATTTCTGTTTTAGTCTTATGCAAAAGACAGAGAGGGCCTGTGGATACATCTGCACCTTTACTGCATTTAAATGTCTTAAAACACCATGTATTTTATATTTCTTTTAAATGACAGTGTAATGAAGCAGAAGCAGCAGGATTCACATGCAGGCTTTTTATTCAAACCAAATTTTGAATAAGAATCATTAAAATGCAGGACAATAAAACTCAACAATAATCAATAGAAGCAAAACCCAGTAAAGACAAACAGAAATAGAACAATCAGAAATGTACACAGAATGTGGCAAATCCACGTTCAATTATATATTTAAACAATTAGGCTAGGGATATCCCATTGTTTTTTTTAGAAAGGGATGCTGGTTTTTATTCTAACTGAAAGTCAAGATCAGCTTTAACTCCCGTAAATTTGGCACAAATGTTTTAAAGTGAATCCCAATAAAGTTTGAGTCTTTTATCTATAAGAATAACAAATTACTCTTTCAAGTTTGTCAGGCTGTAATGAAGCACTCATTTAAGATTTATGTTTGCCAGATTTTACAACAATTTATGTTTCTTTATTAGTAAATTGAAAAATTAGCTCTAGAACTAATTGTTCCTGAAATATCCTGCCATAAAAAAAATCACAGTCACTTTCTCTTTCAAGTGAATGGAAGAGATCAGGTTACGTTGTCTGTGGTTGAGTCAGCCATGCAGCGAGAGCTGGTCCTTAGACAACCAGGCTAAACCACACACACACCAAATAGATTGCCTAAATTGCCTAAAGGTGCAATTTTCATGCTTTTGCCCAGGAAAACAAGTGCATCAGTGTGATCCAACTTCACAATTTCTTCAAGAAGCGTCTCTAATTTAAATGCTATTTTGTTGATACTACATTTACATTTACATGGACAATATTTGTCCAATCCGACTGAATCATTAAAGTCCAACTTAACTGTTTACATAGATGCTGATTGGATAAGATGTGGGTTTTCATGTTCAAAGCTTTTTACCAGAATATACCTTTTTTGCTTGCTGTAAAGCTTTAAATCTGCTGGAAAGATTACAAGAAGTAAAGTCAATTAAGTTTTATTGATATAGCGCTTTTAACAATGTTTACTGTCGCAAAGCAGCAAATCCTCCCAAAAAAATACAGAATTCCAAAAAAATATGGAAATGAGTTTGAAAAAGAAGATCTTTTTCGATAAATATCACCTTTTGCACTGTGATTGGTTACAGGAACTCAGTCTCATCTATGATGGGTTTTATCATGGGAATGTAAGATTATCCTTACTCCCATTTCCTTAACAAAGATGATGAAATTCTGAAGTAAAGATTGGTGGTACAGACTTGTTCTCACAAAGTTTACCCATCAGAAATGGAAGCCCAACTTCTTTCCCGAAAACTCACATCACCTCATGTTACCCCTACATGGGGCAAACATGCCTAGAAAGAATATATTTTTCTCAATAATAAATATTTAAACAATTGGATGAATGTTTACAGTAAATGGCTAATATTTACCCTCATGAATGGATCATCAAAGGTTTTCACCACCTCTCTCATTCTGATCCTACTGAATCATGTCAGTTGAGTGTTTCAACTGAGGTGTTTTCATGATGCATTTTTATTATGCATGATTATATTATATCATATTATATTAGATTATTTTCTGGCTATAATTCAGATTATTAATGAAATATTAGTGACCATGTAAACACACCTAATAATTTCCATTTTGTGTGGTCAGTGGGAGTAATAGTGAATAAGTCTGCAATAGAGCAACCGTCAGGTGTACAAAAACTTTTAACTGACATTTGTTTGAGTGAGATGACAAGTAATCACTGCAAATTGTGCATCGCAACTCTGCAGTCATGCTTGAGGTGCACTCGCTTAATGGAAAGGTTAGGATAAAAATAACTAATCATTATGGTGACCAGGCTAGTTCAATATGGCTATGCTTATCTCTCTGTGCCAATTTTCCTTGGTAGAGCAGCTTGTCCCTGGGATTCCTGCTGGTTACCAGGATGGCAGTGTGACACAGAAGAAGACACTGAGTAAAAACTCCAAGATTTTATTCCTCCTTTTCTTGCAGCTCTTCAAAATCCATCCAGCACACTCCAGTCCAAACAGTTAATGCGAACATCTGCTCCAAAAGAGGATCTGAAATGAAAATAATGATCAGAAAGTTCTTAGTGTTTACGTCAAACCTAAACCTCCTTTAAGGATCTTTTCTTACTTTTTTTCTTGGTTTACATGAAATCATTTCACGATTTATAACTGAATGTCAAGCGGATCTCACAAGCATCTCTTTGCATAATAAAGGGCCATTATCAGCCAAGCTGTCACTAATTCACTGACTGTCAAAGCACCATCTCAAACCCTCTCTCATGGAATCATGAGTCACCTCCTGTCCCGCTTGCTCAGTGATTCTGTTCCTGTTTTACTGCCTGTTCCATTTGCATTTGATTAGATTAAACCTCCCTCTCTGTCCGTGTCTGTCTGAGCTGTGGACATGCCCTTCAAAAGAACCAGAGCTGTGGTCACGAATGGAAAACCTGCCATTTGCGAGAGGTGTGAGACAGCTCCGGGAACACAGAGCCGGGGTCGCATTAGTCCTGGCAGGCGGACTTGGCCACCGAATCCAATCTGTAGCCAGGAAGCAGAGAGCTGCTGTGAGCTATCAGCATGTTACCGGAGGGAGAAGGAGAGCAAGACAGGATGAAAGATATGCAACTGAGTAAATCTGTATTCAGTAAAGAAAAACCAAGGATCATTTTGAAGGCTTCTGTTGCTTCTGTCAAGAGCTAATGAACATTTCTTGATAAAACAATTACAAATGTATTTAAATGCACTGTAATTATAAACGTGCAAAAATTAATTCTTCTCCAATTCTACGTGAAGATATTCCATATGCACAGTAAATAGTGCATGGGTACAGTAGGCAAGCAAGGCCTTTGTAAAGCATTTCAATGAACTGGGACCCCATAATAATGATTTCTTTACAACTCTTATTCTTACTTTCTTATCTTTACAAATATATGAAAGTGGATGTAAATATGTAAACATTTGATTTTGATTCCATGGAATCATGAGTCCCTTCTTGTCCTGCTTGCTTCGTGTTCCTGTTTAACTGCCTCTAAGGAAAAAAAAAAAAAAAAGAAGAAGAATTTTAAAAGCTTCTGTTGCTTCTGTCAAAAGCTAATGAAAATGTTATACTTTTCCACACGCAGAAAGGTATTCTTGCTTCCCCAATTTCGCATGAAAATATTAAATATGCAAAGGAAAGGTACAAAACACAAACAAGGCCTCCGTAAAGCCTTGAGGAATAAGTAGAACAACTGGAAGTGCCAAAAGCATTCGATTGTTCCCCCCCGATTATGTCCTATTTATGAAATCAGTGCACCCCAGTTCATTTGTAAAACTTAATTAGGTCACATATCATAATTTGTTACATTGCTTCAAGCGCTGTCCCCTACCCAAATAAAATAAAACAAAAAAAGTTTCTGTTATTGAGGACAGATCAGATGACTTTCCCTTTTTACTCAGTTTAATAAAAAAAAAGTTTAAGTCTTGATTAGACAGCTTCTTCATGTTTCATACAGAGAATTATATAAATAATTCATAGTTCCATTAGGGCAGCCTCAAATCTGACAAGGCCAGCAAAGTCTATCACTAGAGACACGAAAGATATCTTACAGCAGTCTGATGGAGAGGACCACTGTGATAGTGACAGACTGGAAAAGGATCTAATTATGTACAGTAAGTAACTAAAATTAGGACTCTGCATGTTCACAAGTAACATCTTGGCAATACTACATTTAATGTAATGTCATGAACTAGTGTATTACGAAACATGGTCAGAAATTGGACAGCGATTGTAATGACTAATATATAATAATAGTGTCTAATATACTAAGACGTCTAATGCGACTAATACGTAAAGACTAATACTCATGCATGAGTAAAATCAACAATACAACAATGTTTGAAAAATAGCAACTTTTATGTACTGCACAGTGGGACCAATTCATTTGAGAATCCTACAAAACAGAATATACTATGCTTATCAGTGTGTGTGTGTGTGAGAGAGAGATTTAGTGAGTTGTCAGGCTATTGATCACTGGAGAGGATGAAGCAGATGGGCTGGCATTATTTCATTCACTCTGAAGGTTACTGAAGCCCCCCTATCCCCACCACCAACACACACACACATACAGTACACACAGCCAGCTGACACCAAAGGCTATGTTCACACTCCCCCTTACAAGGCTTGTGAAACCTCTTGAAATACTATATGGCCACACTTTCACCACATGAAATATTTCTGTAGAAGCTTTCGCATCCAGTGGCGCACACTCTGCACTAGGCAGCTTTCGATCACTTGGAAACAGATAGAAAGGAGAAATAAAGGACTAAAACCCCACTGTATAGCAGTAAGTCATGTACATGCACTGTAAGTGTGAAAGTACCCAAATGTGAAAGTTCTTATCAGTGTTATCAATGCGCTATGCCTAATGTGAAGAAAAATCTTAAATCACATGTTTTTAGAATGAAGGCTGGTGTGGCTCAGTGGTTAGCACTGTTGTCTCTTATATCCAGAAATCATGGTTTGAACCTTGCCTACAGTACTGTATGTGTGCATGGAGATTGCGTGTTCGTCCTGTGCTCGGTTGGGTTTCTCTTGAGCACCTGTGTAGGCTGATTGGTGTTTCCGAGTTTCCCCATTTTGTGTGTGTGGGGTGGGGGGTTTGCACTCCATCCAAGTTTTCAGACACTTTGTACCCTGATTTCCTTGGGCATAGGCACCAGGAACCCCTGACTTTACCTGGGATAAGTTTAATGGAAAATGAATAAATGAATGTTTTCAGAACATTATAATTCACAACAGCTTGACCTGCTAAAAACCTGTAGCCTATGTTACTGTATGTTCGAATAACATCTGTTAACTTGGATTGATGTTAGTTTTTCAGCTAAACAGGCCATCCGATCCGCACTCAACTTGGCATAGGTTGGATGCCATATGCCCTTCCTGACGTAACCCATGTGGGCTTGGGGCATCAGATAGGAATTGAACCCGGACCTTCTGCATGACAGGCAAGAAACCTATACCACAGAGCCACCAATGCTCCTTGGTTAACTTAGGTTGATGACTGAAAATAATTCATTAATTTACAGTAACAAATTTATTCTGGTGAGTATCTCAGGTGAACATTCAGTGTCACCTGAGCATATTTGGAAGGAAAGAAGAAGGACACTTGAAATTAGTGGTAACCTGAACTGAGGATTAAACCCTGGAACTATGAGGCAACACCATCCACTACACCACCATGTGTAAACATGTATAAATCCCTGTTTAATAAATGTTTGGTTATTAGTTTACATTTTTATTGCTTAAATAATTTTGAGTTTCAAAGCCAGATGATTTAGCATTTCTATAACTAATAATGTGAATGAATAATGTGAAGTTTAATACAACACTGTAAGCCTTGCCAAAATCAGCAACGGATTACAAAATTCATTCATCAATTACTTATTCATAAAAACAGTATAGAAGATAGGCGGCATAGTGGCTTAGTTGTTAGCATTGTCGCTGTGCACCTCCAGGGTCCGGGTTTGATTCCCGCCTGGAGTTTGCATGTTCTTCCCGTGATTGGTGGGTTTCCTCTGGGTACTCCGGTTTACTTCCACAATCCAAAGACCTGCAGATTAGGCTAAATGGCTAAATGCCGTTCCCAAACTGCGTGTAGTATGTTGACAAGAGGTCCTAACACGGTTGTGAAAAATGGGAATAAACACAATGGTCACGATTGGCCTCCACAGTCCGTAGTTGGACTAAAGAGATTACTAGATGGATGGATGGAGTAAAGAAGTTAGGTTCATTAATTATTTTATTTCAAAACAGAGATTGGAAAAACAAATTTGGCAAAACAAACAAAAGCCAGGACATTTCTACAAACATTGCCCATTCCCATTTTAACAATATTGAATTGATTATTCCACTTGTATCATAAATAATAATCTGATGAGCTGCTCAGGAGCCTGAAGATAAACTACCTCTCCACTAAGCTGAAACTCTGCATGCGTCATTGTCTTATTAATGATCCAGCCATTGTTAAAAAAAAAAAAACATTCTGAATATATGTATAATATCAGGCTTTAATAGTGTAACGGGGTCTTGTTCTTCTGTGAATGGATGCTGCAGCAAACGATTGCACAGACAAACACCATCTGCTCAGGAGCAGCTGCAATGAATAAAGAATCCTGTGCAGCTCTAGACCTTAATGTCTAAAGGTCAGGAGAGGAGCACAACAGTGTGGCATGCTGAAACCAGGTGGTACTCTTGTTTTTTTGTCCTGTTTTAACAGTAGCCAGATCAGAAAAAAATGGACCAAAACTATAGTGTTCATTCACCTGTTTTTATTCTTTAATTGCACATTTTACTGCAATTATATTTGGAGAATATTAAAAGAAAGAGATTTAAGGATCTTGCACGCTTTATGAGGTTAGATGGAAAAAAAATGTATGAATAAATTAAATGCTAAAAACTGTGGTTAAATTTAGATAGATCGATTTGTTCTTCATGGTGAAATAAACTCTGCCTTTTCATTATTTTTTTTATTTTCATATTTATATAAAAAAAAATGTGCACAAACAAAAGCTTGAAAGTTTGATTGGCTAGAATAATGTACAATAAAAGTTCCAGAAGTGTTAAAGTAAAACCTAAAATTGACTGACATTTACAGAAGACTTCAGGCACAGTACAGTGATAATCCTTGAAAATTTACACATAACTTGTCACCAACTTGAACAGGCGCGTCTGTGTGAAATGTACACTCAATCACCAACACCACTTGCACTTTACTCTAGTAAAGGAACTCAGCTGGGAGTTAATGCCGCATCACTAGTATAGTTCTTTTTTTTATTGTATTAATTCCTTTTTTGGATTTTTCCCCATGATTTTCTCCCTAATTTAGTCGTCTCCAATTCCTCCCCGTCACTAGGGGGCTCCTACATTAAGGTTACTACTACCACTCAGTCGGGAGGGCCGAAGTCTATCATGTGTTTCCTCCGAACCACATGACACCAACCGACAGCATCTTTTCGAACTGCTCGCTCACGCACCGTTGGGGGCAGCATAACACACTTGGAGGACAGCGCTCCTTCCGCTTGCATGAGCTCACAAACGCCCCTGATTGGCTGTAGAGCCGTAATTAATGTGGGAGCACTAAGTACCTCTCATCCCTCCCCTGTGAGAGAGCTCAATCAGCTAGTGATGGGAAGTTTGAATCATTTTAGTGACTCGGTTCTTTGAATCTCGTTCATCAAAATGAACGAATCCTTTTTTGAATCATTTAGTTCATTTTGTTCTTTTGATCAGAAATAAAATAAAATGTTGCATTTTCAATAAAAAGACCGTCTACGTCTACATACACAAATTTTGGCTATAGTTCCAGTAATGAAAATATTACAATGCAACTAAGGACATATTATAATAAACAGAATGAGTAGCTCACCTCTCATATCTTCCAATCTGAGTCGTTCGTTCTTTTAAATCTATTGCACTACATAGCGTCTATGGGAGTCATGTGACAAAGAAACGAACGACTCGGGGCTTGAAAATTTGTTGAGAACCGTTCAATTCTGTTTCCTGTGTACTGCATTGCATAACGTCTATGGGAGTCACGTGTCAAAAGAACGAACGACTCGGAGTAGAAGAGTCATTGAGAAAGAATCGTTCAATTCTGTTTCCTGTGTACTGCACCGCATAGCATCTATGGGAGTCACGTGACAAAAGAACGAACAACTCGGGACTCAAAGACTCAAAGGTAACTACTCATTTCTGTTTCCTGTATATAACATACGGAGGTTTTCCATGCTTTGCGCATACGCGCCCAATGGAAAGTGAACGAATCACTCTCCGAGACGACTTGTTCATCCGAGTCATGTTAAAGATTCGTTCAAAAAGAACGAATCGTTCATGAACAACCCATCACTACAATCAGATCTCTTTAGGCCTTCGGCTGCGAGAGGTGAGAGCATCATCCAGGAATCGAACCCGTGATCTCCGGATGATAGGGCGAGCACTGATAGGACAAGCGATTTTCATATGTTTGGGCCATTAGAGGGAGTTCCTGGGAGACCAGCGTTTCAGTTGAGAAACAGGCAGTCCAATCATCTACCTTGATGGTATCAAAGCACTAGTGAAGCACTGTAACAAATGCATTAGTGTTAGTGCAGGGGATTATTTAGAGAAATAAAGATTTTACCTTTCATAACGGTGTTCTATTATTCTGCACAACCAGAAGTCCTCGTATGACTTAAACACCCCTTATATGAATAAAAATACTTATATAAAACAAGATGCACTACAAAGTTGAATAAACAAATCCTGAAAAGCATCTTGAATATAGTAATATGTCTAGTATATTTACTGTTATAAGATTAAAATGAACCAATTACACTTTAATACTTAAATTAAACTGTTCTATTGGAGATAATTGGTTTATTTTAAAGTGAAATTATCTACCAGTGGCAGCAAAATAAATGTAAACTTAAAAATGAATAAAAGTATTTTAATACAGACTGAGTGATTTTTGTTCCTATCTCCTAAAATTTTCCTTTCTATACAATATTTTCACTTGCTAAATATACAGTGGTGTGAAAAAGTGTTTGCCCCCTTACTGATTTCTTTTTTTTTTTTTTGCATGTTTGTCAAGCTTTAATGTTTCCGATCATTAAACATTCAAATAATAGTCAAAGATAACACAAGTAAACACATCATGCAGTTTTTAAATGAAGGGTTTTATTATTAAGGGGAAACTAAATCCAAAACTACATAGCCCTGTGTGAAAAAGTGTTTGCCCCCTAAACCTAATAACTGGTTGGGCCACCCTTAGCATCAACAACTGCAATCAAGCATTTTCAATAACTTGCAATGAGTCTGTTACAGTGCTGCAGAGGAATTTTGGCCCACTCATCTTTGCAGAATTGTTGTTATTTATCCACATTAGAGGGTTTTCAAACTTGAACTGCCTTTTTAAAACCATGCCACAGCATCTCAATTGGATTCAGGTCAGGACTTTGACTAGGCCACTCCTAGTCCGGACAGCCTCCTTCAGGATATTTTGGTAAACAGCAGAATTCATGGTTCCATTTATTACAGCAAGTCTTCCAGGTCCTGAAGCAGCAAAACAGTCCCAGACCATCACACCACCACCACCATATTTTACTGTTGGTATGATGTTCTTTTTCTGAAACACTTCCAAAAAGTTCAACTTTTGTCTCGTCAGTTCACTTATTTTCCCAAAAGTCATGGGGATCATAAAGATGTTTTCTGGCAAAACTGAGACAAGCCTTTTGCCATTTGTAGATAATGGCTCTCACTGTGGTTCGCTGCAGTCCCAAAGCTTTAGAAATGACTTTATAATCTTTTCCAGACTGATAGATCTGAATTATTTTCTTTCTCATTTGTTTTTGAATTTCTTTGGATCTCGACATGATGTCTAGCTTTTGAGGATCTTTTGGTCTACTTCACTTTGTTAGGCGGGTCCTATTTAAGTGATGTCTTGCTTGTGAACAGGTGTGGCAGTATTCAGGCCTGGGTGTGGCTAGAGAAATTGAACTCAGGTGTGATAAACCAGGGTTAAGTCTTCTTCTCACACAGGACTATGTAGTTTTGGATCCCCCCCCCCCCCCTTAATAATAAAAACCTTCATTTAAAAACTGCATGATGTGTTTACTTGTGTTATCATTGACTAATATTTAAATATGTTTGGTGATCTGAAACATTAAAGTGTGACAAACATGCAAAAAAATTACAAGTCAGTAAAGGGGCAAACTTTTTCACACCACTCCAATTATTAAATAAACCCCAAAAAGGGTTTACAATGAGTCTTACAAAATCAGTTTCAAAAATAGACTAGATTTCATTAGTTATGATAGTAGAATTAAACACTTGCACTCTGTCCCTTTAACTCATTCAACTGATAACCATGAAAAAGTTGACGTTTTCTAATAAGATGATAATTGGTTGAAGTTGTTCCCAGACAGAGGATGTTTGGTAGTGACATTACAGGGGAGGACTGAAATCAAATATTTCAAATATTGAAATATTTTTGAATAGATCGACAGTGGAAACTAGTTACTGTGTCATTATAGGATGTGTGGGAAAGTTTACACACACCAACACACAGTTATGGGCAGCTACATTTCTGGTTCCAGATTGGGAATGCCCTACTGAATTCATGCCATTTTTTCATCTAAAGGCCAAACACGCACAAAAAAAAAAACCCACAAAAAATTTTTTTATCTGTTCTTTAGAGTAATTTGCACTTAGATTTGATAATGTGTCCTTTATTTACAGCATGCTAAGCTTCAATGGCATTTTAAGGGAAAAACAGAGCATAACAGAGAAAATAATCCACCTCATTCATGCTCAGTATACACAAGCGACTCTATGGCACAATGCTGCTTCTTACTCCTGATGATGCATTATGGATGCGTCAGGGACATAAGATAGGGGGAAATCCAGGAGGAATTATACTCTGTGTAATCAACTGACATGACTGTCACTAATAAGCTGCACAAATATCTTGTCTGGACTAGAGATAAATGTCTGTTCATAATAATCTGGTGGTGCTCGTGCACTGCGTTCAACAAAAATCAGAAACAATCCTTTTATTTTAACTTACTTTTTTGAAAGAAGCAGGGTCTTAGCCCTCAAATCTATAGATCTGCTTATAATGATTAAGAATACTGTTTAAAGGTTTGTTAGGTCCAACTCTGTTTCCTGTACATAACCTACAGAGGTTTTGCGATGATTTGTGCATGCGCGCCCAGTAGAAAAAGAACGAATCACTCTCCGAGACTACTCGTTCTTCTGAGTCATGTTAAAGATTCGTTCAAAAAGAACGAATCGTTCATGAACGATCCATCACTAATTCCAGGACCAGGAGATGATGAGAAGATGCATGGACTCTGCTCAGTTGCACACTGACATGACTTGCTTAAGAACAAATAAGTTTTTTGCTTTAAGATTCTGTCTTAAGAATGAACAATGCTCCAGGGATGAAAAAAAAAACAGATAAGACCCAAAGCAATTCAAAAAAGACCAAAGGAATCATAGATTCTGGATGCTGGTGCAAGACTGATTAAGTCGCCCATTCCTTTGGGAGCTAGTCTCAATTGCTTCCTTTTCCTTCTGCTGGTCTCTTGATAGAAAGGCACCCTAGACTTCATGTGATTGATTCAGTTAGCTGTAATGCTTGTTCTGCATAACTGTTTAAGGCAGCACAACGTGTTGGACAGCTTAAGGTTTGCTTGTCTAAAATGAGATGGAACATTAAGGACAAAGGCATATGCTTATTACATTATCTAGAAGGATCTGACCTTTACTATAAATGCTTGTCTGCTACTGAATGTGAATCAGATGAATAATATCCCACTTGAATGTCATATACTATTATGCAAGCTTGGAAAGGGACGCTTAACTCTCTGATAAAAGGTTTACTTCACTGGTTCTAAAAAGCTTCATATTTCAGCTGTATGTAGTTCCCCTGAAGCCCCATTTTTCAAAATATAGTAAGTCAACTGGTCTGTTGGTCAAGTGTTGGTCATATTGTGGCCAGAGGTAAAAGCAGGTTTAAATTCTTGCCGGTGCTTTGGAGCCAAAAGGTGAGGAGAATAAACCATGGAGGTGATGGACAGTCCTATAAATCTCATGGGTTAATTTTTATTTTTCTACTTATTATTATTATTATTATTTTAGAATAGCCTCAGCTAACTATCTATTCAAGAAAAGAAAAAAACACATAAATGTTCCAGGGTTAGGTCCCAAGTGGACGGCTTGTTTTGAATACCTTGTTCCACACCCCAAGTAGAACCCTTGTTCATACAGTAGGTTAGAGAGAGATTTGAGATTGTGTTAGAAGCTAGGTAGATTTGTACCTCATGTAGCCATGAACAAGTTTTGAGATGAGTAATGAACCGGCCAGGATGTTGGCGGAAGCTGGCACTCACAGTAGCCGTAATAAAAATCTAAATACAATACGAACAATTCAGTGGCAATTCGGAACAGAGTATAAGTAATTACTAAGAAGAAAAACTGATGTTAATAGATGTTAGTGTTTTCTTGCTGAAAGTACTTCTGGAACTGGTTATGGTTGTGGGTTTTGGAAAGCAGTTGCTCTCCATTCCTATTTTCCATTTTCCTATTCCATATTCTAATTTGGTGCAGTACCATACCGTATCCGCCTATTTTCACCAATGATTGTAGCTCTGAATGCAGCTCTTTTCTATGCAGTTGTTTCAAGATCTGCTCCTTCTTTTTTCTGACAATACTATCTGAAGAAACGTCAGCCGTGTTATGACATGTCACACAATATAGGCGCCTCATCGAGTCATAAATTCAATACGCTTAGACTTTCTGTCATGTCTGTTACTCAAGCTTCACGTCTCCTTGATTCCCACAAGCAAGATCAGAAGTTTAGAAACAGCTTTAATGCCATTTTATTCTCATTCAATATTTATTCTGTGGAAGCCTTAATGACTAAAGCAGGGAAAACACTTTGGTGGGATTCCATGCTCTTGCAGCCAGGACTCCTTCTTACTCACTGGGGAACACCAACATAATTGTAAAAGGTTGTTTGGGGTTTTCCCCTCCATGTGTAGTACAGTCAGTGCTCTGTTCCACAGCATGCACTAATGCAAGTCTATTGACAAACCCATAGCCTCAGCGGGCAAAATGAAAAGACGAACATCTGCTTTTGTCTCTGGGAATGAAGCATTGCAATTACACTTGCTGTGTATCATTTGATTGCAGAATCAGTGAAAACGTCCTCAGACATCAGCTAGGACCTCCTGCTGCACCTTTAAAGAAACATAAATAATTAATGATGCATGCATGCACAGAGAGAAAGAGAAAGAAAAATCTTAACGTGGTACACTCTCTGTATAGTGTGTATATTGGTGTGCAAGGACTTATTCACATTCAGAAACCATGCAATATCTAGTTCTCGGAGACTACAACATTTCAAACAGAAAGTTGCATTCCATATGGGTTATGAGCTGAAAGAAGTTTAAAGACCTTTAAAGATGCCAGTATGAAATCTTCCATACTTTAATATATTGAGAGAAAAGGTCAAAGTTTGGGCAAGAAACCTGCCAGAGCTAGAATAGGTTATTACAGGTAAAAGTTGAAAGCATGTATTATGATAGATTTTTTTCCATATTAATATACAGTGGAACCTCGAGTTGCAAGTAACCTGGTTTGCAAGCATTTTTTCAAATAAATTTTGACTTGATAAACAAGCGAGTCTTGATATATGAGTACCAAGTATCATCGAGTACTGAGACAATGGTTGGTCTCTCTCTCGCGCTGCAGAACTGTGGGTAATCGTCTCCTGTGCACGCAAGTACTGTTTACTATAACACTGTGACTACGTGTGTGCGTGTAAAGCATCTTTAATTTTGCATTTGTATGTGTGTGCGTGTGTGTGTGTGTGTGTGTGTGTATGTGTGTGTATGTGTGGGAAAGTCCCCTACACAGCAGCTGCCCCCCTGTCTGCAAGCTAATGGATGTGTGTGTGCACGTGCTTGGTTGATCGGTAAACTGGTGTGTGCGTGTGTATGTGCGCACACAGGTGTGTGTGTGTGAAAGTTGTTGTCAACAGTGCTCCCTCCCACCCCCTCCTCCTCTCCTCTCCCTGTTCTCAATCACTACAGCAACAATTATTTTCAAAGGTAAATTGCAGGCTAATTTGTTTTATTTTTACTTATTAGTATTTAATTATTAATATTTTTCGGCTGTGGAAAGAATTGTCGGAGGTTCCATTATATCTTATAGGGGAAATTCACTTTGATATACGAGTGTTTTGATATACAAGCACACTTCCGGAACAAATTATGCTCGCAATCCAAGGTTCCACTGTATTAAAATACACCCTTTTACAATTTTAATAAAGAAGTATATGTAAAATCTTTTAACTGTCTGCATACAGTATTACATTTGAGTGTGTGAAATCCCTTTTAATTTTACCAAATGTTAGAGAAATGTATATACTATATTAGATACCGTGATCACTGGACTATTTTAATAGAAACACCACTAATGCACCTTATAATAACCTTCCTGTTAGCTCAAACCACTCTGGACTTTCTGCCCATGGAACTACTACTCAGTGTGGTTTTGTTTTTGGTTTTTTTTTTCCTGCTGGTTTGTTTGTTTTTTGCACATTCTGTGTCATCTTTTTTACATGAAAATCTCAGGAGATCAGCAAGTTCTGAAATGCTCAAATCCACCCCGTCTGGCACCAACGACCATGCCAAGACACTGAGATCACATTTTTTCCTTCATTTTGATGGTGGAGATAAAGAATAACTGAAGCTCTCGACCTGTATATGTATGATTTTATGCATTACTCTGCTTCCACTTGATCAACAGACTGGATAATTGCATGTACAGCTGTTCTATAATAAAGATCTCAATGTGGGTATATACACACAACTACTGAAGTTGTAAAATTTTGATCGAACAAGCAATAGAACTTTGTCTAAAAATGTGCGGCTCTTTATACAATATTCATTTCACCTTGATAAATCTTACAGCTATACAATTCCTGCATGTGAATGAGGCAAGGGACTGAATAACGTTCATAATTAAATAAACATCAGTCTTTTAAAAAATACATGCTTTTGTATTATTAATAGATCAGTCTTGGAGTCAGTTATTTAAAAAAAGATAAGAATATTAATAAAGTTGGTTGTGAGTCCATATTGATTTCAGTCCACATACGAACACACTACACGGGGTTGTGAATTCAGGCAGATAGGAACCCATCGAGAGGAATGAGTTTCAAGGTAAAGATCCAGTGAATACATCAAGTCTGAACTCTGGAAGTTATATTAAAGTTACACTTTCTGGCTGTCATATGGGTCTTTGATGGCTTGCAGCAAATGGCTTCAAAGAAACACAACCAAAAAAATGGAAAAATGTCCTAAAAGGAACAATATGGGCAATTCCCTCAATGGCAGCACGCAGATGACAGTGACAGATTTTAAAATGGACTTTTCCCATCCTCTGAGAGGCTGTTTGACCAGCATGCAAATGCTCAGTGACCAGATAACTGCTTCATTCACGCATCATAAAAGTGCAATTTATATCCAGCTGAGCCTTGCTTTATTGGATCGCTGCCTCTGCATACCACAGTTTTCATACGTATTAAGTTGATATATCTATTACATTTACATCTTTCTTATCGTTTTTCTAAGTCACTAGACTTATTATCTATAGTTATTTCTTAAACAAGTCAGGAAACTGCAATGGGCAATTAAAATTTTTTTTAAAAAATAGCTTGTTTTTTTAAAACTCATCAACAAAGTTTGTGAGTCCTTTAATAAGCAGTGCAAATGTTGGCTTTCTCTTCATAAGCAAACAGACATGTGATAAATTACTTTAGTATCCAGTTGTTTAGTATCCAGTTGTTTAGTATCCAGTTGTTGAATGAAATTAGACCCGCATCTTCAGGCAAGTGTGGTTGATTTAATGGGAACTACGTACATAGACAAGACACATGTACATACATAAAATGCTGTTGGAGCAGAACTACCAGATATCAGTCTTTTTCAGATATTCTTGTATCAGGGGCTACTTTAATGAATATGTTATTGTGCAGCCCAGGCAGTAGCATTGCTGTTTCAAAATTACAGGGTCCCTGGTTCTATCCTTAGTGTTACAGTACATGGATAGATAAGCACAGGAACCTCTGCAACCAGCAATAAGTGATGATGAATGTATGGATCAATAAATGAACAAATCATCATCAAGATAACGAATAACTATCCAAGAAGTACATGTCAAGGACATTTATTTCTCTATGCATCTGCACCAGACTCTCTGACCTTCAGCAAGGTTCTAATCAAAATGTGCCTTACACCCCTCCACGCTCCTACTCCTTATCCATTCCACACATTCCTTCATTAAAATTTAATTCGCATTTCCCTTTCTGCTACTCCTTCCTCTACCATTCCGCTACCATTTCCTCTACCGTTCCCTCATTCCTAATTCTCCTCCCTTCAACATATTTTACTCATACTTTTAATAATTAATATCATATTGTATGTACTATATATCCCACCTGCTGAGAGGAACGGTCCATAAACATGCTAGCACATCTCAGTATTTCCATATATGTAAAAAATGGCTTTTCCCATCCCCCAGACTCATCTTCCAACTGTAAGGATATTCAGCAATGATAAAATTCAGCAATGTTTTGGGGGAAACTGTGGCAATTGTGTTGTTGAAAAAATGCCACATTCATATGGAAAGTGTGAATTCAGCAATTCGACATTGGAAGATATTAATATATAAAATAAAATATTAATATACAATACATATTTTGTTCAAGTGTTTACAAAAGCTGTTGCTAGGCAATTGGAATATATGGATCCCAGACATGGAACATAGGATGTGATTGACATTAACCATTAAGAAAATTTAAAAGACTTATAAAATACTTTAGTTCTTTTATATATTGTGTAAAGCTTTGCAACAGGGTAGGCCAGAACATAGATGCTGGGACGGCAGGGTGGGTATTAAGGTATACTTTTCTAAAAGCAAAAAAAAAAAAAAATCCAGAAAAGGGATAAGATGAGTTGCTTGGTGGGGAGGGTGATAAAATAGGGCTTAGGCGAGCTTGTGCAAGGAATGCAAACTTTGGCCTTTTGAGATAGCAGCAACTTGATTCGTCAACGGGCTGGACTGCCCGTGGCTGAGGATGGGGAAGCCAAGTAGGTAGTCGAGCTTTTTCAGCGGTTTGCTTTGTTTCGGGGGATCTCCGGAACACTCTGAGTCTGTGGAGGAAGTGAAAAGTGAGCAGATCAATAAGTCACACATTCAGTACTACTTCATGTACTACTCAATGGATTGATGTTTTGCAGTGCTTATATATGGTGCTGATGATACCAGGACAGTGAATAATAATCCGCTGCCAGCCACAGTAAGTTACACTGTGATCTCATCTTCTTGATCAAGCACGTTGCTGGCAGATGGCTGTAGGCCCACCGTTACAATGGATAATCTAAATGCACGATGTAAGGAGAAACAAGACACAGGTATTGGAAACAGCCTAATTTCCCTTAGATGTGTTCTAAAATTAGAACATAATTGCACTTAGCATTGACCACATAATTAAGTTCAGTTGAGTTCAGGCTTTATGAGAAACAGCAATACTGTATCAAATAAAAAACACCACATGCATGCATTGCTCTTGTGTAATATTAATAACATGTGACACCTGGATACAACTTTGCGTATCAGATGCACTACAATGCTAGTTTGGAATTCAATTATGTTAATTGTCACAAGTACAGAACCTTACAGCACAGTGAAATAATTTTCAGTAAAATCTTTTTTACATATTCCAGTTAGGAAGTTGGGTGCAGAGCATAGGGTCAGCCGGGATACAGTGCCCCTGGAGCAAATAAGTAAACATCTTGCTCAATGGCTCAGCAGTGGCAGGGCCAGGGTCGATTGTGATGTGGTATGTGATGAATTAAAAATCAAACCCTTTATAAGCCTGTGTAACATTGTGGAAGTGTAATATTTTTCTTTCTGTCCCTATAATGTGGTTTGTCTGGGAGTGTGTGTATTATGTACAGCTAGTAGTATTCCATTTTCCATTGTTATGCTGATGATACCCAATTATATATCTCAACAAAACCAGACGAAATACCCAAGTTGTCTAGATTAA
>JAOVVA010000054.1:17147721-17174182 GCA_028565275.1 Leiocassis micropogon
AGCAGGAGGGATATGGAGATCATAGAGGTTCAGACACTATTCAAGGCTCCTGCTATGATCCGTTACCAGGAAAAGACTGTAATCCCAGCTGAACTTATATGCTGCTTTTGTTCCAGTATGTAAACCACCTCCTCCGCTGCACAAGCACTGTTGTCCCTGCAATATTAGTCAGTCCTACTCAGATGCTGCCTTCAGATACTGCAATCTCATGCTGGTATTGTCAAATCCAACAGCATATCATTATGTGAGATTTCCCTGTGGAACTGTGGAGTAGTCAAAAGCTGTAATAATAATAACAATAATAATAATAATAATAATTACCATCACCCACACTTTTACCATCACCCATTAGATGCATTGATTCCTCTCTTTTATCCTGATTATGTGCTCAAAAATACTCCCTCTCTCCTACACACACACTCCAGTCTCAAGGCTGCTGCAGCTGATTCACTGCAATTCTGCGCTTTTTAATAACTGACGTACCCTCCCAACTGAACACATACCTGCAGCCACTTCTCTACTTCTGATTAGTGCTTCAAGGATCTCCAACTTTTTTGTTTAGCCTTGAAATGACGCTCGTGTCGACTTTATTCAATGGCTGCAAAGCACGGTCTTTTTACAGAGATGAAAACATGCCATCATTTGTTTTGTTCGTTTTATTTTCTCCTAAATGCAGACTGCTTGAAGCAGATTTGCTGGAACAGAGCGCGGCTTTCTTTTGTTCTCGTGTTTAGCCTTGAGTGCACTGTCAAGCAAAAAGCTATTAATGCCACTCAAACTACAGGTACAAAAAATGCAGCTAATAGCTTGTGATGGACAAGGAGTTCAGTCTTTGGATAAGAACACGGGTGAAAAATAAAAACTTTGAAACTCACTCTCATTTTTGCACTCAATGTAGTCTGTTATTAATATAATAATAATAAGAGCAAGCTTTAGACATTGTAATCTGATGGTGGTGCTGTAAGAGACAAACCTGTGAGCATTAAAGAGTCTCTTATGTCCAATTGTGTTTCCCCTGTGAGTTCAAGCCTGAGTCAATCTACCGAATGGCATTCTATAAAGTGGTGAAATAAACAGATTAATGCAAGTGTTAATCTTGCAGACTGTTATTTTACGAGCCAAGGTAGTCTAATGCCCTGCCATCTGCTGCAGTGATGGTTTCACCTTTGTATGTGTGTAAGATAGAGAGAGAGAGAGAGAGAGAGAGAGAATTAAAGCAAAGGGACAAGAGGATTCCAGTGGGTTCTCCAGGGAAACCCAGCTGCTGAGCAGATGTGCACAGCGAATCGAATAACATGGAAAAAGCAGATAATGGACTGCTCTGATTAAATATGATGAATGTAAGCATATGAAGGATAGGACAGACAGAAGAAGAGATGACCGAGAAACAATGAAGCCACCGATGGATCACCGTCACACTGTGTTACTGTGTTATCCGATTATTCCAGACCTCCTCACTTCGCCTCGTGTGATCTCCATTCTCCCTTTTAATATAGCGTTCATTACAGACTCGCCCATTTCTCTAAAGGCAATCACACTCTAATCGCAATTCATCTTTCCAGACTTCACTAATTATGTCTTCCCACACAACGATGAGTCTCTTGTACCAGATTCCAGTCTAATTGACTCTGGAAAATCTTTATGGCAGGATAATGTCGGAGCATCAATAGGCAAGTCTAACCTTTACATGTGAGTGTGTTGTTGTTATTATTTTGGGTATTATTCATAGTAGATATGAACATGTACATACTGTATAGGGCTTATACAGAGTCAGGCAAAAAAATGTATACACACTTCCGAAAAAAGCATGATGTATATCATAATATTATAATAATATTGTCATTTGATATATATGATAATATTATTCTAAAGTAATAATATTAATTATTACTTTATTAATATTGTATAAAAATGTATACACACTTCAGGAAAAGTATGATGTATACTATCATAATATAATAATATTGTCATATGATATTATAAAGTTATTAATTAGTACTTTATAATATTGTCATATGACAATATTATTATAATAACATGATAGTATATATCATATTTTTCTTTTTCTGAAGTGTGTATACATTTTTGGCTATATATACCACTGCTATACTCAAATAATCTCTGTAACATGGTTAGAAAAAAAAGTTACTTATAAAAAAAAAAGGTTTGCACCCCATTGACATAAATCAGACTGTTTACTGCTGTTACACAGTTGAAGCGTCAGCAACCGTAACTCATTCATTCCTCACATGTTTATATTACAGATTCACACTAAACACAAAGCAAGCCTTTAGTATACAGTAACATATGGTTACTCCTACGTAGTTCTGTAAACTGTTGGCTTTAATGACCTAGTAGTCTCTTTACAGTGAGCAAGCCCGACACCTAGTGGTTAAAGCAGGAATTGTACAATTTTAGTAAACACACAAAGCTCACACTGAGTAGAATTCCATAAACTCTATATTATATTCAATTACACAAAACAAGCTATTGCATGAATATAAGTAGTATATACTGGAAACCCACAGTATTAGAGCCCAGACTCCATATGTAACACTGTAAGACTGCAGAACTGCACACGTGCATCTCTACAGTATACGGCTTGAATGCACATAATTTTCTTAATGAGAAACAAGAGCAAACATGTTTTAGAATAGAAAGTCGGAAGCTTTAGGAAGCTAACCATTAAAAATCACCATCTCCTTAAAAACAATCACTTGTATTACCCATAACAAAATGTAAGCTTGTACATAATTAGTCCAAAAAAAGTTGGTATAAGTGACATATACATAACATGCCTAGCTTGTTTAGCATTTTTAGTGTATATAGAAAGTTTATTTAACTCATGTATAAAGCTACTTTGCTACAACAGTCTGCATTATAGAAAAGTTCTCTACAAAACTGCCAGGTCAGTTCACTGTTTAAAAAAGTTCATACTGTACATTTGGTACTATACATGGACTGGTTTTACAGATAAACACAAAAAGGATCCGTCCTTCCTTTTAAGAATACTCCATTACAAATCTAAAAGAGCCCTTTGCCCTTTTTTATGTTGAGCTGTTTCCAGTTGGGGAGAGCACTGAACTCTTCTCGTGTCATCTCCAGGGCCGTCTGCAAAAAAAAACAACACAAAAAAAAACACATCCACTTTAATCCTACCATTCAGTTTTAAAACCTATCCTTATATGGGTATATATACAGTGGTACCTCAGCATTACAATTTATTTCATCACGAAGGCGAGCCAGCCAGCCATTCCAGCCACCCAAAAATATTACCAATATTTTTTATAATGATATCTTTTTGCGTATAATATGAAAGAAATAGACATTAAACCTCACTTAACCTTAATTTATGATTCCTCTTGGCACAAACTCTATATGTAACACTGTAAGACTGCAGAACTGCACACGTGCATATCTACAGTATACGGCTTGAATGAACTTAATTTTCTTAATGAGTAACAAGAGCAAACATGTTTTAGAATAGAAAGCCGGAAGCTTTAGGAAGCTAAGCATTAAAAATCAGCATCTCCTTAAAACAATTACTTGTATTACCCATAACAAAATGTAAGCTTGTACATAAAGCTTGCTGCTTTAAAAACAAAACTGATAGTGGCTTCCTTCTCCTCCTGCTACCATCCTTGCTAACATGGACCCAAGGTGCTATGTCCTCACTAAATCTTGCACAAAAAGGCAAATTCTTGGCTTTCCATTGACGCAACAAACAAGTTTTGAACGGCTCCATATATATATATATATATATATATACAAGGTGACACAAAAAAACGGGAACTTTTTTACAATATTTTATAAAACATTTTTATGGCTAACGCACGCTGTTGCCCGTTCCACTGATCCATGATTACTAAAATGGCGGAGTGTTTACTTGCTAAATGTCACTAACCTGCAGTGCTACCACCTGCTAATGGCTACCAATATGCATTTCAAAAATTCCCGTTATTCTGTGTCACCTTGTATATATATGAAGACAAAAAACATTATAGTTATACTTATAATTGTTCTATTGAAATATTATTTAAACTATATGCACACACTTTTATTTTGGTAATTAATGCCAATAAAGTCCAGTTTGTTCGAACAACTAACATATTACCATATAAGCATATTGTAAATATATATATATATATATAAAGAAATAGATATATTTAATCAAATTCAATATATTACAAAGTAAATTGTTGAATATAAAATTACATACATACAGTAAATATATTTTATTATACTTCTCAATATATGAAAATCAGCAATTCCTTATGTATTTTTCAATGTATTGTAATATATTAATACAATATATTATTCTGTATATTGTGAATTTATTTTTGAATATGAATATCTTTTTTTCTGTTAATTCTTAGCTAGTATCAGTTAGTGTAGCAATGAGAAATATTAACATTATAAAATCTTTTCAATTTACCAGTAGATCAGAACACTAAATCATTTAATATATTCACACTTAATATATAGAGAAATATAATTTCTTTGCTTAAGGGCTGCCAAGTTGGCCACTGTTGAGCCCTTGAGCAAGGCTTTTAAATCTTCTCCAGGGGCTTTGACCCCATCTTCCTAACTGGGACATACAAAAAAATTATAATAAATAAATAAATACAGAGATACATACAGTAGGATAAACAATTGAATCTTATATATGCTAAAACTACGAGTAGAAAGGTGGCATGGTGGCATAGTAGTGGTGTCCACTGTGGCCGGGCACCACCAGGGTCGAGGGTTCGATTCCTGCCTCTGGTCTGTGTGTTTAGCGTTTGCATGTTCTCCTTGTGTTTGCTGGGTTTCCTCCAGGTAAGCTGGTTTCCTTCCACAGTTCAAAGACATGCAGATTAGGCTAAATGGCTTTTCCAAATTGCCCGTCGTGTGTGTGTTTGTGTGCTCTGTGATGGGTTGTCACCCCATCCAGACTTTACCCTGTCTTGTCCCGCAAATCTTCCGGGATAGGCTCCAATGAGAGTTGTGTAGTTCGAGGCATCTCGTGTTCAAACAGAGCAACTGCATTTATAATTAGCAGAATGCTCATTTTCTAATTATAGTATCATTGCAATATTTTTTGTCACGATGCATCATGTTATCTTGTGACACCCCGAGTCATAAGACTGGTCTGTTGTTCAAACTGGTCAACTGTATATTAAATGTGTCGATCGAGTTCTGGGAATAAAAACGCATGAGGCAAGAAATTTAAATCCCCTTGCTGAAATGATTATTACATTTGGAGCAGTGTGCCTTTGGCTGTTCAGTGAGTTCATCCGTTTAACTGTTGAAGTCTGTAATTTAGTTCTTTCCTGTCAATGGTCCACCATTTACTTTTGTAAAAAAAATAATACATTCCTTTTATTTAGTATTTCGCATAAATCCAGCAGTGATAATATATTTGAACTGATTCATCAAGCTGTGAATAGAATCTAGTAAAGCATTTTTGAGGAAGAAGATGATAAAAAAATTACATCAGTTCTCAATGGAAGAAGATTATCTAGGGACAATGACTACTATTCCTAACTGATGAAAGGGACTTTTAACCAATACACATCTTTGTCTTGTTTCAATGACAATACACACTCTACTAAATAAATTGGGTTTTATGTAACGCATGGAAAAATGAGGGAAAATGCTACTTACATATACTGTACAACCGATGTTTAGGTAATTCAGTGAATAATTGCCAGAGGCAAAGAGAATGTATTCAGACCTTGTGTTCATGTGCATTTGTGCCAAGATTTTCCAAAAAGTATTGATAGAATGGTGCTGAATCTAAATGGGAAGGAGCCTTGGTGAAGATCTGCGCCTGCTTTCAGTGAGCCATCAGCAGTGAGAAGAAGTGGTGAACAGCAGGAAGTACCAGGAATTTATCTTTGGAATCATGTAAATATAGTTGCCATTAGAAGTGAACAGGTCTGCTGGTCTACTGTTGAAGAACAGTCTAGTGAAGCACAAACAGAAAATTTACCTAATATGGAAAATTAGAATTTAAATGAAGGTAAAATTTGCCTCTAGTTAAAAGTCATTGGAAACCAGTTAACAGACTTAATAGTAAAAGCTCATGGCTTGCCAAAGGGAAAACTACTCGACCCTACTACAGTATATTGGATGCACTCATCAGAACCCAGTCTATGAATGCTGGAGTGAGAATTCAGAAGACAAGTGACTTGTGACTAACCTTTGTATTTTATAGTTTATTTTTCTTTCACCTGGGGGGTGTTTTTCAGTGCACTCTATTCCAATAAAATCAGAAGCAAAATCTATGCTGCTCTCAATTTGCTAGGCTCAAGATAAGTCTCAATTGGTTGTGTCTATTCCATCAGCTTCTTTTTCTTTTTTAATTTCTTTTAGCTGTTAAAAAGACAAAAAAAAATACAGTATATATTACCATGGTAAGATACAGGTGAGAATCATCACATTCAGTGGGATAAGGTTATGCCCACGGTGTCAGGACTGTTATGAAAAATTTGCCCCTGCCCTGACCGTGACCAACTTTTCAAGAAATCGTAGACCACATACCCAATATTGGCAGACTTCATGATGGTCTTGACTCCAATGCTGGCAAATATGCACTAGTCATAACAATCCTGCTACTGTACACTTTTTACACCAACTCTGAGTCTTTCGGCCCAACGTTGGCCAAATTTAGCACACCCTTTTTCATAACACCCCTGATGCCTTCTTTCAAAGTTTTTTTTTTTTTATATAACAATCCTGACACAGGTAGCCCAATGCTTCCCCAATGTTAAGTGTGCTCTCTGAGAATGTTGGCCTGGTTTCAGATCACCTATATAACCTTTTCATAAGAATTTTTTTTATAAAATCTCCCATGACACCTGTAGACCCTCCATCACCTAATGTTGGCAGAAATGCATTTTTTACAACAACCCTGACATTTTTTCCCTAATGCTGGCCCAATGTTTGCCAATCACTGTTACTGCATACTGTACTTTAATAATAACCTTGATACTGTTGGCCCAGTTTTGGTACAGCATTGGCACAAACTTTGCAAGGGCACACATTTCTTTACTATTCTGAATTTTAGGACCAACGATGGGTGCACTTTAAATTACAACTACTGTATGACACTGTTATCCTAGTGTTGATCCAACAATGGCAGGAATGCAATTTTTAAAAACAACTGACACCTTTGGCCTCACATAGGCGATTGCCACGGCACACTAGTTATACACTAACAACTGCAACACTGGTGGTCTAATGTTGGCAAGGCAGCAACTTTTTAATAGCAGTCCTGACGATGTTGGCCCAGCACTGACAAGGGCAACTATTTTATAACAACCCTCACATCACTGGCTCAACTTTGGCAAGGGCTCTTTTTTTTTTAAATATAATACCCATAATACAATTGGCCCAATAGTGGCCTAGCATTGGCAATAGTGTGCTTGTCAGGGTTGACATCGGCATGATTTTTATAATAGCTTCAACACCATTAGCCCAAACTTTTGTACAAAATGTGAAGCTGTCATATATAGTTTATTATAGTGTTCTAGTGCTACATGCGTCTTTGGATAACATGGATAACAATAACACCAGGATCAGCTAGACATTACATCCAACATTTAATGGCGTCAGCTACCCTAGCTGCTGTATTTAACTAGCACTTCTTTCTTTACTAAAAATAATATTTTCTTACTAGAAACAGTATTCAGAAGAAAAGGATACATTTATCTAGTTTAGTGGAAATTATATTTCTTTTTTTAAGTTACTTCTTTTCAATTAAACTGGACTGTTTTTAAATGAATATCTATTATATTAATTTTACAAAGCTGACTCTTTTTTTACAGTTGGCTTCTTATTTTAAAAATATTATTATTTTTTTTTTTTATTTTTATTATTTACAATTGACCTCATTTTTTAAAATTCTATTTGTTTTTATTGACATTTTTTATTTTCTCTATTCGCAAGTCCTCAGAAACCATTCAAGGGAATTCGACCAAATCTTCACACTATTAGCTGTTTTATTTTCTAATAAATTTGGGTGGATTGGGTGACACACATTTTTTTGTGGAAGACTTTTTGTTGTTGTTTTACTTGTTTTTAGTACACTTTAAAGATGGCATGTTCCAAGCACATGATTATGAATATGGCTGTAACGTCAAGGTAGTAGCAAAGAGACTAATGCCTTTAGGTGGGGTGTAGCTTGATGAAGGTGGAGAGCTTACAAAAATATTTGTGCGTATGCCTGAATCTATGCATCTTATTGTCATTAATATTCAATATTAATGTGATGTTGACTGACATCTAGTGGAGAAAACAAGAACACAATGTTTCTTACAGTATTTAGCAGAAGATGTACAGTGGGGGGGAGTCTGAGGGTGTCTAAGCTGTGGTCTAACCACAAACTTCAAACTTAAGTATGTGCCTAATGTCAAATTGGTAAAAGCTGAAGTAACCCAATACTATCCAAATTTGCACCCCGTCATTTTAAGATGGAAACAAACACTGATTAATAATTTAATTAACAGATTAACAGTGGTGCTCATGTTTAATAAATAATCAGGATTTTATAGTATATAGTATTTTATAAGTGAACAGTTGTGTGACACCCGTGTGTCTTTGGCAATTTTTAAACAACTTGAGATGTATCTGTTTCTTCAGGACTTGGGATAACCCCCGCCCCCCTTTAAAAATAAATAAATTTAAATCCCCTTCCCAACTGTGTTTGATTGATGACACTTAGCTAGTAACCTAGTTACCCAGTGTAAGTCTCTATCCAATGACGGAAACTTCAAAGCATTTTGTCGCTCTGGATAAGATGTAAATGTAAATGTTGACGGTTGAGTGACTTATGAGTTGCATCATAGTTTTTTTTTTTTGTTTAAGTTGGTATTTTAATATAGAAGAAGCTACAAATATGTCTGTCAACGAACTAGAGCTTTCAACAATAGATATCCTTTAACCGCAATTTCTGACCAAATGGCTAAAAGATACACTGCCTGGCCAAAAAAAAGTCACCAGCTGGATTTAACTAAGCATATAGGTAAGAGACTTCCATTGGATATTCACTCACTCACTCATCATCTATACTGCTTTATCCTGTATTTAGGGTCACGAGGGGCCTGGAGCCTATCCCAGGAGGCTTAGGGCATGAGGCGGGGTACACCCTGGACAGGATGCCAATCCATCGCAGGGCACACACACATACACGCTCCATTGGATACTGCTTTAATTAATAAGTTTCAGCTGGTAACAAGTTATTTAACCCTAACAGATGCACTGATTAGCTTCTCATTTCTTTATGACATTACGACTTATGAACATTTAAGTTAGGAACTTCTGCAGATATAAACAGAAAAAAAATTACAGAAGTAGCTCAAGTATATTGTACAAACAATAGACACTGCAGTGCACCAGATACCAACATTTACAATTATATCCAATATTTTCAGCATGTAAGTGAATGTATATAATGTCCAAAGTCTGGTATATTGTATATATGTGTGTGTGTGTGTGTGTGTGTGTGTGTGTGTGTGCGGGAGAAATGAGTCGGCCTTACTGGTTTCAATTAATCAGTCTGGGAGCATGATGATAGAAAATGGCTGTCCCCTAAAGCTGTCATGATGGTGAATAATCCTAATTTCGGAAAATCCTCAATGAGACAGAGTTCACAGTCCGGAACAGCTCTGAGGCAAAATGGCTTCCATTCAAGCACAGTAAATACCATGTAGTGTTGTCCACCAAGTACTAAAATTGGGTTAGGAACTATAAAACACATTATTAAACCCTGGAAGTATAGTGATGAACCATCATCTTCGAAGGAAGAAATGTGGTCGAAAAAACATTCTGAATGAGTATAATGGGAGCTCAGTTAAAATACCAGCAGAACCCACAGCTAAAGTAAGAGCATTTCCACACACACACAATGTGAAGAGACCCCAAGGGATTAGGACTAAAGAGGTGTGTTGCCTTAAGAAAACCACTTATTAGTGAGAATAATCTATATAAAAATGCTGAAATTTGCTAGGAAGCATACAGAATGGTTTATGCTTCCTCGCACTGGGTACAAATGTACCCTGTTCCAGAGTGATGTGCGCATCAGGGTAAGAAGAGAGCTGGATGAAGTGATGCACTCATCATGCATAATTCCTACCATACAAGCCTGTGGAAGCAGTGTTACTGTTTGATCATGGGTCGTTAGTTGGTCAGGTCTGAGTACAGCAAAATTATGTGCTCAAAAAATAAGGTCAGCTGACTGCATGACTATACTGAATGACCAGGTTTTTCCATGATGGTACAATATGATGGTGTCAATAAGCATCTGGAGCGTAAGAGTTTCCTACATGGACTGGCCATCACAGAGTCCAGACCTTAACTCATTGAGTATCTTTGGGATGTGTTGGAGAAGGCTTTACGCGGCGGTCCAACTCTCTCATCATCAATACAAAATCTTAGAGAGACATTAATGCAACTCTGGATTTGAATAAATGTTGTGACATTGCATAAACTTATCAAAATGATGCCACGGCCCTAATTAAAGCAAAAGGCAACCAATTAAATATTAGTGTGTGAGACATTTTTCTTTAGAGTGGGCAGTGTCATGCAAAGCTGGAGAAAGCCAAGTCAATCTGGACTCATCAGACCACATGACGTTTTTCTAGTGCTCAACAGTCATTTAGCATTTTTCATATTACTGTAGATGAAAACATAAAAAGTGTATATAAAGTCTAGTTCATCATTACATTGAATAATCTGAGCTGAGACTGAACAACAATTACACAAATGTGCATTTTGTACTATTCACTCAGACAAATTTATCAGTGGAAAGTTCAGAGCATTTGTCGATTTAGTGCCGCAAATTATATATTATGAGAGCTGTGTGGTGATTAAAACCTAACATCTAAACTAATCCAGCAACATAACTGATTAAAGTCATTTCTTACAATAAAAGGAGGTTTAATCGCCTCAGTTTATGTATTTTAAAATGAACACTCCTCACAACACTACAGGGACACATTGGAGTGTGACACATTCTGGCTACAACTCCAGCGTGTAATTGTCTGCTGTGGGAAAAAGGGATTTAGATGGTTTATGGTTGATGACTCACTCACTCTTGATCTGGCCCTTTTATAAGAATACCTTTAAGGGATTTGCTGCTGTCTTATAAAGTCTAAGAAGTCAGAAGGGACTTATGTTTAAGATGATGTACTGTGGAGGTCTTAGAATGTCGAGACATTGATGATAATGAGGGTAAAAGTCAGAGTCAGGCTTGGTTGTTTTCTGCATTGTCTACTCGCAGGTAGGTAGGTACAAATTTATTAACATTACATCGTGCAGGTACTCAGCAACGAAATGCAGTTTTGCATGTAACAAACACACACAGGTTCATGTCAGTAAATTAGAATGTCATCAAAAAGTTGATTTATTTCTAATTTGAACAAAAACACTTTTCACAGGTAAAGTGCAGGTTTATTTGTTTTATTTTTACTTTACGTTTTGTATTAATTATTTTTATATAAATGTTTTTGGGTTGTGGAACAAATCATCTGAGTTTCCATTATTTCTTATGGAGAAATTCGCATTGATATACAAATGTTTGATATACAAGAGATATACAAGCACGCTTCCGAAAGGAATTATGCCCGCAATCCAAGGTTTAACTGTATAGATTTATTACACACAGACTGATATCTTATCTTTTTTTAGTTTGATGATTAAGGCTTACAGCTAATGACAACCCAAAATTCAGTATCTCCGGAAATTAAAATATTACTTATGAACCAATAAAAAAAATTTACACAGAAATGTTGCACTACTGAGAGGAATGAACATGTACTGTACAGCACTCCCTTTGCATGAATAACTGCAGCAATGCGGCGTGGCATGAAAGCGATAAGTCTGTGGCGCTGCCGTGGTGTTATGGAAGCCCAGGTTGCTCTGATAGCGGCCTTCATCTCTTCTGCATTGTTGGTTCTGGTGACTCGCATCTTCCTCTTCACAACACCGTATGGATTCTCTATGGGGTTTAGGTTGAGCAAGTTTACTGGCCAATCAAGCACAGGGATACCATGGTCCTTAAACCAGGTACAATATTCGTACTTTTGGCAGTGTGAGCAGGTGCCAAGTCCTGCTGGAAAATGAAATCAGCATCTCCATAAAGCTTGTCTGCAGAGGGAAGCATGGAATGCTCTAAAACTTCCTGGTAGTCAGCGATGACCTTGGACCTGATAAAACACTGTGGACCAACACCAGCAGATGGCATGGCTCTCCAAACCACCATTGACTTTGCAAACATTACACTGGACCTGAAGCAATTTGGATTGTGTGCTTCTACTTTCTTCCTCCAGACTCTGGGACCTTGATTTCCAAATGAAATGCAAAATTGACTTTCATCCTTAAAAGAGCACTTTGGCCCACTGAGCAGCAGCCCAGTCCATTTTGCCCAGGTAATATACTGTATATATACACATACACAGTAAATGAAGTATCTACAGAATAGGTAATGCTAAAATTATACAACAAAAAGAGCATACAGTCATGAGATGTATTACAGGAGGTAAGAGGTATAAGTGATTTAAATAGTGTAGAGTTTAGCAGTTTGATGTTTGTGGGAAAGACATTGGACCTGAGCCTGCTGGTTGTGGTGGGAATGTTCCTGTTGGATGCAAGGAGGTCAAAAAGTGACATGGGTGGGGGAGAAATACAGTATAGGTACATTGTAGTTGAATTGTAAAGCTGGGGAGAAAATGCTGGGGAAAAAAGCCCAGATTTATATCTGCACATCTACCGTCACTTTAACTTGACATCACTTATACTATATTGCTAATAAAGCAAGTGTGTGCAGCTTTTCCCGAGCAGATCAATCAGTTTGTTTGTTCACCACGGTTGCATTACCGTGATTTAGGATAAGGCACCCGCACCTCTTTATTTAATTGAGAGCAAGAGGGTGGTCCATTTCTACAGATGGATGGAGTAAAGATGGGCATACAAGTTGTACAAAGCAAAATATGGGCGATACGGTCAATAGCTTTCTGCTTCTAAAACACAAGCACTTATAAAGACATAGGATCAATTGCCCTAAGTCCGAGATTATTGTATTTTGTGGCCAACAACAAACCACACTTCAGCTTCCCATATTGGTTTTGTTATAACTGCCCTTTGTTCTTATCTTAATTTTAAAAGTTACAGTGAAACATACAATATAACATCCTTATAAAAATAAGAAAGCTACTTCTTTATGCAGATTTACATTGCATCGTTCATTTCTATTGTCCACTCTCCCAGTGTGTCACCAGCTTTAGTTCAGATCCACATTGCTGTCTTTTTTTTACAGCACTGACTTTTCACCATCTACTGCATACAACCGAGAGCAAATTACAATGGCACGATTTTTTTTCTTTCTTTCATTACCTTGATTACCAAGTCAAATTACTGCTGCTGCACATGGCTAATGGACCACATGAGACTGAGCTCAGCAGTGCTGTTGCTCGGGGAGAAGTACTCAGAAGAGGAGGTTCGGACGAGGAAGAGGGATCAATGCCAGGTTTTCATAAATGGGTCTGCTGCACTAAAAAAAAAAGAATGGCTCATTTTACGGCCTGCTGATTCACAACTCTTTCACTGTCACATTTGTTTCTGTTTGGCAATCCCCCACCACGGGATAAGCAACCCCGCTTCTTGTTCATGCTAAATAGAAGGATGCTCTGACTGATGCTTCTGTGTAAAATTGTTGACAAATACATAAGAATTTGTGTAGATCTTCCTACCATTTAAACAGCAGCTTCAGAAATCTGACAACTTTAACAGCTGTGTCTAACATCCCCTCTTTTCAGTTATTCTCTGAGTGTAGCCTTGCTGCTCCTTTAAAGTTTTTACAACCAAAGGGAGAAGTAAATCCTCTATCTCGCTCTTTCTCCATACAGACAGTCTGAATATAATTGGGTATAATGCATAGCTCATCTATAATTAAGCTTGCCCTTGGTAGCTTATAAAGCAACATTAAAAAGTAACCAATGGGAAAACTAAGTGAAAGTAAATGCTGCCCTGCCAATTAAAACAGGACCATGATAATCCCTTGTTAGGCTACGTTCACATTACTAGCCTTAAATTTGATTATTTTTTTTGTGCTGAATAAGCACACAAATCTGATATTTGTGGTCATGCAACTTTAGTAAGAATTTTTTGCCTTCACACACAAATGGTCACACAAATATGAAGTCTTTTTTGTTTTTTGGGGGGGATTGGGGGCTTTTTGCCGACTTTATCCCTAATTTAGTTATATGCAATGCCCATCCATCATTTGGGCACTCTTTCATCAAGGCTACTACTACCAGTCAGGGAAGGCCGAAGACTTCCACGTGTTTCCTGAGAGCCACAGTGGCTAGCGGGAGCTCACAGACACGCATGACTGGCTTAGAGCCGTGATTGATGTGATAGCACAGGGTACCTCCCTTCCCTCCCCTCTGAGACAGCTCGGCCAATCAGCTCTCTCTAGGCCCACGGCTGCAAGAGGCTCCAGCGTCACCCTGGAATCGAATTCGCAATTTCCAGATGATTGGACGGGCACTTTACTGGTGCACCACTCAGCAGCAAAGGCATATTGATGTGCGCATACGTGCTGATTCAGAGGACAGACACGCCCATGTTAGAGTCATATAAAAGGCACTTGAGGGTCAATCGTCATGATGTGCAAATCCGATCTGACCAAATATTGGAACTGAACAGTGTGGCTTGTAATGTGAACCTAGCCTTGGCAGTGCCTGTTCATGACAGATGACCAATCTCTCTAAAAACCATTAATGAGCAAATTACCATATTAGCTTGAATGTCTCGTTCAAGAACTGTACAGTCCAGTTTAGTGTAATATGATTGTAAAGTGGAAGGGAACACAATTCTGGCGACACCAACATCAAACCAACAGTGTGACTCATGTCTCAGACAGAGCATTGTATCAGTAATCCAAGGTATATTTAAATAAAACAAGCAGAATGTACTCTGCCTGGCCACAAAAATTCACGCATTAAGATTTTGGTTCAACCACTTTTTTTGATTATGGGTCACAATATGCTGGCCAGTTCATGTGTGAAAAGGATTCTTCATACTCCCAAAAATATTCTTTCATAGTTTGAGTCCTAGAATATGCTTGTGCCATCAGGGAAGAAAAACTCAGTAGATGTGATAACCTGGTCATTCAGTACATTCAGGTCGTCAGCTGACTTAACACTGCAGAGCCTAGACCTGAGCAAATGAAGCAACCCCAGACCATAACACTGCCTACAGTGGCTTGTACAGTGGGCACTATGCATGATGGGTGCATATGCGTGAAGGGTATGCTTCCCTTCTTACCCTGACCATCCATCACTCTGGAATAGGGACCCTCTGAACTGATCAGACCACATGACCTTTTTGCATTGCTCCAAAATCTAATCTTTGTGCTCTCTCTATGCTAATCTTTATAGCATCACTGTTTTAGTCCCAATCCTGTGCACTCTTGTGGAAAAGTTCTTTACATTAACTATTAAACATTGTCGCGATTTCTCCTGTCAATCTTTTCTGATGCGACTTCAGCAAGTGTTTTAATTGAGCTCAAATCACAATCATTCTGTCATGATTCCCTTACAAAGATCGGATGCAGATGCAGGTGCGAGCACAAGAGTTCTTTATTTTTTCAACAAACACCAAAAGGAACTAAGAAATAGAACAACGTAAAGTCTCTATGTTACGTCCTCCTGCGGAGCTTTCAAAAAAGGTTTGAGACCTGCGACTTCAATGTCTCTCAGTCCTGGGAAACAGGCAAACACACTATTTTATGATGAGGAGGAAACAAACGACACATGTTAACACAACGGTGGACGGACAGGGAGCTACGGGGTCGGCTGGTATAAGTAGGGTAGCACACAAGGGAGACACAGGTGAATCTACTTTGGTGATATAAGTGAGACACATACACACGCAGACACACTAGGGGGAGACAAAGTGGCGGCTCAGTAGTCCGGAGAACCAGATCTTCTTCCCTGAGGCCGCGGTGGCACAGGTGTTACAGTACCCCGCCTCTCAGGACCAGCTTCCCGAGGGAAGCATGGGCGCCCTCTCCGCGTTGCCGGAGGGAGCGAGGACCCGCCAGACTGATGGGGTTGCCGGCGGGCGGGGCGGCCCGGCAGTCCCGGTGCCGGGCGATCCGGCCGTGCTCTGTGGAATTCAGCAATGAGTTCTGGACTCAGGATGTTTAGGGCCGGAACCCAGCTCCGTTCCTCCGGACCGCACCCTTCCCACTCTACCAGATATTGAAGGGAACCTGCCACACCCGATCGCCTACCTGGAGCGGATGACTTTCCCTTCGGCATATTTTTTTAATCGCCTCACTGCTTGGGAGATCTTGGTGTGTGCATCCTCCCATACTTTCTCCGCTCTCTTAAACCACTGATCCACCATGGGTACATCTGTGGGAGTGGCATCCCAAGGACATAGCGGGGGCTGATGCCCTAGCACACACTGAAATGGTGTTAGGCCGGTAGCGGAGGGGCATAGCGAATTTTGTGCGTATTCCGCCCAGATTAAGCAGTCTGCCCATTCATGCTGTCGACTGCTACAGTATGCTCTGAGATATCTCCCGAGTTCTTGGACAGTCCGCTCTGCCTGTCCATTCGACTCGGGGTGATAGCCCGACCTTAGGCTAACCACGATCGGAAATAATATCTTCCGGGATGCCATAGCAGCGAAACACTGTTTCGAATAGGGTTTCTGCCACCTGAAGGGCTGACGGAAGAGAACTAAACGGGATAAACCGACATCCTTTAGAGAACTGGTCTACTACCACTAGAATCGTGGTGTACCCTTTTGACACCGGCAGATCTGTAACGAAGTCCACCGCAAGGTCGGGCCACGGTCTGTTCGGTGTTGGTAGGGGCATTAATTTTCCAACCGGTAAGCAATGTGGGCTTTTAGTAGTCACACAAATAGCGCAAGACAAAATCACTGTTTTTATGGTTTCCCGCATTTTTGGCCACCAGAACTTTGGTTCTAGTAGTTTGTAAGTGCGAGCGACGCCGGGGTGTCTGGATGATAGGCTAGAATGAGCCTGTATCGTTACTCGTTCACGGAGTGACTCCGGTACGTATGTTCGATCTGGAGGACAGTTCCTAGGCGCGGGAGTGGACCGCGCCCACTGAGCTATCTCCGACTCGATGTCCCATACGATCGGAGCCACTACGAGCGACGATGGTAGGATAAACTCCGTATTAGTAATGGGATCCGGCGCCGGGTAACAGCGGGATAGCGCATCCGCTTTTACATTCTTAGAGCCAGAGTGGTACGTGATGATAAATCGGAAACGCGTGAAAAACAGCGCCCATCGGGCTTGACGCGAGTTAAGTCTTTTCGCTTGTTGGAGGTACTCCAGATTACGGTGATCAGTGAGTACTGTGAATGAGTGTTTAGCCTCCTCCAGCCAGTGTTGCCACTCCTCTAACGCCGCTTTAACTGCTAGCAGCTCTCTGTTGCCGATATAATAGTTTCGTTCGGCAGGTGTTAGTTTCCAAGAGAAAAAAGCGCAAGGGTGGAGTTTCTCGGGGTGGCCTTGGCGTTGTGACAGCACTGCTCCTATGCCTACCTCTGACGCATCGACCTCTACTACAAAGGGCTTCTCTGGGTCCGGTAGTTTTAATATAGGCGCAGTGGTAAAAGCTGTTTTGAGACGGTGAAACGCTCTTTGCGCTTCCGGTGGGAACTCGCTAAGACCTTTCGGTTTCCCTTTTAACAGTGACGTGAGCGGCGCTGCCATAGTACTAAAGCCCCGAATGACCCGCCGATAGAAATTGGAAAACCCCAGAAACCTCTGTAGCGCCTTAACTGACTTGGGTTCCGCCCATTGTTGCACCACCGTGACCTTGGTCGGGTCCATCTCGACCCCCAGTGGCCCTATGCGATAGCCGAGGAATGCTACCTCCCGCTTGTGGAACTCGCATTTCTCTGCCTTCACATAGAGCCTGTGTTTGCGCAGACGATGAAGGACGGCTGTCACATGATGGACGTGTTCTAAATAGGACCGTGAATATACTAGGATATCATCCAGGTATATTATGACAAAACAGTTAAACATATCCCGAAACATGTCATTCATGAACCCCTGAAACACCGCAGGTGCGTTTACCAGTCCATATGCCATCACGTTATATTGGTAATGCCCAGATGTAATGCTAAACGCAGTCTTCCATTCATAGCCTTTACACACACGAACGAGATTATATGCGCTGCATATAATCGAGGTCGAGTTTAGTGAAAATGGAGGCGCCTCGGAGTTGGTCGATAGTGGCAGTGGGTGCTTGTATTTTATTGTTACTGCACTGAGCCCACGGTAATCAATACAGGGTCGTAAACCCCCGCCTTTTTTCTCTATAAAAAAAAACCTGCCGAAGTGGGAGACGTGGACCTGCTGATGAGCCCCTGCCGGAGAGCCTCACTCATGTATTCCTCCATGGCCCTGGTTTCTGCTATTGACAATGGAAAAATACGTGAGCAAGGTGGTGCTTTCCCCGGCAAAAGCTCTATCGCGCAGTCCCACGGACGGTGAGGGGAAGTCGTGCGGCTGCCCTAATACTAAAAACATCCTTAAATTTCGCATACTCGGATGGCACACTGATGGTTACATGGGCATTCGGGCTTTCAATGGTAGTGGTTTGGACCGTCAATGCCGGCGGTTTACATAATTTAGCGCATCTAGGTGCCCAAGATCTGACACGTGAATTAGCCCAATCGAAATTGGGATTGTGGGAACTAAGCCAGGGGAGACCTAGCACGACGGAATGATCTGAACAAGGTAGAACAAAATATTTTAACTCCTCGGTATGATCGGGGAAGGTTAACTGTAGGGGCGCTGAAATTAAATCAATAGGCGATTGTTCCAAATCATGGCCATCCAGAGCCTTAATGGATATCGGGCATGGAAGCTTCGACACGGGAGCTCGCAGCGAGGAAATGATAGCTGACGAGATGAAGTTCCCAGCCGATCCGGAATCTATTAGGGGGGACACAGACAAGGTGTGATTATTAAAAGAAACTTGTGCTTTCAAACAAAATGGGTGATGTGTGCGGGGTGGTGTGTGTGATGTTACTTTCAGCAGAGGGCAGTTCTTGACTCGGAGCTTGCTCCCCCCACAGTACAGATGCTTGTCTCCTTTATCTCTCCATTGCGGAGAGGCGGGAAGTACTCACATCCATAGGTTCCGGACGGGCCCCTTCGCCAGAGTCTAGAGAAGCTTGCTGAGGCTGTAGTCATGCCGTTTTTTCGTCGCCCTTGGTGGTAATCGGTGGCGCTGGCTGCGAAGGTGCTGGTCTAACTTAATAGCCAGGTTAATGCTTTTGTCGAGGGTCATGCCGGTATCCCGGCACGTGAGCTCTAGTTGTACCTCCGGCTGAAGTCTATCTTGAAACCTGGCTAAGAGACTCTTCTCGCACCAGCCACTCTCTGCAGCCATCACGCGAAACTTTATGGCGTAGTCGGCAACTGGAGTGTTCCCTTGACGCAACCTCAGTAGCCGTTGTTCTTCAGACCGTTGTTCTACAGCGGTAAGGGCCTCGATGAACCTCTCGTAGTGGGATGTGAGCCTGTGCTCCAGATGACGGCCGCCCAGTCCATGGCTGGAACTGTGAGCTGCTGAATGACGAAGCGGATCTTCTGTTGCTCCGTCAGGCCAGTAGGAATCGTTTGCACCCCTCCGGATCACCTGCATATCTTTCTGGAGAGGTGGGGCGAGGTGGTGAGGGCGCGGAGCGCCGATGAGGAGAGGTTGGGGCAGGCTATCAATCTCGCGCTGTTGTACCTGGAGATATCGGTGCATCGGGGTGTCTTCTGCAGGCAGGGGAATACCTGCTGCATCCTGACAGGTCCGTCCATCTGTCATGATTCCCTTACAAAGATCGGACGCAAATTCAGGTGCGAGCACAAGAGTTCTTTATTTTTTCACCAAACACCAAAAGGAACTAAGAAATAGAACAACGTAAAGTCTCTATGTTACGTTCTCCTGCGGAGCTTTCAAAAAAGGTTCGGACCTGCGACTTCAATGTCTCTCAGTCCTGGGAAACAGGCAAACACACTCTTTTATGATGAGAAGGAAACAAACGACACATGTTAACACAACGGTGGATGGACAGGGAGCTACGGGGCGGCTGGTATAAGTAGGGTAGCACACAAGGGAGGCAGGTGAATCTAGGGGGAGACACACTAGGGGGAGACAAAGTGGCGGCTCAGTAGTCCGGAGAACCAGATCTTCTTCCCTGAGGCTGTGGTGGCACAGGTGTTACACATTCATGGCTTTTTCTGATCCCATTTCTTATGCAAAATTGATGGCTCAATACTATCCCTCTATATTTTAATAATGTGTTGAGCACTAAATTCCAGCAATCTCCTTAGTTGTTTCCTTTGACTAATGGAGGCTCTTCTAAACAGTGATTTTTTTTTAGAGTAGCCATACAGTGTATATTAAACCTCAAACCTCTAAAATATAAGATTTCTAATGCTGAAATTAACAAAAATTTCATTCCTAAACAATATGTTTTTGATATCTACATTTGCCATTAAACACATTAAACACTGTTAAGTTTATATTATTTAACTGGAATTTATCCAGTAATGCCTGGGTCACACTCTAAGATTTAATCCTATTTCATTTTGCTATGAACAAACTACTATATGTTTCATTTCATCAGATCTTTAATGTTACAATCAGCTGTACTACTTTCATTTATTGGTTTGATTCTTGAACCATCACACAACCAAACACAACAAATGTGGGGCATGATGTCATAATTTGATCTGAAATATTCTAAACATTTTGCTTAACAATTCACTGTAGATACAATGTTAATTCAGTTTTTATTGGTATAGTGCTTTTAACAGTGGTCATTGTCAAATTATGGAATTATGTACAAAATGTGTGAGAAAATATGTATGAATCAAAATGTAATGTGTTATTTATTTAATTTGTTTAGTTTAGGACTGATCACCTGATAATGCAATAGGCAGTTCATGAAGAAGCCAAACAATCTACTGCAAAAAAAAATCTCGACGGGCTCAAAGTTTGTCAAATGGCATGTTTAATATCAGGCTGATGTCAAAAATTTTGTGCAATTAAAAGACACCTAAAACAAAAGACTACTAAAAGAAAGAAAGAAAAAAAAACAGATTGCCTCCGCTGTGCATATCCAAAGCAGTGTAGTACACTCTGAAAAGAATATACTTTGTAGCTTTAGAAAACACAAGATTAGAAAGATTCTGTCTGTTAGCACTGTGGTCTTTTCAATCATTTCTCCATCTTACACTTCCTCCCTAGTGCTAGTAAGAAGCATGGCTCCCATGGTGCTCAGTTTTAAGCTACATTCGAATTCTAGTGTGGGAAGATTTATTTTTGTTCAACTTAGCCTGTCATTCTGCTGCCTCTCTCTCTCAGGATAAGTAAGTGAAATAGGACGTAATGGCTATGAGCACAACAAACAAGTAAACGGTAGCATCTGGGACTTCTGACGTAAGTTTAATCTCCTTTGAAAAAAGGCTTGCATGAAATGTACAAAACAAAACCATTAAATGCCTGTCAGTCTAGACAGAGCCTAACAAATAAATCCTGGGCATGATGATTTCTTTTTAATAGCATTTTAACACTACAAATAATATTATATTGGAGAATAAATAATATGCAACATTGATTTTATATATCTAATTGAAGGAAAAACAAACAATATACCAAAATATAGGAACATCTGATGAAACCTATTATCATGTTCCCTGGTGCAGGGCATGGAAGTCATCTATCAGTATTAAGCAATGGGCGAAACAGACACTTGCATTATGTAGGGGACCCACACTGCATCACTTCTTAAATGATAAATTGTTTTGTTTTGCCTTACTGTCATGACGATTTCCTTTCTGCCATAAGTCTAGCTACTAGCAGTTTGCACTGGCAAGCATAGTAGTAATTTGGCTTCTGCAGACTATGTGGTGTAACCTATGGGGCAGCGGCAGGACTGTGACCAGGCGGACTGTAGCAGTGCAGTCATTCTCGTGCATTTTATAGGAATGATCTTTATTTGTTATAGAGAACCATGGGGATTATAACGTTGAATATACAAAAGTTTGGTTCTGACTGAGTAATATGATTGCGTATGATGGAGAATCATTACATGAGTGCTGATGTAGAGCATAACAGCACTGGAATGTTTAAATATCACCCCGCATCACGGGTGTTCTAACGATCGTTAATTACATGAAGTGTTGGTCAACAGCATGGGTACGAGTAGGTCGGTATGGTCTGCAGTGCAGGAAAGCACTTTCAGCAAGAAAACATGGCTAAAGTAAGCTACAAATCTAACACAAGGGTGAAAACACAATGGTAAAATCCCTCTCTAAGCTCTGATCAAGGGCACTACTTGGTGTGTGTAACAATGGATTCTAACTTACACCCTAAATACCTTTCCATTTAATGGTATCTGGGTATATACAACTAATTAGCTACAGTATGTAGTACCGGTAAGAATTTAAAACTACTTTCATCCATGTTAATAACATTAACTCTCAGTTGCTAATTGTCTGTCGCCAGCTCCTCCAGTCACGGTTAGTTAATTAGTTCCACCAGTCACAAAAAGATATGTATTGGTGGAGCAAAATAACTGTGTTTGTGGAACTGTTGTATAAAAGCATTATTACACTCGAGGTCGTGCTGTTGTATTGAATATCAGCATTACAGCCGTGCTGATATTCAGTGCAACAGCCTCTCTCGTGTGATATTGCTTAATTAGATAACTAGTGGCGGTAGTAGTATAAATAGTATTAGTAGTAGTAGTGCTTATTCATTCCTTCACAAAATATTACACCCACTTACTCACTCACTGTATCATCTATACTGCTTGATCCTGTATAGGGGGTTGCGAGGGGCCTGGAGCCTATCCCAGGAGACTCAGGGCACGAAGACAGTGCTAACCACTAAAGGACTGTGCCGCCTAAAATATGTATTTATATGATTCCTATGATGCAGGTTAATCACCATTACTTATCTTATTGAAACAAAATGTTAAAAAGGCTGGTCACAAAAATATACAGAAGAATGATGTGGCCAAAATGCTGAAATCCTTTTTTTTATTAAACACCATTTTTTTTTTAATCCCCAATGAAACGTAAGGATTTCCTTATGGACTGTGTGAGCCTCAAGGGACTTTAGGCAGCACAGTAGATTAGTATGAACTTTGTATTTTCAATTTATAAAATGTACAGTCATTGCTCTGTCAGTTGCTTTCTTTAGGGGGGTAATTCTTTTTTTTCCACATATAATTTTTGCACAGGTATCCCTGACGCAACCCTTCTATTTTCATCTTGGTTTTGGGACCAGCACTCAGGATGCCCCACAGTCCCTATGGCCAGGCAAGGTCACTGGCTGGGAATCATCCCGGTCCTCCTGCATGGCAGATGAAAAGCCACCAATGCCCCAATTTATGTAAAAATGCACAGTGATTATAAAAAAGCGTAATCACAGTTAAACATCAGTTAAAACTCCTTTGTTTCCTGATATACTTGTGTAACTGATTTGTATGAAATATCCGAAATGTAAGCATATATACTGTATGTTGGATCCAGTTCTGAACAAATGCATAACCTCCCTGAGTAAATGGAGTTATTTTGGCTCCCAGAATCTGTTTAAATTATCCAGACTTGCATTCCATCCTAATGAAAATAATCATTCATTTCACTGGAGCAGAGATGGCATGGAGTAGAGACAGAACACTGCCTGAAATATGAATGGGACCAGTGCTCAGTGGGGAAGCTGAATAATATAAGAGCTTTTGATATGAAAGAGTCATTTGCCTTGTTAGTAAGATGTAACAAGAATAAAACCAGACCTTTCTGATCCTTACACTAATTTATGTGCAGATACAGGGCACTACATGGTCTGTGAGAGTCCTTACTGGTTTTTGATTGATAATGTCAAAGCTCTAATAGGCACATTATATTTTAGTTTTTAGGTTTTTCTTCTTCTTCTTCTTCTTCTTCTTCTTCTTCTTCTTTTTAAAAGCAACAGACAGACTTAATAACAGGATAATATGATGAAGCTAATACAAAATGTATGCTTAATTGTCTGTTAGCTGCATGAACCTTTCTGTAAAACAAAAAAGCTACTGCATGCATGAGCTACATATTCTGTAACACATATAGTTCACATACAGGAATGTTCAGGGGAGCTATTGTAGATAGCAAACAATGATGAATCCTAAATTACTTTGTCTTGGACATTCACTACTGAGGGTTTATGGAAATTCTATTTGCCAAGTTCAGAACAGACAGAGTGTATTAGAAGGCGTTTTACTGTAGGGACTAAATAACGGGAGAACGTGTAAGCTTAACAAGTTAAGAATCGGATCCTTGACCCTGGACCACAGTGCTAAGCATTACACCGCTATGTCTGCTTTATCTCTAAAAACATAATTAATCAGCTTGTCCTATTTGTTTTTGTATAAATGCTATATACAGTTTAAACAGTATATCCAGCAGATTAAATTTACAGAATTATAGCAAATATGATATTAATATGTATTTCCCTATGCACCTAAAACTTAGAATAGCCCTAGGGTATGGACTAGTTGAAATGCAGCATCTGACCACACTGTCTGACCCTTCAGTAATCCACCCAGAGGTTCTCTGGAGTTGAAGGATGTCACTTCAAAGTAGCGAAAAGAACTATCTGTAATCCAAATGAACATTCATACAGATATTGCATAATAGGTTGCGTTCTGACTCGCAACAAGCTGGCACGCACAAGCCTGAAAACACTCTAAATAAAACTTATTTATATATTTAAAAAGAAATCCCTGATAATGACCTAGATACTCTAGGAATTTGGTGGAGCCGTTTTTCAGGCTTATAACTTGGTCTGTCTGATAAAGTGGAGAGAAATATGGAGTGGAATGACAATTGGCAGCTTTTGCTGCAAAGCAATTCAGTAGACTGTAGTCGAACATGAGGCCAAGCTGGTGTCACATACATTGATACTGCACTCATGTCCCTGGCTCTGGACCCAGAAAGGAATGCCTACATAGAGTGAAACCTTGACCCATAGTGTTATAATCTTCAAATGAAAAGCTTAAATATACACAAAGACCTTTGTCTCAAGGGTGTCTTTTTTAAGACCAGGTTGTTGGTCCAAATGTCACAAATGGTTTTTTAGCTGGGAGATAACTGAAACAGTGTTATAGTGTACATAACCGTGCTATAGTTTACACTGAACAAACTGAGGTGAATCAAATAGCTCAAAAAGTAGCCAGGATTTACCAAGATCTGTTGTGCAGCACATACTAAATGAAACCTAAATGAGAACAGAACAGTGGCAAGGAATGTAATAAAGTTAGTTCTCAGTAAAACTAACAACCTGACATTCAGCGCACAACTTGGTCCATTTCAATCTTTTAAATCTTTAGGCACGGTATAAAAGGCTAGGGCCTAAACTTAAACTCTTTCAGCACATCCTTGTAGTGCGACAGTCAATCTATTCTCCAAACAACACTGACCTCCATCTTAAAAACAATTAACATCTACTATTCCATCCTCGTGGCACCAGGCGGAATTAGACACAAATGAGCAAATGACTAAAAGAAACATCTGCTGTGAGCCTCTGGTGCTGTGAATTGCTTAGAAGATGGGAAGGGGAACAGAAAGAAGATGGAAAACAAGATTTTATTTACAAGTTGTTTTTTTTCTCAAGTCCTGACATCAAGGCTCACCATAATGTGTAATGTGCCTTTCATCTGATGTAAATTTGTTCCTTAAAATAAATTTCCCAAACTATTTGAAATTCATGAAAAGTCAGTTAATTTTCTGAACAGTCAGTAAACTTCTGCATGAGCAAATGAAGAAAAAACTCAAATGTTGGGATAAAATGCTAAAAATTGTTGAAAGAAATAAACATTGCCCATTGGATACTGACTGCGTCATGGACTTGTTGAGATCAAAGCACCTAACGAAAAAAAAAATGCACATTTGAAAAGATAGACCCCATACAGGGATTTATTTTCATTAATTATTGTACATGTCCAATACAAAGTATTATACATTGTATCCAAATACATATACAGTACTTCAATATGGAGTTGGTCCCCCTTTTGCAGCTATAACAGCTTCCTCTCTTCTTCCAGTTTATCCCAAAAGTGTTATAGTCAAGGCTCTGTGCGGACCAGTCAAGTTCTTCCACACCAAACTCATCATAACAGGTCTTTAAAGTCATTGCTTTGTGCACTGGCACAGTCATGTTGTAATAGAAAAGGGGCCTTCCTCAAACTGTTGGCACAAAATTTAAAGCATAGCATTGTCCAAGATATCTTGGTCAGTGTTGGGGGACGTTACTTTTTAAAGTAACTAATTACATTACAAAATTACTGTCATTAAAAAATAATCAGTTACATTATAGTGTTACCTTCTGATAAAAGTAACTAGTTAAAGTACTTTTCCATTGCAGAAAATGAAAAC
>JAOVVA010000054.1:17183166-17216911 GCA_028565275.1 Leiocassis micropogon
TAATAGGGCTTCTGAGGAATACGCGGAAGGGGCGTATCCCATAGTGAGACACCGAAACGTATGCTTGAAAGAGAACTAATGATTTTTTCAAGGTTGATTTTTATAGTAATATGAGGGTGTTTTCCTTTTAAATTTCAAAGTAGCATATCTTCTCTTCCCCTGGGCCAACTGCGATGAAACAAAGCCTATATGTTACCTCAAGTTCGGCCGAATACACATGTAAAAACCCCATTAAAATTTGTTTAGTATTCTTTATGCGATGCATGCACAAACAAACAGACAAATACAGAATTCCAAAAACCATCTTGACGTGTTCTATTACTCATCTTACATCCCTCCCCAAATTAACTTTATGGTTTCATTATGTATAGATAAGATGTTGTGATTCAAAAAAGTGCTCGACCAAAAGGTTGAGAAGACCTAAATAGTTAACTGTGCTCCTTTTTTAATTAGAAAAGAAAAAAAGTCAAACTGATTGTTCATTGATGTGGATTGTTTATCAAACATTAAACAGATCATATATCATACTTGGTTTAGTTTTAAAACTCCACTCAAGTAGGTGTTTGTTCTTCAAGGACCTCAGCTCTAATGAGAGCTTAATGTGGCTGTCCCGTGCCAGCGCTTTCTACACGTATGGCTGAGCGTGTTTACTAAGTATGTAATGGTTGTTCTCAACTCAGCATCTGCGCCCCATCTGCACACATTTGATCTGTGTGTCTGAGTGTGAGTGTCCAGTCTTAGCACCTCTGTATTTGGTTTCTCCTCCAAGAAGGTTCCAGAAGTCCTTGGCGGTGCGGCTGTTTGTGTTGATGTTCTCCTCCAGCACGGTGACCTGTGGGGCTTTACAGCCCAGGTCTCTCTTAGTCTGGACATACTGTGCCATCTCTGAGCCCTGTTTCACGAACACACACAAGCACACACTGAACACACATTGCGGGTGAGCGCTAATCTAAAGCATACTTGAGGCTTCTGGTGTGACTCACAGGGCCAGATGTATCAATGAAACTAATAAAAGAGACTATGAGCATCATGCTACACTTCAAACTGCTCAGAACTGAAAACAGCCTGAGAAGGAAAACTATGAATTCAGGGTGTGTGCTGGTTACCTTGGCCTTCTCGATAACGTTTGCGAACTCGCCACACCACAGGAAGCAGTGATTTGGAGTGATTAGTAGAAAACAGTCCCCGCTATTAAGGGAACGGGATGTAGGCTCCACCAGACGCACCTGAACGTGCCTGCGGCCTACACACACACACACACGCACACACACACACACACACATATATCTTTTATAAACCATATAAGGTCATGCAGCTTTTTAAAAACAAAATTCAACCATTTTCCCACAACTTCCAAGATGATTAATTACAATTTACCCAGTTAAAGGCATTTAAATGATTTTGAACTCCTCATGTTGTCAGTTAAAGGTTTTTGTTGCACTACTGAAAAGTGTAGTAATACCACTGCTTCAGGCCTGCTGTATCAACAACAAGTAAATGTCATTTCCTAGCCAACTTTACTTGAACTATCAAATGGAAATTATTAAAGCTCTTAAGACTAAATCTGCCAATCTATGATTTATGTCATGCTGATTGCATGACTGCATCTGTCTCAACTTACTTGGCCCTGCAGTAGGAATACAAAACATGCAGTACAATACTGTGCAAAAGTCTTGAGCCTCCGCTCATTTCTTCATATTAAAGTAAATTAATTGATGTGGATTCGATTACAGAAATGGGAAAAAATGTTCTACTGTAACAGGCTGCAAAGTGCATAAAAATAAAATTTTAAAAAATGGTTGTATATGTAATAGTGGCGGTACGGTGGTGTACTGGTTAGCATTGCCACCTTGCACCTCCATTGTTCAGGTTCGAATCCCGTCTCTGTGTGCATGGAGTTTGCATGTTCTCCCCGTGCTTAGTGGATTTTCTGTGGGTATTCCAGTTTCCTCCCACAGTCTAAAGACCACTGGCGTTCCCAAATTTCCAGTAACCTGTGAATGAGTTCCCTAAGTCTCCTGGGATAGGATCCAGGCCCCCGTGACCCTGATTACAGGTAAAGCGATATAGACGATGAGTGAGTGTTTATGTAATAACCCTCAGCTGCAACCTCATTTCCCCTCTCATCTGTTCCATCCACTCAGCATTACCAGTATACTTATCACCGGCCTGATCATCAGTCATAATCTGCACCTGTGTCTCACTGGTTTATGGCTTAAGTTTGATGTTTTTTATGCTTAAATGGTTCATAGGTTACTTTATGATATTCCTCTGCAACTAGTCAGGTACAGGGACTGGACTTAAAAGAGCCAAAAAGTCATCACGCCTGGAAAGCTATTCCACAAGACTACATTAAAAATGAAAAAGTCTGGTTCTTTGGAATCAAAACATGAAGAAATGAGCCAGGACTCAACACGTCTGAACTTATACTGTTAACATAAAATGAAACTAGTGGGAACAATTTCGTACCAAATTTTATTTACTTTTATTCTAATGAAAAACATTTTCCAGGCATGTACTGTATTCAAACCTAAGCATATTGTATAAAAAACAGAAGGTATAAGACCTTCATGCACCTGTATGAACCTTAAACACCATTTAACAGGTGTTTAAAAACAAAAGAGCAGATTTACCTTATTTACTTTACTGCGTTTAATATTCTATTGAAAGTTCAACATAAATCACTCTAAATACTACCGCTGAAGACTTGGCTCTTGTTTTTCATTGTTTTTGGATTTGTGAGAGCCCCAGCTGCTCTATTCTAGACTGTGGAAGCTGATTTATGTTTTAATGGAACTACACTGGCATGAAGAGTTCGAAACAGCGCCATGACCGTCTGCGCTTTTATTCACAGGAACCGAGCAAACTTTCCATTGATGTTTGCGCAACTGTCCATGGCGAACACTTTAACCGGAGTTAAAGGGAAAACAGAGGCCGCACGCTTGTAAAAAAAAAAAAAAAAAAAAAAAAAAAGGAATGTTAAATGACACATGTAACTGCAGTGGAAAATGTATAAAAATACTCAATACTCAACAAAAAAGTGTATTTATACCAGTATACCAATATTCCACCCTATCACTAATAGCAATACCCCCAAAATCTAACTGATCTTGTATTCTGAACACATAACTATTATTACAAACTATTAATTCTCAAAATATGGGCAAACATTTATAAGGACAACATGTTGTTGACCGTAATAAACTCTTGCTTTATGTCCTTCCCAGGCAGTCTTTTAGCTTTGCCCTCAGAGACGCCCACCTTTGATGTGGATGAGCATGAGCTTGTGAAAAGGCACGGCGCTGTTGTTGGTCACCACTTCAGTGGACTTAACGTTTCGCAGGTTTACGTTCCTGAAGTTTTCTTTACTTGCCAATCCGGCTAAGGCGCAGCCAGCCAGCCTTGAGTGTTTGGCCACTGAGAAGACATTAGCATGAGGAAAAGAAACATATATTTATGATTACTGAAGAAAACGCTTTAAATTACTTCAATTTCAGCTCATGTGGAAAGTATTCAGTGGTGGAAAGGCGATTCTCTCCACTCACTTCTCTCCACTTGGATCCTCTTGGCCTCAATGGTTGCTATGTTAAGTCTCTGCTCAGTGTAAGCCTGTCTCAGGTCGTTTCGAGCTGCCAGGGCACGTAGAGGGTTTCTCGAGCCTTTTGTGTTACGGGAGGGCCTCACTGACCGCCTGTGCTCTGCTACTGATGTGGCTAACCTGGAGGAGAACAACATAAAGAGCTTGAAAAAACATTCAAAAACAGTGCTTACAAACAGATCGCACAACAGAAAAGCATTCGTCCAATTATCCAGGGATCACAAGCTCAAATGCCGAATCCAAGGAGCGAAATTGTCCCTTCTCTGAGGAAGGACAGATGCACGGTTGCTCTCACATATCAATCATAATGGCACTAGTCAGTCATGTATGCCTGTAAGCCCATGCAAGTAAAAGTGGGCAGATAGTGCTTAGTGTTACACCACCCCGAAAGCAGCACTTCCTCCCAGGAAGCACATGATAGGCTTCACTCTCCCAGGATGAGAAGCCGCCGCTTAGTCTTAAGATGATGGCGGAGGAAAAAAATGAATAGATAGAAAATGCTAAATCTATAAAATAAGGATCTCAAAGAATAAAAATGTTGCCTACTTGGGAGAGTCGAACGTAAGAGCGCTGAAATCCTCCTCTTCATGCCAAAGCAAATTTGAGCTTTGAGTCGTGGGGGACAGGGCCTTGTAAAACCGCTGAAACGTCTCATCATCATCCAGGTTCATCACCTCCTTCTCCTTCTCCTCCAGCACCTCGATAGTAGAAGGTTTGCTGCTCGCACCTGCAGGCACGATTACATACTTATTACAATAATTTCCTAAGACAATAATATAATATTGTCTGAGAAATACGCTGAAATAACCTTTATTGTGAAGTTTGTCTAAAAACGACTCCAGTTTGTCAAGCCTCTTGTCACCCTCAGCATCAGGTCGAGTGGAGATCTCTGCAAAAAAAAAAAAGATTTAAATAAATAAAATCCAATAAAAATTTATATATATTGGTGCTGTCAATCAATTAAAAAATTTAATCGTTAATCACAGTCATAGTCTGTGATTGATCATGATCAAAATGCTAAAATACTCGGATTTACTTGCAATGTTGGAATAAAGAAATGCATGACAAACTGGTTAGAGGAAACAGATATTGCACTTGTGTAATATCTCACACTTTAACATTTAACAAATGTTAAATTAAAATCTCTCTAGATTTCTGAAACTTGCAGTTCAGCACACCTGCTGATGTTTCCACAGTCATCTTATTATCCGCCCTAAATGTGCCATTATGGGTAACTGCGCTGCGATTATGGGAATCCATTGGGGTCAAACTTGGTCATATGATTGATTTGATTAAAAAACAGTAAAAGGCGTTAAAATCCGTGGATTAATCACATGCATTGACGCATTAATTAACATGCCCAAAAGTTAATACATTTGTTTCAAAGCAGGTTCACAGAATTTAAGTATGTTTTAATATTTTATAATAAAAAAAAGTACACATGTAATGCAATGCCATTATCCTTTTGTGCTTAAAGTTCCAAATATTTATATCTGTATTCAGATTTTAACCCAAAGTGGATATGACACTAAAACACATGTTTTTTCTGTTAAAAAAATTTGTTTCTTATCAAAGCTTTACCTTCTAAAGGCTTGACTGGTGTACTGATGCTTGCTTTCTTGCTGATGATAACAGGCACATCATCTCTACTAGGGGATACAAGGCCTGTTGGAAAAACAGATGTACCACCGTCAACCCCATGAAACTATCAGGGACATAAAATCATCATGAAGATGAAATCATTTAAGTGAAGCATATTGTGGACAAAGTCAACAGAGCCAACATATCAACATCTGGATGAGTTTGTACCTTTCTTGGCCATGCGTCCAGCCACGGAGAACTGTGTGGAGTCATTGGCAGCTCCTTTCCCTTTGGCTTTCCACTGCTCTTCCTTCTCTTGCAGGATCTTCATCCGCTGAGATAGGGACATTTTCGTCTCTACTTCAGCTGAAGATTTCTTTCGAGACGGAGATGAGAGGAAGACAGAAAGAAAGAAAAAATATTCTCAGTATTACATGTTGCCAGATTTTGTGCCAGAGCACACTACATCCAATATAGCTGCACATCTCTCACCAAAATCATCAAATACTTTCCATTAAAGCGAATAAATACATCCTTGAGAACTAAGCTTCGACACACACACACACACACACACACACACACACACACACACACACACTGCTTTCAGCTGTTAGACATTTCTCTCAATCGCAGAACTAATGAGTGCTCACAAACATGACATGCACATGACAACAGCCCTGGTCCTGAAAATAAATTCTGCCATCAAAGTTAATTACCATGGATTGATTTACAGTATAATAAATAGTACCTTGATAATGAACAGACATCCTGCGGTTATAATTAATGCAAAGTTTCTGTTCGGTCTGCTCTTCGTTATGAGTCACACTACTCCACTATCTCTATTACCCTTACTTTGTCTGTTTCTTCCTCTCTAACGCAGGCTCCTACTACTGACTTGCTATAATAAATATCTGTCCAAGGAATTTATGAGCCCCACCATCTCAGCATCTGGACCCATTAGGCAGGAAAACATTCAACGGCTATCATCCGGAGGTCATTTTCATTTAGCACTACAAAACACTGAGTGGTTAAATTGCGTTTGCAGAGAATTTTCAGAGGTGCAAAAATGATTATTACAGCTACTCTTTTCCATCTGGTATAATAAAGGCCAGGGAATTTTCAGTCTGGACTGAGCGAGCCAGCTCTCTAATAGCCACACAGTAAAATAGATTACTTCATATTGACTCTGTGAGAAAAGCCAGACGTATATGAATGTGACCCAGTAGAAAACCGTAAAACAATTCAATTCACTCCAATTCCCCCAAGAAACTTCATCATAAACCACAGTCCCTCAGCAGGAATAAATTACTAGTCTGTCAACATTAGTCAGCCACCACCATCATGAATCAGGCTTTTCAAAAATAAGGTCCGCATGGAATAATAATCACAGGTATTGCACCGCTGGAGACGTACCCTCGACCTGCAAGCGTGAGCACGGACCCAGAGGAGCGAGCAGGAAAGAGACAGACGGAGCTCCCGAGCTCAAGAAACACACGGCTCATGCACCTCAACATCTGGAACTTTAGAACATACAGTCATTGCAGGTGTCCTTTCAAAAAAATAATAAAAATGCACTGAGCTTGTAAATTCTTGCGTTTAACGATTCAAGCTTTGGGATTAATTGTAGCTGATGAAGTTTGGGTGCGCTAAACAAGCATACATTAGCGCTTATTGTCAAGAGTCATGTTGCTGGAGTTAATTATGCTGAGAAATCTGCTGTTACTGACTGGGGGGGAAATAAAAAAATTAAAAAAAAACGAGCCCCAGAGCCACACAGGAAGACAGAATTTTCCCTAGAACTCCTGCTGAGCCATAGTCGAACAATATTCCGTTTAAATTCCCAGAGGTGCAGTCATACTCAATGAGAGGCACCGAAAAATGGTGTTGGAGAACAGCCAATACCCTAAACAATACCTCGCTAAACAAACAGGGATGACCCAAACCCTTAAGCATGAGGTATTGAAAGAAAATTATACCGTATGAGTATAGTGCTGGGATTAGTTCCAAATTCAGTCATGAAGCAGATCCATGAAAAAAAATAGTGAAAAGGTGGCATGCAGCAATACATACTCAGAGACATGCAAAGAAAAAAAAAAAAAAGGAAAAGCTGTCTATACATGTAATCACAAACACACAGGTAAGAACTCACCTGATGATAAAGAACTATAAGCTAAGCAGAAGCGGAAGCTGACAGGGAGAATAGGAAGAAGAAGACAGCCCAAAGTAGGGAAGGAAGGAGAATATAGACTGTAGAAGCAATAAAAGAGGACAACATGTGAGTCAGAAGAACAGCAAAACAAAGCAAGAAAGGAAAAACCACAGTAAAGGAACTATGTGACATTTTTACATGAATAACTATGAGTAATCCTCAATAGCTTGTAAGAAAAGTAAATCAGTCCGCAGTGTGGAAGAGCTCAACAGCAGGTGCACGTGGATATCAAGGCTGCGCTGAGGTCATTGTTATGGTTCTGGAGCTGATTCTCATGAAATTGTGTTACCTCTGGGCTTTCACTCGGCCCCGTTTTAGCTGAGCTGACACTTGTCAAATTCCTCTCCAGAGAGCTTCCACTGAGGGAGTGCGAGTGTGAGAACGAAATAAAGAAGACAGATTTTTCTCTGATTAATCTAAAGTGGAAGAACGATTGTGGAGACATGTGGCTCAGACCTCCTCGACTTTGACTATTTTCCAATTATCTGATTCATGTTTAAAGCTGCAACTTAATACGTCCTAAGAGACTAGACTTCATAATCATGATATATCATTTTAGTAAATCTTTTGGTATGAAGCAAATCATATAAAATTGTGTCAAGCAGTAAAAGATGGTGCATCACCTCCCTTTTTTTTTTCCTTCACATTTCATCACACCAAACAGTGACGACATTCTGTTATGTCTGAATGTAAAGTTGTACGTCTCCCTCTGTGGCAAAAAGACAACATCTGTTTTAGAGGAAGTATCTGAATTGTAGAGCAGGTTTACACTGTCCAGTCTTGTTCGACAATAGCGCCTAATGCTTATCCACAAGAAGCTCATATTATACAAATACACATGTTGCTATAACTCGATCAGCCTTGTCTCCATCCATTAAGTCTATAGACACAACATGCACAAGATTGGTCTAAATTGCTTCTTTTGCTTAACCAAGCCAAAAAAAGTCCTAACAGATGTGCAAATCTGAATAAGTGCCAAGGTGTCACTAATGGCTGGTTTTCAGCAAGTTTTGGCTCATTTTCTTCATCCTTAGAGGAATATGTTGACAAATGGCAATCACCCTTAAAGTACAAAAAAAATGTGCATAGCATGCCAGATTTATATTCAGTGTCATCCACAAAACTCCATAAAAAGGCAAAGTTTAGGGGTGATAATGATAAAATTGTTATTAGGAGGTAAAAAATATATTTCTGAAGAGTTCCAATAATGCAGCTCAGCCACTGCAGCGCCTCAGTTACCACACACACACACACTTGTGGAAATAAGGAAGGACATAACCCTTCCTCCTTTAACTAATACAGTGGTACATCGGCATATGAACGATTCACTTTAACAATTTTCACCTTAAGAACAAAAATTTTGCAAAAAATCTACCTATATGAAACATTTACGACCAACGAACCAAGCTGAAGTTCCATCTACGTCCAGGAGCCAAAGGACTTTAGTGGGTTTTTTTGCATTTGGGCAAGCATTTAGTGAAGAGATAGCACCATGGGTCCCATGAATGTTAGCAGGGACAGTAGCAAGAGGAAAAGGGAGACACTGTCAGTTTTGTTTTTAAAGCAGCCGGTGCCAAGAGAAATCACAAATTAAGGATAAGTGAGGTTTAATGCCTATTTATTTTTCTTAATGTTTTGATTTTTTATATGCAAAATTATAATGTTGGAAAATGGTAATATTGGTATTATTTTTGGGTGGCTGGAATGGATTATCTGCATTTACAGTATTTCCTATGAGAAAATCAGTTTCATACAAAACAATAGGAAATTTCGCCTTAGAACTCATCACTGTATGTCTAAAATCAGTGGCTAGTTTTGACTGCATCTATAGAAAGTCTTAATTTACAGAAAGTGATTAATGACTGGGTTTTAGGCCTATCCATACCTAACTATCAGTCAGGGTATTTATTAGTGTCCATATACAGTATGTATCTGTATGTATATATCTTGTACATTTGTCTCTGAACAGACTGGATTTTCATAAGGACCAAAATTATTGTGTAAGCTCTCCTACAAAAAAATTATGAATAAATATATTTGTATCCAGCTTGTAAATGAGGCCGACCTTTTCGTTACTCCATGACACAAATTTGCCTTGATTCTAATCTATTATAAGCAACAGTTAAAAACAGTGCACACTCTACAATCTTTGCCCAGTATAAAGATCCTAAGGAATACATACAAATGATGTAACCATGCTAGAGCTAGTTATACCAGATAGACATGCCAGTTTTGACATATAGTCCATTCCCTGTGACTAAACAACGCTATCTAGGGACTCTTCTATCAAAAGATACACAGTCATTGAGCCAGGGACGGCCTCAGCATGGGGCTCAGTATGCAGCACAGAGCCAGGTCTTACTGCCAAGATTACTGAAGGAAAATCCACTAACATTAAGGACATTCCAGAGTCACAAACGAGTCTGAAGTGATAAGTGCTTAAAGAGACGCTGTTAAGAGTCATCTTGTCCACTTAAGGCACAAAAGCAGTGACTTGCAGAGACAGAACAAAGAGTCTGGACAAAAAGACTCATCACACAGCATTGGTTTTGCAAGGATCTAAACAGTACAATATGGCAAAAACTTAAAATATGAGAATAATTTTGTCTGTATACGTGTCACATGGCAGCCTGTAGGGCAAACATCCTGACATTCTTACAAACAGATTGTGCTGCCGGCTCGGTGTCATTTCACACATTCTGTCTTCATCACTGCATGTAATACACTAATGCAGCAAAGTAGAATATTACAGTATATTGGTTATATACATATATATTTGCAGTGTATATATATATATATATACACATACACCCTGGATATGACACCAGTCTTCAGTTTATCACACCGCACCAAGCACATACTGTACTGTACATATCTATCCACTCATTCACGCCTATGGTCAGTCCACCTACTGTATCCGCATGGTTTTAAGTAAGAGGAAACTGAAAAACCTGGAAGAATCCAACACAGACATAAAGAAGAACACATGCACATATGGTAAAACATGCTCAGGATTGAACTGGGGATCTTGAAGTTATCTAATCTTTTGGGTCACATATTTTATTAACCAATGTTGTGTTAAAAAATATTGATATGTAGCTGTCAAAACCGTCACACAAGATTTGCAAAATGTGTTATAATGTATGTCTGAAAGGCTTCATACAACATGTTTGACTGCTGATCCATTCCAAAACCATCCTTTAAAAAGGGGGGAAAATGCATGTGTTTTGTCTCCCCATAAGATATGCATTCATTCTTTGTGACACAATAAAAGCAGTGTATGAAGCCACTCATTGCTATAATGTTACTGCTTGGGAATTCCCGAATGTGTGTGTTTCTCTACAGTAACATTAGCTCCAGCAAATGACTTCAACCTAGACCCTCTGCTGTTTTAGCATATGTTGCTGTGTGTATGTGTCTACCTTTTTCTTCCAGGCGTTCTCGGAGTCATGCAGCTGGCTGAAGCGGTCGGCAAGGGACGTCTGGACCAAATCGCTGGCCTTGGATTTCTTCTTACTGAGCCAATCCTCCTCATTACCTGTTAGTTCAGCCAGTCTGCGGAAAAAGAGAAGAAAAGCAATGGTGAGAAGGTTTTTTAAGACAATTTTGGGTATATTACATCTTTATTAGCGATGGCCTGCAGACTGATATGTATGTATTTTTTTGCATTGGAAACATTGTCTTGTATATTGACTTGTATATTGTCGGAGATTAAGGTTATAGAATATAATGCTAGCCGAGCACAATGATCACAATTTTGTTAGGTGGCTCAGTGGTAGGCTTGTTGGCTGACATGTGGAAAGGCAGTTTGTGTCCCAGGCGATGCCCCTACATTGTGCACCCTTAGTACGGGTCCCAATCCCACATAAAAGTGCATCAGAAAGGACAACCGGCATAAAACCTGTGCCCAAACCAAGGGCCCTAATAGAAGCAGCTGCAAAAACAACCACCAACAGATAATCTAGCACTAAGTGTCTGTGACTAATATTTGCAGACTTTGTGAAGCGTCTCTCTGTTGTAAATGTGAATTCACCACTTTATTAACAAATCGTACTATAACACCAATCTACATAATTATATATATATACAGTATTTAATATAAAGGAATCAACTATACAACATGCATTAAAATGAGTAAAATCTTGTTTTAAAACATAAAGTGCTAATTATTTATTTTAGCCACCACTACACCTTGTCTTTATGCACTACACACACCATCCCATCATACCTTTGGTTAAAAGAGGAGCTCATGCTACCATCCAGACTGCTGTCCAGCTCCTCACTGTCTTCAGACATACACAGAGATGGCGAACGAGGAGCATCGCTGGAGCTGCTGCTCCCCCTGTGCATGACCTTAATCCCACCATCCACCTTTATCTCCTCTTCCATCTCTTTCGGCTTATCCTCCAGCTTTTTGTCTTCACAGTCTCTGACATGAGCTTCGCTTTTCTCCGGCTCGACCTCAGCCTCAAGGCTGGCAGAGCGGCTTTTCTTCAGGATGCCCCTGAGACCACGTGAGTCCTGCCTTTGCAAGCCTGCTGTGACCGCCTTGGGCTCCTGCTCTTCAACCTTCACAATCGGCTTCGGCTCCTCGATAATAGCCCTGAGGTCATTGGACGAGTCCTGAAAAACAAAAGAGGAGAACATGACAACGTCAGTGGCGATATTGTGAACTTCTTTTCATGGTGGTTATCAATGGTATTCAATTCCTTAAGTAAATCTATTAAAGCCTCCCAGAAGCAGATCTGTTTCCCTTGACTCTCAAAGTCCACCCTTAAACATGCATAGTAGTTACTGATTTAAGTGTTTTAAGATAAATAACTAAACAATACCCCAGGTCTAAGTGCTCGAGGCTTATTACACGTCCACTATCTCTGTAAACTCTTTACAACACATGTCCGCTCAGAAATGTTCCTGTGATCTTGTCATGAATGTTCAGTGAGACAAAGAACAGATCCTGTGATTCGCCCCTCTGTGTGTACTCAAAGAGTGTGTTATCTATCAGGAGCACACCCCCATCTCCATTTCCTCCCTTCAATAGCCCCCCAAATTCCCTGCCCTGCCCTCTGCACTGGCCAGCGACAGAAAGAGGAAGAGAAAAGCAGAGCTGGGGGGCCTGCTTTATCAGCTGCTCCACCACACACACACACACACACACACACACACACACACACACACACACACACCCTGAGGACAGAGAGAGGAATGCAGGGCCATGGTGACCCAGAGGCAGAGAGAATGAGAAATTGCGGGAAAAGGGAAACAGAGATGTAGGAATGGGGTGGGGAGGGGAATACTTATATGCATCTCAGTTCTTGATTTAATGATCAGTAAAAATAATGTTTAAAATATGTCCTAATTAACGTGAAGAAACGTCGTGTAGCCTCCCAGGAACTCCTTTGATGGCCCAAACATGTAAAATGTCTAAGAACAAGGTCAGGACTGTACGTGAGATGTGGCAATAACTCCTAGCCGAGTTCCTGTAATGTGTAAGTGGTGTTCGTGAATAATTGTGTGTACAGTCCTAACAGACAGATGCGTCTCTTCTGCAGGTTGGTGACAATTTATGAGTAAAATTTCAATAATCAGGCGATCCACCTGCAGAATGTTCACAGGAACAGGAGGCTCGGTCGGGATTATCCTTTAAAACTTTCAAATGTTTTACTGCGGCTAAGAGTAAATCGGTTTCATGCCTTCATTCAGCAGACGTTTCATCAAAGGTCCCGGTTTGAATCGAACGCCCCTTGTTTGAGGAATTATGCAAAGCGAGGATCCTTAATGGATCTCACATGGTTCTCTGGGGAATCAACAATAACTCTGCTATGACACGACTCTCAAAAATGTTCTCTGGTAGTCTGACTTACGATACTATAATCAACCACACAGTCTGGTTTTTCACAGTAACTTCTTCATAATTGCTTCCTTCTACAATAATGTACGATTGCTCTTATGCAACATCAGTCACTTCCTGTTCACACAACACTAATGTTACAGACCATCACACATTCATCTTAATGTAGAGGCCTTCCTAGTGTACACTCTTACCTTTTCCCCTTCATCCTGTGCTTCTAGCTTCTCATTGCCCTTCTCTCCATCTGACTCGTCTTTCTCAACTGATGAAGACAGTAAGGATTGACTGCAACAGAAAGCAGAGCAAGAAATGAAAGATTTTGAGCAAATTGAAGTAAATCAAAGCTCGCTTTTGCCAAAATAATCTACTTATCCTACAGACAGTATGTTGCATCAGTGTGTTTTGGTTGTTTACATGAAACGCATAACTTAAACCACATGCTGTATGTCTTCAAGCAGAGGAATGATTGAGCTCAGACATTTTCTACATTCTGTAATGTTTCTGAAAGGATCTGCAAGTTAATCAGCGTGGATGTATACACTCATTAGAAGTGAGTCATCACGGCATCCGCAGCCAACAGAATAAAAAGTGAAAAGGACAGCAGGCAAAGTTTAAGCAACTCTTTTCGCTCTCTCTCTCTCTCTCTCTCTCACACACACACACAGCCCAAAATATACATTCGGACGGTTTCCTGCCATAATTCACATGATAACGGAACACACCCCGCCAGTACATCATTGTCAGCAGTACATGTCCAGCTGTGGACACACACCCACATATCACTTTATCAGCTGTAACAGACACGGACACCAGTTTAAAAGAGCTTTAATGACTGTGTATCCTATAAATGATTGGCATATCCTTTTGTGTTCATCCTAAGACACAGTTACTGTAGCTAAAAAGGTTGATTATTTAGGCATTGGCTTTATGATTGAAAAAGAACACCTACAGTAATAGTTCGTTATACTTTTAATTGTCCCACTTATACCACAGCAATCTGCCAACAATTAAAAATTTGATGCGCTTTTGTAATACCCATAGTCACATTTAATGTGAAGGAATGCCTGCGAGACAAGTTGCTGCTTTTGCTTTTGATATAAACCGTCGGTCTCTTACCAGCCTCTCCTAAATTCTCTCCCTTGAAGTTAATGAAACGAAAAAAAATGCAGCTGACTGAGCAAACAGAAAGCGCAAACTCCTCTTTCCTGGAGACTTTTTTCCACGTTGAGAAACATATTGTTACATATTGTTAAAGCACCATCATATCAACAATTACACACGTTTCTTTGTTAAACAACACATCTTTTCATCCATTTATTTTCAGCTTACAGTAGGTCACGCTGGGCGTCTGAGGTCCGAGGCTGTTGCTATGGAAACAATAGTTTTAGGGCTTTATACAGTAATTAACCTAACATTCATGTTACTGTCAGAGCCATGTTGTTTTACAAAATTACCTTCTGACTTGAAAATTCATCCATGCTGTGGGATTAGCACAATCGCCAGGCGATATGCAGTAAAAGCAAGTCGTTTTTGTTAAAGATCCGTTTTTAAAAATGAATTTAATGTTACGTCTAATATAACTTTCCGTGCATTATGGTAACCGGTGACTAAATGGCTCTGAGTCTTATAGGCTCGTCTGGGAGTTGTCTACAAATCTTAGACAGAGTCCAAGGCCATTGTACCATCATGCCTATCACATAAAAGATAAGAAAATGTGTGCAGCATATGCAGCTGCCCAAGAACCATTTGTGCACACAATTTGTGCATATTAACTAGCAAGCTTTAATCACCTTTTAACCTCAAATTTGCATTAATGCAACACAAAAAATAGCTAGTTTTCTTATCTTGTACCTTATGTAAAGTAGAGCTTATTACTGAAAAAAGTCAACAGATTTAAATAATGATTTTTTTTTAATAGAGTGCATTGCAGAGCTGGATGAATAAAAACCCAGACACACTGTAATTCACTTCTGCTCATGTGAGTGACCCAGGGTCCCATGTGGCTTTTCTGGAGTCAGTCAGGCAATGCAGGCAGGCAGGCTCAGGATTTCACATTGCAGAGCAGTGAGAGAAGGAGAGCAGATCGCGTTTCCTGCAGTGCAACGAGAACCAGACTTGCAAGCGTTCTCTGACTCAGCTTCTGGTATTGCTGCTGATGAGTGATGGCCAATCATTTTCTGAAATGTTATTACCTCACATGCCATAATCTCATTAAAGACATCTAGACACCCTCACACATGCAGAACAAAAAGACTCTAAGCGATAAACAGGAGACATACAGCTTCGGAGAGATGCCTATCTGTCTGGAATTCGGCAAGAAACTGGTATGAATGTAACCCATGATTAACCGTTTTCAACAAAACAGGAAGCACATTACAACTAAAGAGCCAAAGGGGGCAATGGACCACACGTACCTGGGGTGTAAGGCCTGTATGAAGTAGGAAGGATAGTTGGAATGTCAAAGATTAGCTGTCAGGCCCAAATTACAAACAAACCAGCTAGTATGAATGTTTTCTCGGTGATGTTCTTTCCTGTTTTACCTGGCCTTAGGCGGCTGGTCCTGAGTGCTGATTGGCTCGTTACGTCTGTTGGCATGGTGACCATCCTGTATGGCTTCCTGTGAGACAGCCGGGATTTCAGGTGTCTCCAATTCCTAGTCAAGAACAAGAAAGAAAGAAAGAAAAAGAAAGACAGAAATAGGAGGATATTAAAGAAAGGGTGGAACAGAGTGGAACTATGGGTACTTTCCACATCAAAACAAACCTCCAGAGTCAGACCATTCAACAGCTCTACAATTAAGCATTCAGTCTAAGGATTTATTAAAAGGCCCTCACACAGGCATACTGGGCATAGCAAGCGGGACGCGACAGGGCTTCCTAGAGATAGAACAACCCCTCAAATAATTGCGCACACACACAAACACACACACACACACGCGCACACACGCCATGGGAAAAAACAGTGTCTGAAACTGAATGAGAGCAAGCGGCAGTTACAAAAGGGAACAGAGGTCAGGAATGGTGAATCACTCTGAAGGAAAAGATTTAAAGAGAAAAAGGGAGGAAAAGGAGCCTTTTGTCATAAGCAACAAAATGATCACTCATTATTTGTTCTTAGAGTGCTTGGAGTTGATAAATCATGGCCAAAATGATTTTGAAAAACCACTTCATTTGCCAACTGTGAAAACAATATTAAACAATGTCCAAAGATTGACAAATGAGATTCCCAAAAGTCTAGGATGGAGACTTTAGCGTTATCTAACTGTAACAGCCAAAATCGTCATCTGGGGCAAATGCACATATCTTTAAAAAGGATTTATTGAGCTGTGCAGTGATAATCCAAAAATGCTTTAATAAAGGCCAGATATTGTTCTCAAATACATCTTTGGAGACACTTATGCAAGCTCTTCACACAATACGCTCGTCTTCCACTGACTCAAAATGAACTTAAATCGTGGAAATGACGACCATAGATGATAGTGAAGGTATTTTTAGTCGTAAAACTTTAAAATCCCCAGTCGAAATCTCTGAAAGTCTAATGCAGTGGCCAGACATCGCACAAAAAAGGAAAAGAAATTCTGCTGTAAATCTGCAGCCAATGATGTGTATGATAAATAGCTCTGCTCTCCAATAAACTGGAGAAGTCATAGCAATTCCTCTTAAGGTCTTCAAATACTTCTCATTAAACCAATACAGTATGAGTTTAAAAGAGGTCTATTAAAGGCAGCCATGAATAAGCAGCAACATATCAGAAGAAGAACCATAAGAAACTGGAGCATTTGGCAAACGCCACAAACTTACTTTACAGCGAGACGTTCTGGCAGGCGCACTCGTCTTAAAGCTGTCTTCTTTTTTATCGTCTGCTGTCTGCCGTCTGCTATCGTCTGTAAGATGCAGGTGTATGACACTTAAAGGAGGCCGTTAATGAAGAAATTCACTTTTTAGTCATATAGCGGCAATCAGAAGGTTAACCAGTGTGTATACAAAAAAAAAGGAATAAAAAAAAAACAAAACATTTTTTTAGTCACTATGGCTTAAACAAGCCAATTAAATTTTCCCTTAATGTGACCTCATATAAAAAGTGACCCTCCCCAGCTTTTCCTCAGCTGTGGCCCCCAGTTTTGCTCTTCTCTGGCGTGGCCCAGAAGTAGCTCTTTTACATAGACACTGAAATGGCACATTTGGAAAAGGAGTGAAACAGAGAGCTTTTAAGGTATGAACAATTTTTCGGACATCTGAGTTAAAGAAACTTGAAGAAATAGTAAATTATGGGACCTTTGAAACAAGCAGTGCTGGTTCATTGTCAACCTGTACATTTTTTCAATTTGAACCCTTTGCATGTTAATAAAAATGCAAATATAAAAAAAACAAATAGCAAACATTTAGATTAAGATTTGTTTAAGCATGCTTCTGTAATATCCTTTCAAAGCAAGTCAAATCCTTTCCTTTCCAAAAAAATGCAAAGTGACATTTCTATACTGACATAATTTGGCATTTAAGCATTATTTTCAGTTGAACTGTTTTTATGTATCTCTTAGTTCGCTGCTGTTTTGTGATATAATGTAATGAAGAAATTGCGCTATTTAAGCTTTGATTATTGCACAAGTTGCGCATACGCCTGGGGGCCATTCAAAACTTGTTTATGTCAGTGGAAAGTCAAGCAAAGTGAGTTTACATTTTTTTTTTTTTTTTTTGCACTTTGTGCAAGCATTTAATGAAGACATAGCACCATGGGTCCCAGGAATGTTAACAAGCCCGGTAAGAAGAAGCAAACGGAACCCCTTTCAGTTCCCTTTTTTTAAGCAGCTGGTACCCATGAAGAATCATAAATTAAGGTTAAGTGAGGTTTAATGTCTATTTATTTTATATTTTACTTCATTTACAAGTCTTATCTAAATGTTTTTATTGCAAAATATGATTATAGTGTTGGAAATTGGTAATATTAGTAATAGTTTTTGGTGGCTGGAACGGATTATCTGCATTTACATTACTTCCTATGAGAAAATGCATTTCGCAATACAAAATTTCGCCTTAAAACCTCGCCGCAGTAACGGACTAAATTTGTATACCGAGGTAACACTGTATCACATTCATAAGACTGAAGAAGAAAATACTGCAAATGCAAAGTCAGTAAAAAAAATCATTGATGTTTTTAGAAAAGAGCTCTGATATAAAATCTGTAGGATCTAAAGGAGTTGTTCAAACGTTTATACGTGAGAGAGCAGGTGAGGTAAGCAGTTCAATTTGAATCTAAATGATTCATCGCACTGGTCGTTCCTGGGCTTGCTCTATCAAGCCAGAACAATCTCATCACCTCTAAAGATTAAAAGGAGCATCGTGGAATCCGAGCAGGTTTCAGTCCATAGTTCTGATCATGATGTGCACTACATTACTATTTAAACAATATGCTGTGAAGCCAGTGTGAAAATATCACAGCTGTACAGCAAATGACATACCGTCTAAAACTACACAGGCCATTTGGAACCAGCTGTAAAAGATTAGAAGGTAAAGATCCAGCTGTATGTATGTGTGTGAGTGTGTTCTGCGTGGGAATGCTCTGACCCACAGCAGATGCCCGTGTGATAGTGTAGAAAGGAAGCAGCGACCCTGAGGGTTAGCCAGTGTTTCATAGGTACTAGGATTAGTCTTGTGCTGGTCTGCTCCTGCTGAGAGAGCCGAAACTGGCCGAGGTCCGTAATGGGAATATCACATCTCCTCCCCAGAGAGATGAAACATCACGCTTTAATTTCATGCCAAACTTCACATCTATTCTGTCATCTTTTTCATTCTGTCGTTCCTGCTTTCTCTCTCTTTGTAATGAAAATGTATGTGCTGAGCTAGCATTCCACGTCCTGTAGGCGATGTTTTCCACCAGTGGAACAGATGAGTGGTGTGTGAGTCTCTGAGGGCTTCTGCTTCCAAAGTGTCCGCCAGATCTACTGAAGTGGGGATTCCCAAACAGCAGGCCAGTATGCAATGCTATGACATTACTTGGCTTGCGCTGCATTTATGAACTTCACACAGCCAACATGAGTGAATGTGCCAGTAAGAAAAGGCTGTCACACACCAAGCCAATGTTTAAGAACGTTTGCCAACCAAAGCTGACTGAACTGTCAACTGTTGGTGATGGGGGTTATGAATATTTGTTCTACACCTGAGGAATGTGACAGGAAATGGCTTTTCATAACAAGAGATGAAAATCGGGAAACCCGGGTGAAAGAAATTATTTTTATTTATTTTTTTCCTGACATGCTTTGCATACACTTGTCCCATTTAAGCAGAGGGTCACTGCAAAGTTCTTCTCATGGGAGGGGTCTCTTCCAAGATCTACAGTATACACAGGCTCACTAATTGTTTTAATGAGTAGGGAAAAGGCTGATTATTATACTCTATGGCCTTCAAAGCACCTAGATCTTAACCAAACTAAACACTGTTGGGGAGACTTTGGATGTCAGCACTTTTCACTGCAATTATCAAACATAAATTGAAGAAATAGTTTTCATAATAAGTGGAATACTTTATCACTGCCTGGCCAAAAAATGTCACGTTTCAGAAGGGTCAAAATTTTGGGCTGCATCAAACAAAGAAAACAACTAAGGAGATTTGAAATGACTGGAACTGGGTTACGAACCCTTCAACACATTACAAAAACCTGGAAGGATAGTGCTGAACTGTCAACTTGTAATATGGGCAAAAACAATCATGAATAGAGGCCACTTAAACACTTGGTAAGGTTGCAGGGTAAAAAAATTAAAAAATCAATAGTAAAAACCATGGCTATATTTAATAGTGAAAGTAAGAGCATTTCCATTTGGTTACAATGTTACAAGAACTCAAAGGATTGGAATTAAACAGCTTTGTGGCCATACGAAAATTACTTCTTAATAAGGCTCACCAGAAAAAAGGTCTTAGTTTTCTAGGAAGCATAAAGATTGGACCTTCCTAGCAAAGGAAAAAAGTTCTGAGGTCTGATGAGTTCAGATTGACCCTAACCCAGAGCCATGTGTACATCAGAGTAAGAAGGAATGCGGAAGAAGTAATGCATCCATCATGCATAATGCCCACTGTTTAAGCCTCTGGAGGCAGTGTTATCAGATCAGATCTGATAATACTGAAAAAAAGAAGTCAGCTGATGACCTATCAGCTGTATTAAATGACCACGGTATCATATCGATAGAGTTTTTCCCTGATGGCACAGGCATATTCCAGGACTCGAGTTGCTAAAGACAGAACTGGTTACCACATTGTGTGCTGTGGGCAAAGCTAAAGGTGACTGAATGCAATCTTATAGTGTGTGGCCAGGACGTGTATGTCAACTTAATATTTCATGTTGTAGCATGCAGTGCAGTTGGGGGATACAAGCAAATCTACCAGTTCTACATCACTGCTACTCTACTTATACTAGCTGAGTACATAAAATGCGTAGAGGATAAGAAATCACTTTTTCACTCACTCATTGTCCTGGAGTCTATACCGCTTTAGACTATATTCAGGGTCGCTGAGAGTCTGGAGCCTATCCCAAGAGACTTACTGTAGGGCACGAGGCGGGGTACACCCTAGATAGGTTGCCAATCCATTGCAGGGCACAAACACATACACACTACGGGCAATTTGGGAGGATAAGAAATGTTGCAAAAAAGAAAAAATGACTGTTTGTCTGCTTTGTGTCTGCTGGCTCTGCATTGCTGGTTCGTGTCATTCATACTCAAACTGTGCTACTCATAATGAATGAAGTCGGGAAATGCAGTGATTAGCCTACGCAGCATGAGTCTGAGCTACTGCATGACCACACCATTTGGAAAAGGTTGGCTTTAAAAACTTGCAGATCTGTAGAGAAGACATCCGTTTTGTGTAGGAAACGATTTCTGCTGGAAAAAGTTTTTTATTTGTCTGTCTCTATCACTGAAGATAGATCTTTTTGCAAGTCTCTGCAGGGTATATCAATTGTATGTGAATGGGAAAATAGGCTGTTTTTAAAAACCACCACCTAGCTTATTTTTGTATGTTTAATTTGCTATCTGCATTTTTTTAAAATTAATAACAAATATTTTATGTGCATTTTGTTTTTATGCTTTTTTTGCCTTCTTTTATATGCTTATGTTCGTAACAGTGTTCTTGAGGCTGGAAACAGTTTATGACATACACCGAACTTATTTTATCATTAAAAACATTAAAAGCACCTAGGTTTTATTGTCTGGCACCAGGATCGTTTGGGCTCCGGGTGGGGCCTCCATGGATCAAACTTGTCTGTCCAGTGCATCCCAATGGTTGCTCGATTGGATTGGGATCTAGGGAGATTGTAAGTCGGGTGGGCAGTCTTGTTGGTTGTGCTGCATTGGCTTTTCTGTGGGATCGGACCAGATGGGCTGGCCTTTGGTCCCTGTGGACATGCGTGAGCCTTGGGTGATGATAATGAGACCAATTTACTGTAACTGGGACAGAATTTACTTTTATGTGGTTTTAATGTTATGGCTGATCTTAGAGCAAGTTTTCAGTGCACAGAGATTTTTTTTTAATGGATGTTTGAAAACAGAGGGGGTAGGAACTGTTTGCAAAAATATCCATATATGGGCATGGTATAAACTTTAATGACAAAACCATCCTTACCAAGATTAACAATACGGGCAGAAATCCTTGATTATAACTACATGTGACCAGTATCCTCCTGGACTCATCTGGAAAGTGTTGATGTATATGTGTGTGTGTGTGTGTGTGTGTGTGTGTGTGTGTGTGTGTGTGTGTGTGTGTGTGTGTGGACATTTAGTTCCCCATCATCCTGAATCATAACTACTGCCCTACGTTTCAGCTGTGTGCTATGACAGGATGCTGCTCCTCCTATTCAGTTAACAGGGAAAGGGAATCTGGGAGCACAGCAGCATTAGAAGAGGAAGGGGGGAGAGGAAGGACAAAAGGCCCATTGAAGGGACTTGGTGAAAGTAACTTACCCTTTGGCAGTTTGACTTCCTCTGTGTCCAGCAGTCTGTGGAAGAGAGAAAGAAAGAGACAGAGCAGTGAAGAAACGATGCATCATATGACCCAATTTCACCTGAAGTCCACTCCACCCCCTGTCTGTTAAGAGAGAAACTATTTTAGATCAATACATGATAAAGCCAGTTTCATATAGCGCATGATAAAAATCTGTCTGCATTTAAAGTAAAACTAGATGAGAAAATGCAGATGTGGCAGAAGTGAAAGTAAGATGCTCTTACAATAAGACTGTTGCATCTGTTTATAACTGGCAGAGAGACATTCAGCAGAAATGGCACAAGATGCAGTGCAGCTGCCTGCTTTAATTAAAATGTACCCATTACATAAGCAAGACAAATGCAAGATGAGGGAATTAACCCTGATCAAAACACTTATTCAAGAAGACCCGTGTGAGAAAAGGCAGGAAATACAATATCATAAACACAAATGCCACACACATAGTACAGCACCTACAATGCTTGATGAAAACCTGATTCCCAACAAAGCATAAAGTAAACTTACTAAACATAGTCACGGCCATTTCCCTTTCCCAGAACAGATGACTGATCAAGCGCTCCAGAGTTAGCCTGAGCGCATTTACCAGAATTTAGTGTCTGTAACTAATGGTTTGTAATTACTGACATGCAAATGTGTAAGCATGTTCATCATGTGGGTTTGTCAGAAACAGAAAGAAAATATAAACCTTTGGAAAAGGAAACCTTTGGGTTTGACACATTTCCAATCACCATCACACCAGCAGGTCTTCCAGGTTCCAGGAACCTTTCAGTTCCTTCTTCTGATCATCTTGTTTTGTAGGGGTTAAAAGGTTTTTAGGAAAAAGTGATTACTTAGCTGTGTTTTATATTCAAACTAACGTGGCATGACAAGCAGAGCGGAATCTTTATATAGCGCTTTTGTTTCAACACATGTGTGGAGTTAAAGACGTCACAGGAGTGTGTTTTGTACATGGTCCTGGTGACACGCTGCTCGCGGCAAGAAGCAACAAACGCTGTGAAACTGTGCTTTATATGCTCGCACAGCTGGTGCTGTTTTTCCTCTATGCTGAAATGATGTATTCATTGTGTAGCTGTTTTACACAACGGTCACAGATCTCCTCATGTATCCATGTAGTTGTTATTTAGGAGTTTCTGACCTCTGTTATTCTTCAAGAGGAACAGAACCAAATGCAGGTATGGTGTCTGGAATGAATATGATAACGTGTCTTAAATAGGCATGAATACATATACGAACAAGAGGCAGACTATTCGTATGTTGTTTCAAAAATAAATGAAGCTCCTTGTTTGTTTAAATTTTGGTTAATCGAGCAACTAAATTCATTATAAAATTCATGTTCAAAAAAAACAACAACATGCAAGAGGAATCTAAAAGTAAGAAAAGCATGAAAGTAAGGAAGACTTGATATTGATTGGGACAACCGAGGCATCTGGATTGGTGGAGAGCGACTTGACCATCTTCGATATCGTCCAGTTCACCTACAACGTACAGATGCTACCAGAACTTAACAATGCTAGTGCAAAACTTGGCCTGCGAATAAACAGAAACAAGACCCAGGTGATGAAGAACAACTGCTGCACCAGTGGAACAATTATGCTAGAAGGCCAAACAATTGATTTTGTCGACAAATACCTTTACATAGGCCAACAAGTCACCTATGACCACAAAGTCAACGATGAAATCCGCAGACGACGCAGCGCAGCGTACAAGAAGTTTTTACAAAAAGGAAAGATGTCAAAACCCGCAACTTCTTCAACTTCAACTCTTCAACTCCAACCGGCTGTGAATCATGGATGATGCGAGAAACAGAAGAGAAAAAGCTACAGAGCGATGGAACGGTGAATCCTGATGATCCGACTCAGAGACAAGACCATTATTGATACATTGGTCAGCAAACCAAGTTCATGGACGCCTATGAAGATGCCAGAGAGTGGAAACTCAGGTGGGCCAGACATGACGACAACCAACTCGGGCAATGTTTTGGTGGCCCTACGACTTCAAACGATCACAAGGACTCTCCTTGGACCATTGGCGGGAAAAAAATGGTATAGGCGGATGGGACAAACTGGTATCATCAATCGTGGCCTTATCAGCAGGCGGCTAAAGAACCTGCTCCACCATAATAGTCTTCAAGTATCAAATATCAAGGAATCAAAAAGACAGCACACACTTTGCATATTTAAATACTGATACAGAGATTTTGAGCATGAAAAAGTTACAGATTTTCATCACTGTGTCATTGTGTTACACTCGTAGAACTATGTATGTGTGCTTGACCCCCTGACTGAGGTCCCATAAGAGCTGTAACTGAAACACCACTGAACCTTTAGCCTTGACCTTAAACTGTCAGAGAAGTCAAAAGTCAACTGCCATGACCAACCAAGCAACCAACCAGGGTAAAGATGAAAAAGGGTAAAAAGGTCAGAGGAGAGAGAAGAAATTAATAAATCAGTGAATGCAGAGAATGTGCTAAACGGACAAAAAAAAAGGGCATCATGGGTACTAGTGACTATAAAGTCACAAAGATCCATGTTAGCTGCTTCTCTTTCCTTAAATGCGTTGCAAGAAATCTCATAATACTAGCGAACTGTGTGTTATCACTGTCATGTGGTCTGGAAAGATTTCCATGAAACTCAGAAAGGTGCAAACACAACCTGGGGCCTTCATTGTGTAAACACAGAGCAGATGGAAAAAAAAGAAAGGCTGGCCTGATGATTAACCATTTTACCACCAACTCAACTGCATTAACTGGATCCCTGTGCTATTACTATGCCCAGACAAAAGCATTATATTATACACTGCAAACACAACATCAGGTTATAAGCCTGATGAACACATGGTAATAAGCTACCGTGACATATCAATAGCCCTGTGTAGCTGACACTGTGGCATTAATTTGCAAGCAGCCAAAACACCGTATTGGTGCTGATTTAATTTTTTTTTTAATATATCATAAATATTCAGAAACACAGAAAATGTTTGTGACATAGGAGCTATTTCTGAAGTTTATGCAACATGGAACTGTACAATCTTGCTTCCCTAAAAATTTTATATGTGCAAAAAATGGCCATTTTCAGGCCATAATTTATTTGTTATTCATATGTCTTTATGAATATTGATACTAAAATTGGTGTTAGCTTCTAAAAGGATATGACCTGTAAAAAATTCATGCTTAAATTAAAGCATCCCGGTTTTTGGTAAAAGCTTAAAAAGCAAAAAATCTGTAGTGTCCGTAACCAGGTCAAAGTCATGTTGCAATATGCATCAATGCAATATGAATGCAATAACAATTTAGCATTTTAGAATAATACACTTTTTTAGGTTTATGTCTTTTCATGTGAAAAATAAATTGGTCAAGTTTCTTCTGAATGACAATTAAGATCATTTAAAGATTTGAATAAAAAAAATTTCAGACACTACGTACATAAAAGGGTTTGAAAATGTATTTAGCAAATGTGTTTCCTTTTATCTGATTAAACTATAAATGTGTATGTATATTAACAAAATATGCAGCATGGGTCGGGAGATAAGAAGCATTAAGTATCATGAAAAAATGGTGTTATACGATCATATCTGAAAATGCACTTTTTCACCTAGGTGAGACTTTTTGGCACCAATACCATGTTTTGGCCAAAACAAAGTTCTAGTGTTTATGTGATTATGTGACTTTCCAATTATGATGTACTATTAAGGTTTTGCATTCTTTCAAGCTGTTTTTTTATTAGTTTAGTACTGTAGTTGCTTTCTTACAGCAAATCTGCCAATCTCAAAGATCTTAATCCAACCCAAACAAAGAGAAACCTGCATCATGCTTCACTTCAGAGAGATGTGACATGAAGCATTCTTCTCATATCGTTTTTGAGTCACATGATCACAGTGTAGTCTAGTGGAGTGTCACATGATCACAGTTTTGTCTTCTCTTAGTAAATCTATCCTGGCTTGGGAAATCACCTTGAATTCTGCTTTTAGATATTCAGTTATTTACATGAACACAGTGATAAAGATAAAACGTGGCTTCAGCAATGCATTACGGTACATCACATTATCGGCATAACGAGAATAATGTGAGGTGAAGTGCACATCGCACACTAGAAGATACATGCGATGTGATTTAAGTCTGAAACGCTCTGCTACTTTACTTTCTTTTAAATATCAATAAACAAAAAAGACATAACCTTTTCATTTAAAAAACGTACAGAGCTGACATCTATCCCTTTATGTAATTTGTGCTTTGATTGGATAGTGTTTGCTGACTCTATCTACTTTCTTGTTATTCCAAAAGCATGCTGAGAAAAAAAGATGACAAATGAAATACCTACCTGTCTCAGCTTCATTACGCCCATGACTGTATTTCATGTGCGCCTTCCTAATCCCTACTGACAGCGTGTTACAAATGTTTCGGCAACACAGGCTAAATCTACTCTACGATGTGTTTTTTTTCTGTGTAATGACTTTACAAAACCACCCCTGCCAAGAATCTACAGTCTGGCCCAGAATGAAATCAGCCCCAGTTTCACATTTTCATACCATTCTGTATTTTATTCTAAAACCATTGATGGTTTAGCCAGTTGAGAGAGGTTGGAGGGACATCTGGCATGTACCAACTTCTTCAGGTCTCGCCACAACATTTCAATTGGGTTAAGGTCCGGACTTTGACTGAGCCAATCCAGTGTGCAAATCTTCTTTTGCTGAAGCCATTCCTTTGTAGTTTTGCTGGAATGCTTTGGGTCATTGTCCTATTGCATAATCCATTTTTGTCCCAGCTTCAACTCCCTGACTGATGGCAAGAGATTCTGGTCAAGAATTTGTTGATATGCCGAAGAATTCATAGTTCCTTGGATAATATGGAGTCGTCCAGGTCCAGAAGCAGAAAAGCAGCCCCAGACCTTCACATTTCCACCACCATACTTCACGTTTGAGAGGAGGTTCTTTTCTTCATATGCCGTGTTGGCTTTTCTCCAAACATGTCGGTTTTGATTGTGACCAAATAATTATATTTTATAGAGAATGGACTTCCAGAAGGCCTCTGGTTTGTACAAGTGCTCTCTGGCAAAGTTGAAATGGGCAGCTTTGTTCTTTTCTGAGAGCAGAGGCTTCCTTCTAGCAACCCTCTAATGAATGTCATGGCTATTCAATTTCCACCTGATTGTAGACCCATGCACATTTGTCCCAGATGCTGCCAGAGAATTCTGCAACTCTCTAGAGGTGATGTGTGGGTTGGCCTTCACCTGATTTATTATTTTTCTGGTGCTTCTGGGTAATATTTTTGATGGGCAGCCACTTCTAGGCAAAGTTGCTGTCATGTTGAAGGCCCTCCATTTGTAAATTATCTGTCGTACACTGGATGGATGAAGCTGGAATCTTTTGGTTATGGTCTTATAGCCCTTTCCAGACTGATGGGCTGTAACTACCCTCTTCTTCATGTCCTCGGATATCTCCTTTGCTCTTGGCATTGTTAATTTGTATGGGACCACAGTGATTTTGTTGGTTTCCTCTCTCTTTTAATTAGTGCAGGCAGAATCCTTTCCCAAGGATGTCTCATTTCATTGGTCTGCTTAAATAATTAATTAAGCACCCAAATGTGTTTCACCTGAGTCTGTAACCTGCTTGACTTAACCAGTGCAGCTGGGGGTTCACTTACTTTTGCACATACCCTAAGTCCATGTTTCATGTAGTTTTTGGGCTACTACACTACTATGCAATTAATAAACATATATCTGACATTTCATACATAAAAACTGGTGATGATAAAATAAGAAAATCATGGTAAAACAACAGAAACATCTAAACTGCTCGAGGGGTTCACATACTTTCAAGCAGCACTGTATATATAATAACAAATTTTACCATCCATCCATTCATTTAGGACCCTCTAGTCCAACTAGGGACCGTGGAGGCCAATGATGACCATTGTGTTGTATAGATTTATTTATTATTTATTATTTAATTATATTTTTACAACTTTTTTTTTTTTTCATTTAAAAAATACTTTACATATGTCTAAACAAAAGTGCAGTATTTTTTCTTGGAAATATAATTAAGCAAGAGTATAAGAATTCATTATCAAAAATACTCGAGGTGCCAAAATAATACATAAATATAGTGATCAAGGAACATTAATGTAGTATTTTTCAACTAATTTTCTGATTTTAGTTTGATTGTTAAGGTTGAAAAAAGCAGAACTATGGCAACTAGGGAAATTTTTTAAGTTAATCTGGTTAATGTTAAAATTGTGGTATTGTTTACCAATCTTTACAAATGCATGATCCTCTCAAACCTCCCCCCAAACACACCCACTTTTCCTCCCGTCATCAAATATATCTCCCCCGTCCCTTCACAGCTGGTCCAGAAATCTCTGAAATCAATCTTGCAACCTGAATCTCGACCCTGATTTAAAGGAGACACCTAACTATCTGAAAGAGTGAGTCTTAACTGATAAGACATCAAGACCTTGACCTGGGAAGTGATTCAATTCTTTATGAACAATGACAAATGGATAAAAGTCAGAATGGCAGGTTGCTCATGTAATAACACCCTGAAGATAAAGGAACAATGGTGGACTGTCGTGTCGTGTTCATTGTGCTGAGATAAGCTCATGTTCTTCAAAGGCACTGAGTCAGAATAACAATGCACAGTTTAGTACAAACCCTAAATGTGACGTCTTCTTGGTGTAAAAAGTCTAAAGTTTCCTCACATTGAGTTAATGAACTGATACAGGATACAGGATGCAGGAAACAGGACAGTGACTCACTGTATGGGACACAGTGCATTGTTTGTACACATCCAGGCACAAGCCCGCAAGCGATTCCTTTCGAAAAACTCATCCACAGCCAAGAAAACTTGCTCATTCTTTTTGTCAAGACCAAACATGCCTGCGATTCCGCAATGTGTGCCACTTCCTAAAAGATAAAAAGCTTCAAACAAGGAAGGAAAAGTTTTGCCTCTTATTCCCCTCATTTGCACATTCTCATTCGGCTGATTTGTATCACCCGGTTCTCTTCCTCACACAAGTGTTTACTTAGAATCCCAGTAGTTGTAATCTCTCAGAAGCATGGAACACCCAGCAGAGAGCAAGTTTAGACGGAAACAGCTCTGATTTCATAACAGCAGGACATGCCCTGACCCAACCCTCGTTCTAAACTTGACCTATAGCAGAACAGCTCAGAAAGATGATATATCAAAAATAAAGGGTTCATGACGGATTCCCAACTCACCCGTGCCGAGTTCTCTGTTTCTTGTTAGTTTCACTCTGCACTTCGTTCTCATTCTCTACTTCCTCCGAGGCTGTAACTTCAGCAGGCTGACCTTGTGTACTGACACTGACTTCTTCAGGCTTTTGCTCAGTGCTCGATGCTTTGTCTGGAGCATCTGCATTGTCCCGATTTCTCTCCCTCCTGGTATATTTGGAGGACAGATCCTCCAGGTTGGCATACCGCTCCGCCAACTCGCGCCGCCTTTCAGCCTTATAGCGTGCAATGCGCTCCGCTTTGGAATCCAGCGAAGAGCCTGACAGAGTCTCTAATGCATCCATCCTCTTACAGAACAGCTATTGGGGCCTGGATTTTAAAAAAAAAAAAAAGACAGCACACAATTTGGCTTCGATTCAGTTTCACTGGTGAAAAAGGTTGGACTTGCGGGTTATTTTCCAGGGAATGACTCAGTGCAGCTCAAAGCATCTCACTGTGGAAAGATAAAAAAAAAAAAAACACAGCATTAGTAGAGGTCACTCGGTTTTAAGATTAATAGTGAAACTTTTGCAAATGCTTGCATACAAAGTCCTACCCAAACCAATCTCTTTAATTTAATGCATACGCAATAAGCAAGTTCTATGACACCCTGCCCATCAGGCTCTGCCTCTCAAATTACCTCCACAGCCCAGAGCGAAAGCAAGAGAAACACAGAGAGAGGAAGAGAGAGAGAGAGAGAGAGAGAGAGAGAGTGAAATAGAAAGAGAGAGACTTTAAATTGCATTTATTTTCATAATGACCTTCACATAATCTGCAATTAGTTCTATAGACATAAAAGCTTAGTCATCAACAGCACATTAAACCCCACCCTGTTCCCACACCTCATAATTAGCTTTTTAATTCCTTGGTTTGATCTGCAAAGAAATTCAACAGCCATTCTTTTCGAAGACAAAGAGGGTAAGAAAAGAAAGTATATCCCTTCCTACGTTTCGCTATTAAGCATGAACTGAAGTTAAATTCGGTAGCACTCCAAAGCACACAGGACCTGGCTTTAAGCACGAGCTTTTCAGCACCACTGCGCTGCTTGTGTCTGCATGTCTAAATCCTGCTGCGGATGGACGTGTGATTACATCTATATTACTCTTCGAATTTCCTTCTCTTAGTTCCAAGTGATCAAAACATGTAGCAGCATGAGGCTGTGAGATTGCGTACAGGCGTGTTTGAGTTAGTGGGGGCCTAGGGGACGGCGGGGGGTGGTCTTAGGGGGATGTTAGTGAGCTCGGCTCAGCTGGATGGCTGCTGCACAGAGCAAGGGTTAACGGGCCACATCTGGGAGCTTGCATTTAATAGATCACACTGCAGGAGACCTAAAAAAGACCGAGCAGGAGAAAAGAGGCAAGAAGGGAGGGGTAAGGAAAGAATCAAGGGAACAGCGTGAACCAAACAAATGTGGCCTGAGTGAAAGGTATATTGAAGAAATTGACCAGAATGAGCTGCAAAAAGGTGGAATGCATGAAAAAAAAAAAAGATGAAACAGCACTTTACTAAGAAGTAACGGAAAGGGCGAGGGAGGAGAACGAGCTCTCTGACGAGACCAAGTATGAAGAGAGGAGTGAAGGAATCACAGAAAGCTGAAAGTGGAGAAGAAGGAATGTCGGTGATCTCAGCTTTGACGAGCGCTCAGAGCGGTCTCGAGTGACAAAGCTGAGGCACACAAACGGGTGATATAACAATGCACTCTTAGAGTTGGCACACTTTCTGATTAACTGTTCTTCCCAACAAACTTTCATGTTAACTTTCAAATTATTGCCACTTTTTAAGTCTCAGGGCGAGAATTCAGCTTTTTGGTTCCTGTAAAAGCAGTTTGTCAATGTCTATGTTTGTCCATTGACACTATGTGACACTTTTACTGCTGACAGGCTGCCTCAAGTTCAGCCCATGTGTTTTATTCTACAGATGGAAAAAGCAGTTGTATTTTATTATAGGGGCTACACAGTGTCTCACAAGAGAAACCTAGCTTGCTTTATACAATAATACAGTGCATGTCCAACACAAGCAAAAGAAAGTGTACAGTACTTTAATAAAAGGGATAAACCATGGGTATTTAACTATATAAAAGCTATGATCAGTATAAGCATTCCATTCAGGACTAAATGGTGACAATAAATCCCTTTTATTGTTATGTCCTTTATTGGTTAATAACTATAAATAACACATCAATTTAAAGTTTCTCACATTATTACTTTTGACTAATGCCACAAATTCTGTAGTTGGAGAATTTGAGTCAACAATTATCTGCGTTGGCCGCACCAAGCACACAGCGCTTTCCATTCAAGGCTACTGTCTCCACAGTCACTGCTTTGCAGGTGTGAACATGTTACATCAGTTCATTTGGAACTATGGTGCGAGCAAAAAATGGATGCCCCATTTCATTAATGGATGAAAGAAGACAAACAAAGTTTCTTAAAGAGAATCATTACTGGTGACGAGACATGGATTCATCACTACGACCCTGAGAGTAAACGCCAGAGTATGGAACGGAAACATCCTCTATCGCAGACCAAGAAAAAGTTCAGACGTCCACCATTAGCTGAAAAATTGATGCTTACAGTTTTCTGGTATTTTAAAGGGACAGTATTGGAACATCATCAGGAAAAAGGTTCAACAATCAACAGTCCTCGTTACAGTGAGATGGTGAGATGTTTAAAGAGCTGAAGACTAAACTCCAGATTAAACGCAGGGGACTGCTAATCAAGGACATTATCACGTTGCATGACGATGCACGTCCGCACACTTCTGCCCACATAATCGACACTCTGCAAAAACTTTGTTTTGAGGTGGTATAGCATCCTCCCTATAGTCCTGATCTCGCTCCATCAGGCTTTCACCTGTTTGGTCCCCTGAAAGCAGCCCTTCTGATGAAGAAGTGAAGACAGCAGTGCATTCGTGGCTCACAGCTCAGCCTAAAACACTTTTAACTGAGTTAATAAGATGGACAAAGATGGACAAAGGTTGACAGATGGACAAAGTGTATTAAAAAGCAAGGAGACTGCCTCCGAGTGGCGCAGTGGTAAAGTGCTCGCCCTATCATCCGGAGATCACTGGTTCGATCCCTGGGTGATGCTGTTACCTCTCACAGCCGGAGGTCTAGAGAGAGCTGATTGGCCGAGCTCTCTCTGAGGGGAGGGATGAGAGGTACTTTGTGCTCCCACATTAATCACGGCTCTACAGCCAATCAGGAGCGTCTGTGAGCTCACGTAAGCGGAGGGAGCGGATAGCGCTGTCCTCCGAGTGTGTTACTCCGCCCCCAACGGTGCGTGAGCGAACAGTTCGAAAAGATGGTCGGTGACATCGCGTGGATTGGAGGAAACACGTGGAGGAAACTGCGGCCCTCCCGACTGAGTGGCAGTAGAAGCTTAATGTGAGAGCCCCCTAGTGACTGGGAGGAATTGGACATGACTAAATCGGGGAAAATCCAAAAAAATTGTAAAATTTAAAAAAAAGCAAGGAGACTATATCAGAAAATATATACAGTGAAACTTTGGATTACGAGCATAATTAGGTCCAGAAGCTGGCTCGTATTTTCAAAACACTCGTAAACTAAAGGAATAATGGAAACCTTATCTGTTCCACGGCCCCAAAAAATAAATACATAAAAATAATTAATACAAAATATAAAGTAAAAATGAAACAAACTAACCTGCACTTTACCTTAAAAAAAAATAAAGATAAATCGCGACAGATAAGTGTTTCCGTTTATGCGCACAGGCGCTGTGTGTACAGTATGTGTGTGTGTGTGTGTTTGTGTGTGAAGCTAAAGTAAGAGGAGAGGAGGAATTAGACCCCTCTCTCCCTCTTCTCGTCTTACACAGTAACCCTTCTTCCTCTCTTATTTGAGTTTCACACACACACATATTAACGGAAAGACCGATCGTTAATGACACTCGTGTGAGCGCAGACTAATGGAATCACTGCTGCTGCAAATTAACCTGCACCATACCATTGAAAAGAATCACAACAGAGCAGTGTTTCCATTAGAGAGAAAGAGTAGATGTGTGTGTGTGTGTGAAAGCGAGGGGAGGAGGGATGTGTGCGTGAAAGCAAGAGTAGATGTGTGTGTGTGTGTAAGCGGGGGGAGGAAGGATGTGTGCGTGAAAGCAAGAGTAGATGTGTGTGTGTGTGTGTGTGTAAGCGAGGGGAGGAGGGGTGTGTGCGTGAAGGTGAGAGGAGGTGTGTGTGTGTGTGTGTGTGTGTGTTTGTATGTGTGTGAAGGGGCACGGTGTCCAATGACAAAGTGCAGGCTGATACAGAGAGGGAGAGAGAAAATGGATCTTTAAC
>JAOVVA010000054.1:17217011-17234448 GCA_028565275.1 Leiocassis micropogon
GGTCACAGTGTTATAGTGAACAGTACACGCGTGCACAGATGTTGATTATACCAGTAAGAGACGCGCACTAAGACCCATATCCAGTCATAATTGAGCATTTCTGTTTCATGACAACAATCAGCTTCATACATTGATTGATTCTGCCATAATCATCTGTCAAATGTTCAGATCCACTACTTTGCTGAAACCGTGTCCAGACTATATGGTCTACCATTTGATGAAGTGTTGGTTAAGCAAGAACAGTAAACAAAAGCAGAAACACCACAGGACTGTACACCTTAATCTATACTAGGTGATAATGCCTACTAAAGTCAAGTCAATGTTTGCTAAATCTTGACACCATACCAGAGACTCCAGAATGAGGAAATGAGCACAAGATTATATTAAAAGCTACACCCTAAGTTACAAAACACAGCACAATCCATAAGATCAGCCCCATCGAGAAGTCTCAACATTTTTTTCACTGACTCTAAACGAGAAAGCCGAGTCAGTGACAGGCCCCCAGGAATAACAAGGCTCTGGCATGAAGCCTGAGCAGCGCCAGTCGAAAACACACAGAAAGCCAACAACAATCCAAAACAAAGCCGCACAGATGACCTTACTGAGCAAATCCCTGGAGTAAATCTTAATAGCGATTCTGGATCCATGATTAGAAGAGAACGTAATTCAGAAAGTTATCTCATGGCCTAATGTGTAGTTTCTAGGATTACCTATAAAGGCTGAAACCAGAGCAGAAACATTTCAGAGCCAGAGAAAGGGACTTGCTTCATTTGGAAACACATCATCGGTTTTTTACCACCAAACAAGGAGAAAAAATCAAAAGTATAAGTCATTTAAAAAAGCTGGGTAGATCAACAAAGGAGTGATCCTTTTTTTTTTTCCCGAACATAACATGGCTCAAGGGGCTTTAAAACGTTTGCTAGGGCTTAAAGTATCCCTGAAAAAAAGGAGTTTAAATGCAATCTGAGACATATATCTGTGTTAGCGTTAAAGATTCATGAAAACGTTTATTAACTACCAGCCTGTCATCTATATTGCATGATTTGATCAATTTCGACTATCTCAGCTGCAGGAGTGGTCAATTGTGCTTCTCGTTGTCCTTGACCTCTGACCCCTGCCTTAAAGAAAAGGGGGCTGCAGGCCAATAGAGGAAGCTCTGTCTCAGAAAATGCCCACTGTGTCATATCCTGAGAGTATACTGTAATGCATTCATATCCGCACTGTTACTGAAATCAGTATCCTTCTGTTTACGGGAATTTGCTCTGCAGATCTAATTCCTGACTGTGTGCTGCTCCTTCGCTCAAACACCAGTCACACGACCTTGTTGTTCAATTCCTTATGCACTTGTTGAACTTTCCAACACTTTCATTCCGGTAATATTAATATTTTCTTTCAACTTTGGGACACACAGGTGTGATGGTCAGGTGTTCACAAACTTTTGGCCATGCAGCGCTCCCTAGCCTAGCAGAGAATCCAAAAGAACATCATTTCCTCTTCTCTCTCTTTGGGTGGAGAGGATGGCATCTCTCCCCCTTTCTCTCTCTCTTTCTCTTTCTCTTGTAAAACAGCCACGCCAGTCAGTCCTGTGTATCTATGAGCTCATCTATGCAAAAGAGGGCAGTTAATACGTTCCTCAGAGCGGTGAGCAGCCCTGTAATGTAGCATGACTAGCAGTTTAAAAAAAAAAAAAGAAAGAAAAGAAAAGATCATGTATCTCACCGGAAGCACATTGTGACATTTGTGACAGTTTTTTCTTTTTTATGTTCTAAATATTGCGCCACATGTATCAAGCTGTGTATGAGCGCTGTGTGCCTGGATACAAATTTTTAGCTAATTTTAGCTTGGTTCGGCTTATGCAAACATCTTCACGAAATTTTACTAAAAAATGAGGCTCAATGTATCTGGTTTCTAAATCACATCTGTTGGCAGCTCCGTGTATGTGAAGCGCCAACCTAATTTAAACCTCGCCAATATTCAGCCTAAACATAGTTGGTCCAAGGGCAGGTTTTCGACACCAGTTTTCCCCTGAAACCGGACACGCGGACTCACGCCACATTCTTCCTTCCGCTTCCATGGCTCGGGTCAGAATGTTTGCTTTTCTTCCAGACACTGGGACCACCAGCTACGCTGTGCATCTGCATGCCCTTCAACATGTGCATGTAAGAGAACCAGTCTGGTGCTGTGAGCTAATCCTTTACAGTTTTTTTTTTTTTTTTTTTTACGAGCTTAAGTAACACATTGGACCTGTAACCTGCTCATATCAAGCTCCTCGTGTTTGTCTATTGAAATCTACACTCAGACCAGAGCAGCTGGAGGCAGCAGCAGTGTTTCACAAGCGTTGCAGACCTGTGTATGGTTAAAGCCACTGTAATGATGGAAATTCATTTTATACTGGTATTTGTATTATGTATTACAATCTTTTATTTACATTTGATATCATTATTAGAACAATAATCCATGGTTTCATGATCGTAAAAGAGAATGAGTGGTAATTTAATGTAAATGAATAAACTTTCCATGCACACAATGCTGACATCATCAAAGTGTAATAAGGCATAAAGTTACTTTCTGTTAAATATAAAATAAACATACAGAAGGGTGAAAGCCAGGACACTATGAATCATCATTTTGATGGATGTGCAAACGCAAAACAGCAGTTATGAGCTCAACTCTGTTTCTCTCTCAAGGCCAGAGCAAAGCTTCTTGGGTCAACAACAGAGGAGCACGGAGACCTAATGACTGCACTCAGACACCCACGTTTCATAAATCAGTCTCTTGGATCTCTCTTGACAGCACTGTGAAAATTCTGTTACACTGTGGAAAAAGCTCAGGATGCCAGTTAGTACTTGGCAATGCGATTTCACATCATGTGATAGAATAACTTATCACAGTTATAGAATAACTTACCACAGTTGGTATCATCTTATTTATCTTAAGGCTGTGCAATTAATTTAATTTTTATTACGATTATTGGCTTCTAATGATTATGAAAACAAGACGATCGAGATTAAACTATTATTAGCCGGATTCCGTTCCACAATAACATTTTCGTTTCGTGGTGAAAATCAAGCGCATCCGTTTGCTCTATAGTTTTGCTAGCAATTGAACTGTTTTATTTTATGCAATCTTTGGTTCTAGGTTCAATTCAGCTCAGCTGAAGGTTCAATTCAAGTCAGCTGTTTGAGCTGTCAACACTGGTTTCAAGGAGGTTGACGAATTATATCTGTCTATAATAATCGTGATCTCAATATTGACCAAAATAATCGTGATAACGATCATGCTCCGATCGATCGGCCACCGATAATCACTGGAAACTGGCCGATCACATAAATCGATACTATTGTGATGACGCAAAAAACACAAGTTGACAACCAAATCAACATGTCATCGCCAGTTTGGGATTAGTGCCAAGTCTCTTTAAAAGGCATCAAATTTGCAATATGCTAAGTTTTTCCTGAAGCAAAACCATGTAGGGGAGTGTCTACCAACAGCTTTAACGCAAAAACCTTATTCATCACTTAAGAACAACAAACTGTAAATACTCTGAGTATAAAAAGTTATCCACAAAGGCAGCAGCTAAACCTTGTAAGTCGGCCCTCACTCAAACACCTACGGCAGAAGAACTCAAAAAGCTTGAGCATTACTCTGCAGAGAATAAAAAGACAAAAAACATTATTATTATCATTATTATAATTATGCATTATAATAATGCATACCGTATATAATGGGCTTTACATTACCGTTCCATGCATGCAGGCAGACAATGAGAGACTATTCACCACGGCTACACACATTCTGTGACTAAAGTGTGTGTATTTAAAAACAGTGCAGTTTCGATTTGTTAATGTATTCATTGATGCAGTCTTGCTCTATATGGTGTACCTTTGTTGTTAGCCAAGAAATGGAAAATTTTTGCTCTTTAGTCGAGCATAGGTTATTCAGTTGGTTTCAGTTTCTTTATAAACTAAATGAAATAATAACAGAAAGAATATGTTGCATATGTTGTTTGTTTTAAATTTATGATACTTTCTCAGATATCTCAGATATGTTCTCTTAATTTAAGCTATTTTATTTGTGATGTAATGCTTAAGCTTATCTAGTAGCACTTAGAATTTTGTAAGCAAACCCTAGCTAAATAGTATACTGTGTATCACGAAAATGTCTTCATACCACAATATAATATTTTTGTCATATCATAATACAGAATCAAGCACTCGGGTAATGGTTTGGGGGTTTTGGGCGTACATTTAACGTCAGCAATCCAGAAGCATCATGCAAATCCTTGCCAGCAATAACCCTTTAAACAAATAACTAGTGTTGTAAAAGTCCACCAGTGCAGTAATGACATAAAAATACTCAGTAATAAGTGAGACCTTACATACTGTAAATGAGAGCTAGGAACTAATCCCTTTTTTAAAAATATTGGTTTAAAAACCAAACTAAAAGCAACTACTAACTGAAAATTACACAGTTTTCTGAGATAACGCAGCTATCTTAACTAATTCAAATCCGTCTACACCGTTGCGATTGGAAAAAAAAGTGGATTTGAACTGTTGTGCCGTTAGAACATATTACACTTTGCATACCATGGAAATGTTTTCAAGTATCATGATATAGAATATTGTGATATAAAATATAAAAGGTACAACAATCAGACTATTTGGTGCAAAGCATCGATTTAAAATGCAATGACTGACAGAATCATAAATCAGTTATCAAAAAAGGAAAGTCGACTGAGTTGTAAAGCTAATTAATATTTTTCTAACTGATGGATAAATATTCTATCATGATGATTTGACTGTATGACTAATACTTCAAACAGTGCTTATCTATGTCATCATCATCATCATCATCATCATCATCATCATCACAGAACAAAGGATTCTAAACAAAGTGGGTCATGTGTCAATCAGATGATAATAAAGAATAATGTATCATATCATAACAGATTCTGTGGTATCAACAAATATCAAAATCTTAATTTAAGAATTTAAGTTGAATTAGGTTATGTGGAGTGTTTGAGGTTTCCATCACAAAAGTTTTGCAAAACAAAATTATGTTGTTAATTTCTAAAATAGTTTTAATTCTGAACCTAAATATTAACACAATTTCGGCACCCTTATGGAGCTGATTTGAAAGATGCCGAGAGTTCACGGTTTCTTTCGAAATACCGACTAAACTGAAGAACACAAACAGTGTTCAAGTCAAACCGGGACCTGTGCCGAAATTTCTCATGAACGAAGGTGTAAACCTGACTGACATTTACAGTGCAGTATGGTGATGGATTATACACGGCCTAAGGAGACCATTCAAAGTTGGTAAACATTTTTAAAAAGGCCTACATTCATGAATGATGATCCCAGCTAAGGTAGCTATCATTCCTGTGAACATTCAGTGAGTGGAATGCCTGATCCTTGAAAAGTGACAGATAAAACTTGTGGACAACTTGCTTAAGAGATGCATCTGTCTGTGGGAACCGTACACACAGTCATTCACAAACACCACTTGCACATTACAGGAACTCAGCGGGGACTTATTGCTATATCCCCTGTACACTCCAAGCCATTTCCACATGTTTGGGTCATTAAAGTATTCCCTGGGGGGCAAGCAGGCGGTGCGATCATCTTTCTACCTTGATTAGTGTGAAACGCTGAAATAAATGCATTAGTGTAGCAAGGAATTATATAGCAAAATTAAATTAGTTTGCACTTTAATAATTGTGTTCTGCTATCCTGGACAATCAAAGTCCCGGTTTGACCTGAACGCCGGTTTGTACATAATTTCTACTCATTCAACACTTTACTTGGCAATTGCAGATCTCAAATGTGTTGTTTAATAATGTCAAGGCAGAAATTCAGCTTGGGTTTAAAAGAATATGAAAAGGTGTCAAATCTATCCTATCCAAAATGACAGAGTGACCTGCAAGCATTATAGATTAAACAGCACTTGTCTGTTTTATAAATGCTCTTACCTGCTCACAGTGCACGCACGCGCACACGCACACACACACACACACACTCACACACATCTCTCTCCAGCAACACATTTGGTCTCGGCCCAGGAAGCACAGCATGGTTACAGCAGAGCAAACCAAATGAGCTAATAGAGAAAGTGTGAATGTGACTAAAAGAGAAAGAAAGGAGAGGAGGGGATGTTTGTGATTGTTGCAGCTCATGTAACCAGCCATGGGGAGAGGGGTCTCAGCATGCTTCATCAGTCTGTAATCCAATAACTCAATCTGACATTTACATGTGCTAAGCAGAGGCTTAGGCCTAAAGCAGTTCACTATAACAGCCTGGCCGGCACACAGCAGATATCCCTGGACTCATCACACCATGTACAGTACACCAGGCGCGGGACATGACAAATATGCTTCCCATTACAGGCCCATCTGCTAATGCTTTGTTTCTAAAAACCATTTCTTCATCTGTTCTCTCCACCCCCTTTCTCCACTCCCTCCTTTATGGGTTAGTGAGCAGTTTAACTGTTTTGCAATAAGGTTAAAGAATTCAATACTCAAGTGGATTAAAATGAAAAGAGAATGGATAAAAATTACCAGTTCTTTTTACTTGCCGATCGGGACTTTTGATTGTGCAAAACAACAGAATACAGTTCTGAGATTAAAAACAACCTTTATTTCTCTATATAATATTGTGCTACACTAATGCACTAATGTGTTTTACTGGTGCTTGGATATCATCAAGGTAGATAGATTTCTCATTACGCCAGAGCCATGATCAGACCGCCTGCTTCATGTCTGAAACTCCTTTAATTGCCCAAACATGTGGAAACAACTTGGATCGGTGTCAGGACTGTGATGTAGCAATAACTCCCAGGACTGTGATGTAGCAATAACTCCCAGGTGAGTTCCTGTAATGTGCAAGCTACAGTACCATATGTGATCGACAGTATGAGGTTATATATACATTGTCCTGCAAAATATATATTTTTTCCATTAAAGGAAAGAACTAATAAATGAGTTCCTGGGGGGCCAGCGTTTGAGCAGTTACAATGATGAAAACTGAGAAAACTTTCTACTTTGTTGGTGTCCAAGCACTAGTGATACGCTGGGATAAGTGCATTAGTGTGGCAGGGAACTATATGAGAGTAAAAAAATGTTTTCACTCTCATAACTGTGTTCTGTTATTCTGAACAATCGAAAGTCCCAATTTGATTTGAATACCCCGTGTACATAGTTTTGGATGTTTTTTCTATCTAAGAGTTTTTTGTTTGTTTTTGGTCAATGCAATTATGGGGCCTAATTACTGCCTCTAAAACGGTACTTTAAACTGTAATTAAATGACCCTAGCCTGGTTAGTTGGTCTTATTTAAAGTGCTTGTAGAACTCAGTGACTCAGTTGAGTAATGAAGGTTGACTCATTATTCCTCTGTCAGCTCAGAAGAAATATTCTTATCTTTTTGAATAATATTCAGAAGCCTTCCCTTTATAAGTATGCAAAGTAATGGAAAAAAGGATTTCTGATGATATGTAGGTGCCAAGCTATTCCTAGACTCAGGCAGTCTGATATTCACTGGATACTATACACTTTCGAAAACTGTGATAAGAGCTTTTCACAGCAAGATACCCTGACTGTATAGGAAAAGTCAATGAGTTTCATTACATTCTGTCTTTAAAAGCAATTGGAAAGTTTTGTTGGAAGAACTCAGTACAGAGTAAACACACAAGATAAGAAATCAGCGTGCATTTACAAAACATTTACATTTCAAGCATGCGTCATTCAATTACCTGTCTCTTCCGAATTAATCACTGCACAAAGTGCCATCGTGCAATACCAAGTTGTCATGAACATGACCTGACGCACTATGGAACAATTAAGGCTGATACTCAAGCATGTTATCGTAGGGAGCCTAACCTGTTCTCCTTTAATGTTGAATTAGTGTTATCCCCTGAGGCCATGGAATAACATATAGCAAACAGGTGGTCTGGTTTTGATGTCATGCCAAAACAACAATCTGTAACTACTCATTCCCAGTGTTCATCCAATCGCTCTTGCTATAAACGCAGGCAATTCTTGGGAACGTCATGGCTGAAAATTAAAACATATGGCATGTTAATGTCGCATATTTATTTAAGTGTTTATGTTGCGCTTGGCTTTGAGTAGAATATCTCATACCTGCATGTCTCACAGGTTTCAATTAGGCTTTCTAAATCAGTTTGTTTTTAATTACTGAAGCATCTGATTTCACTCTATGGCATGGCAGCAAACCATCATCGCAACTAGAGAAGCACAGCTACCATAAACACACTAACAAGTGGGATTACTGCAATCAGGCCAACGACAGAAAGCGGTTCACATCAGAGCTTATATTATCCACAAAAGTGCAACTACTGTAGTATTCTGGGAAATCTAGCAGCTGGATGGCTGGCAAGCTCCGTGCTAAAACACCCACGCATAATCCATAGCATATACAGAGATATTGCAAAATTGTGCTTATTTACACCCCAGATGCAAGCCTTTGCATATTTGCCTTTCCCCTAAATCTCTCTCTAGCTCTGCCAATAGAGATTGCAATACATCACTTTCCACTCCAGCCCACAGAGTCTGGATTATTAAAGGATCGTTTAAAAGAAATCCTAATTCATTTGGATGCTCATTGCAACAACAAAAAAAAAGAGGAATTCATCATCATCTCTAATCGTGCAACAAGACCCAAACTGCAGTGCCAGCCTACAGAGGCCTGTGTCAGCAAGGCCGATGACAGTTAGAGCAATAGTCGTTCCTGGATCAGTGCTTCTGCTCATTTAGCCCTTTGTCCCTTTCTTCCGGCTTGCTGTTTACTCTCTTTAGTACAAGGGTAGTGCAAAACACCAAACGAACTACAACATATTACCAACAATACTGTATGCACCAAATCAAGCCTATAAAATCATAAAACGTGCGAGAATAAACACCCACACTTAAGCAAGAGGGGAACTTAAGAGTGGTGTTGCAAAACCAGGTATTTACTCTCACAACAGGGATTTTCACAACTGCAATGCAAGACTGAATAAACACACGCTCAAAACCCCTTAAGCTTTGTGTACTCGGATAACACAAAGAGGAAGGGCGTGGCAACGGAAGCTCTCATTCAGCCCAAAACGATATACTCTGGTCATTTAGACATTAAAATGTCCTCTGCAGGGCAGTCAGCGATGAAAAAGACATCGCTGTTTTATCCTTAACCTGGATGGCTCTTTTTGTCACTAATTTACAACCATGTCTCTGTCGGAGAGATTTCCAGCACTGAGATAATGCTGGAGGCAACTCCAGGACAGAGCAAGCGAGATAACGAGCCTTGATTTATGCTGCATTCGACTAAAACGCATAGTTTGAAAGTTTCTGATCTCTGAATAGGAAAAAGTGTCTCTTTAACTTGGACGTCCTGTTTGGAACGTCAGGGAGGTCTTCTCAATGCGATGTCGCAATTCAAATGGCTGCGTGAAAAGTAGCAAAAGTAGCACTCCTTTATTTTTATTACCCAAACTGGATGTATTGGATTTAGCTAACCAACATACAGACGTATTAGCTTGTTCAATTTATTACGCTGACTATGCAGTACACAGATTGACACATCATTCATCGCTTTTCTTGATTTTTGCTAATAAAAGATGAACATGGTGGCAACATCCATGTTTTTTCCCCCACTGTGTAGCTGGAATGGCCAAAGCGTCACCCCGATCTCCGAATTTCTACTTTTAAGATACAAGTCGAATGCAATATTGGTATCCCTGTGGTGCCCTTTCATTGGCTTTAATGCATCTCATTAAGCGCCACTCGATATACACCTAAACCTAACCGTGATCTCATGAACTTTTAGTCTAATTTAGTTTTCTTAAAAAAAAGGCCTTGCTTTATAAAGATCAGCCAACTATCCACAACTTTCAGATTTTTTCCCAGAGAAATATTCCTACCCTTGTGATTCCTATCTTTCCTGCCCTGTTCTGCCAGGTCAGAGCTTAAAAGCATGTTTAGCAGCAGTTACAATAATCCACACATTCCAGCTCATTTGCTTTTAATGATGGTATCAGTCTCAAGTGAATTTATTCCAGGTGAAAACCTGGAACAATCGGAACACAGAAGGGAGATAAAACGTGGAACTGTTTACACCCACAGTCAGGTGGTGTGTTCTGAGACCTAACACCATCTGAAAGAGTAGGTGTTAAATGACTTTAGAGAGAGAGTAGGAGAATGAAAGAAAGAGGGTGCGGTGGGAGAAAGGGAGAGGGCAGTGTGAGCCAAGAATTTTAAAGACTAACACATCTCTAGCAGTTTTAAAAAAAAATCTTAAGAGAGAGAGCGAGCAAGTACCGTGAAACCAGGAAAGCAGCTGGAGCTACCGTTGCATTTGTGTAGCCATGCACTATTTAACACTACTACGTTATAGTCGGCCAAAACACAGTATTAGTGCTGATTTTATTTATTTATTTTATTATTTTATTAAATACATATAATCCAGAAAATGTGTGTCAAATAATTTTTTCTTAAGTTTATGCAACATGGACCAATCTGGTTTCTCTAAAAAAGTTGCTAACTTCAGCTGTTTTTGGATAAATGATTTTATATGCACCATTTTTCAGTGTTATACTGTCCGGCTTCAAACAATAATAATTTACAATTCAAATAATTCATATTGATACTAAAACTGGTGTAAGCCTGTAGAAGCATATGACCTGTAAAAAAACCTGTAGTGTCCGTAACCATGTCAAATTCATGTTGCAATATCTTAACAATTTTGCATTTTAGAATAAAACACTTTTTATTTAGGTTTATGTCTTTTCATGTGAAATCTGAATTGGCCAAATTTTATCTGAATGACAATTAAGATCATTGAAAGATTTGAATTTTTTTAAAAGTTACGGACACTACATAAAAGGGCATGAAATTATATTTAGCAAATGTGTTTCTTTTTATCTGATAAAAATATAATTGTGAATGCATAATTATGAAAAACAGAGCATTGATCCGGAGATGAAAAATGGTGTTATATGATCCTGTCTGAAAATTTACTTATTCATCTGGGCGAGACACTTTACAGCACCAATCTTAAAGACAACCTGCAATTACACCAACAAACTAATATTCCAATTTTAATTCATGTCCATTATCATTTTACTCTTTTTTTCCCCAGCCTGTTTAATTCTTGTTCTGTCACTATCTGACAAAACCTGAAAAAAGGAAGTAAATGTGTAGTAAAAGCAAGATTAATATTAAGGTCACTTATACAGACTTCCCCTATTTTTGTTCAATGAACTGTAAAATTAAAACGGGAAGCATGGGAAAAGAAGTATTTTTAAAAATAAGTTACTACGGCGCTCCAGCTGTCCTGCTGCGTTCCTCACTCAATGACCAGCTGTGCAGAACGGACATCACGGCATGTCAACAACTATTAAAGCTACAACATTAAGCACAACATTAAGTGCTTTAACAGGTCTTATTGGAATCGTTCTGCTGTGTACAACCCAAGCTCTTCATCACAGAATCCTGGCGCTGTCATGTTCGTCCTCAGCAGGACTAAATATTTACAGTGTAGTGTTTCCCAGCCAAGCCACAATTACTGTCACTGGATAGAAAAGTGGTGTGCAGGAAGAAAGACAGAGGTGGTAGAGGCAGTTATTTTCGGATTACTGTTGCACACCATGCTTAATGTAGAAAGTGATCGTTTAGTAGAACGCACTTTCCACTCGGGTGCTGTACTGAACATAATAACTTGGCTCGAAAGACTCATAACCCTTAGCCGTGTTATACAATACAACACGTTAGGTTCCTCTTATTTACTCAATAATTAGGCCTGTTCCTTAAGTATGGAATAAAACATGACTGTATTGGTCATGTATGTGTCGGTGTTTCGGCTGCTCCCGTCGAGGGGTTGCTTTGGCACAGCTTGGCCCTTCCTGACGCATTTTATCCGGGCTTGGGACCGGCACTGCATCCAGTGGCTGAGGTTTGGCCATTTTGGAATCAAAAAACGTGACTGTATATGCTGTTGATTTTCCAATAAAGCATTTTATTTATACCCTGTTGAGGTTTTCTATACCTTTTCTATAACAGCAACCTATTTTTGGATTATCATTAAAGAACATGCCTTCATACTTTTATATCTAGTTATAGTTACTTTACTGGAACAAGTCAGCTACCACTTATTATACATTATGAAAGCTATAAACTGCCGAACCTCGCTGTCCAATTTCAATTTTCAGTGAGGTCGGACTTGCATGTCATTCACGTTAATAATTACAAGTGACTTTTATCTGACTCCAGTGTGGATGCATCCGTCCTCATTCACTCATGCGCATTGGTTTGTTTTTGCTCTCACCATCTGATGTGGTAAAACACATCATATTTGTTTGAGCACTTATTCATTTCAAACAACAGATTCACTTTTAGCATGCTTGTGATTTTGTTCCAGAGGATGGCAAGCGGTTAGTCGGCTGTACTTGTTGAGGTCCAGAAGAAGTAAGAAAGCCAGACGCCTTGTTTTAACTGTTTTAGCAGGCATTGCTAACATTGCTATGAAATCCCCACGTTGCCCAATGACAACAACATGTATTTGCGCAGGGGCAAAAAGTCGCATGATCAAATATACATCCAATCTAGGACCACGTACGACAATGACACAGATCTGATCTGAAGAACATCAGATTTGGGTGTTCAGACAGCCCTTAAAAAACAGAATAAAAGCAGATCTGTGTCACATTAGGATAAAAAAAAAAATCATATTTGAGTCACTACAGGTTGGTAATACGAACACAGTATTTTTTTGCTCTTTTTGGTACTTAATCATCGTCTATACCGCATTAACCTGAATACAGGGTCGCATTGGGCCTATCCCAGGAGACTTAGGGAACAAGGCGGGGTACACTCTGAACGGGGTGCCAATACATTGCAGGGCATGCACACACACACACACGTTACGGGCAACTTGGGAATGGCCTAATCTGCATGTCTTTGGACTGAGGGAGGAAACTGAAGTACGCAGGGTGACAGTGCTAACCACTAAGCCACCATGCTGCCTTGTTTCTTTTTGTTAAAGAAAATAAAAAGCTCTCTGACTTTTCCATATTGCAAAACCTAAAGTAACAGCTTTATCTTTAAGCTACAAAGTGCTTACACTTGAGACTCCTTCCATGAATACTGAACTCACCAAATCATGATGTGCACATTAATCTTAACACCGTTTATGCTGCGCAGAACGTAGAACGAGGACTAGATAAATCTAATCTAATAACAAACCTTGATATAAACATATAATTAACCTTGAAGCTGAAACTACTATATAAACCATGAAATAAAAAAATAATCAACCACTTTCCAAACAACCTGGAACGTCAATCTTTGAAACTGTTGACTGATGGTATTGTTTTCAGATCTTTCAAGGCGTTTTCAGTGAGAACATTAGAACACAACCCAGAAAATATAAACAGTATAAGACCTTGCCATGCAGATTGTGTTTCAGGGTTGGCTAGGGTCTTATCCTTTTTGAGCAAGTTTGTACTGTAATGATACGAGGCAATAAAGTGTTAAACTTAAGCAGCATGCTGCAAAAGCATTCCCTTTTAAAGCCATAAACAACGAAACCAAGATGGTTCTAAAATGATGTGTCAACATCTGGAGTGAGATGAATGTCTAGCAGAAGATGCTGCACAGCACTGAATGCAGGAACATGTTTATAAACACAAACTGCTTGCTCTACAAAGGCTTGAATACATACACGGTCCTCGCTGGATTGCGTTTTGGTGTCTCATTTCTTGGAATCCATTAAACGCAGTCTAAAAATCTGTGGCTTTAGGACACTCAAATAAAAACCCGGGCAGGGCAAAGAGACTCTCTCCGTTCTGCTGAGTGCGATGCTGAATGGCTGGTCTGCAAAGGGAAAAGTAGCAACACTGGATTTTCAGCTCGTTGTTTTCTCAGCTGGGGTGGAGCAAAAAGCTCAGGTGAATATGGCTAGTTCTTCTGTGATGTCATTTTGGAAGGAACACATTAAGAAAATAACATGCATATCAGGCAGCACTGGAATCAGAACAGCTTTCTGACAGCACACACACACACACACACACACACACATCTTTTAGTACTATATTTGGATAACGTAGGCTCAACATCTCTGCATGATATTCCCAGTAAAATAGGTTGTCTAAGGTGCAAGTCTTTCCCAGTGAAAGAGGCATAAGTCAGCCCAAGTAAAAGAGGTGTGGCTTGTATTCCTGTCATTCTTGTTAAAGGAGATGCCTCTGAGTATATCTGTCCAAGAAAGGAGGCAATTTATCTTACAGTATGTCAAGCAACTAGGGCTCTGAGTTACTAATCAGATGGTCAAAGGTCACCATTAAGTTTCTACTGTTGGGCCCTTGAGCAAGGCCCTTAACCCTCTCAGCAACAGGGGCAACATATGAAAGCTGACCCTGTGCCCTGACCCCTGCTTTCAAACAAGCTGGGATACATAAAGAAAAGAATGTTACTGTGATGTAATGTATATATGACAAATAAAATGTATTTACAACTTATACATTGAAAAGGGGGTGTGGCCTAGCTGTTCGTCAGTCCAAGTAAAGCAAAAAAAAAAAAAAAAAAGCTAATTTGTCATTTTTTCTTCATTCTGTTTTACATTTCATACATTGAATTGGCCTTTATGTGTATGGTGTTGAGATGCATAGGCTCAACGGTTAGGTTTCTCGCCTGCCATGTGTAATGCCGGGGTTCGATTCCCAGACAGTGCCCAAACCCCAGCCACTGTATGCAGTGCCGGTCCCAAGAACAGGTAAAATGGGAGATTTGCGTAGAGAAGGGCGTCCGGCGTAAAACCTCTGCCAAGTTGTCGTGCACTGTGGTGACCCCTCAAGGGGAGCAGCCAAAAGACTAATAACAACATCATTTATTCTCATAAAATGAGATACACATGACTAGCAAACTTGGATATGAAAGAAAGTAGGCAGCTAAAAACGTCTTCCATTCATCTGAGCCAAAAACCGTCACCTTCACGTCATCAGTGGTGTTGTTGGCAAAGGGAAGAACATCTCTCGCTACCTCTGCTTATGAGGGACAACATTTTCACCCAGTCCAACGCAATCCCTTAAGCACTGGTAACAAAAAGGCTTGTGTGCACATCTTCCGTTACACGGATCAAAATAAACAAGGTGGGCGAGAAGAACCTGGAATGTTAAACCCTTGGCATGTGTGTTAGGACTTGTCGGAGCTTTTGAGGCATTCAGCAGCATGTCTAACAGACAGCAGACTGTTGTGTGCACGTACAGTATGCGTGCACAGTACCAGGTACTCCATTCAACCCAGTGTTTTTGTTTTTTCTATGCCTTTCCATCATTTTCTTTGTCATCGTTGTTCACCTGAGGACATGTTTTAACTGAACCTTGACAGATAAACGTATGTCAGATCATGCACCACAGACACCACACTGAAGACGTTGCATTCATGCATTACGACAAGATTATAACACCCTTCAGAAGGCACTGTAACTTGGATTTAGCACTTCTTTTGTTTTTTTTTAGAATTCCTTATTGTTTTCCTTTAAAAGGGCTTATAGGTTAAACATCCAGGGAATGTCAGAAGAAAACAAATAGGTGCTTATACACTGGTCCGACACAAAACTCTACATACAATAATCGGGATCACAAGAATATTTTGTTTGGTGTGAACAGCATCTAGGGTCTTTTGTTTGCGAAAATAATGAAACTGATTCTCTGATGCAACAGCATAAAAGTCCCTAATCCTGCGAGGTGTGGTGAAGTCATTCTGAGCCGCTCTGTTAGTTTGCATTTGCTGTTGTTTTTGCAGGTGCCTTACAGAGCACTTTCCCAGAAGCTCGGAGAACTCGGAACACTGTCCAGATGCAGACGACTAAAGGGACTTGACATAATGACATTGTCCATGTCCTCATCATGCATATGTTTCCAATGAAAGTAAGAAAGATGAGAAACCTAATTAAGATTAGGGGAAACCCCCAGAGCAGAACGGAACAGAACAGAACAGAACATTCACCACACTGTATATACAGTAGCAGAGTAGAAACCTTTACTTTTTTATTATTATTATTTTCTTTCTTTCTTTTTATCATGCAGCCTACCAGATTGAGCAGACAAACCTGAAAGATGCTTAATTTTATAAACAAGTCATTTACAATAGATCAGCTATTAACAACCCAGGATGGATCATGAGCTATTGCTTAATGTGAAGTTTTCAAGCAAATCAATAAAGAGTTTAAAAACGTTTATGTTAACATGTGCAGGCTCAGACAGTTTGCACTTACCTGTCTAGTGCTTATTCCCAGTGAGGCAGGGGTTAAAAGCTACTCCATTCCCACTGAAGTTCAGTTAAATTTGCAACAGTAACAGGAGATCACCGGTGCGTTTCCTCCTGACTGCTGTGTTCCGAACTAAAAGTGCACTTCTCATTCAAACGGCCAGTCTTTGTTCGCGCAGAGGCGATCCAGCTCCTACAGCTTTGTCTGGATTAAACAAGAAGTCTGCAGTGTTTTCCGATGCGATCAGACAAGTTGGAAAAGACAAACTTCTGTCAAACGCAAGCATAAACACAACTGACAGTCCGGCTACTGGGAGCAGAATGAACTAAACGTCTCAGTCGTTTCTGAAAGTTGAAATCCCGCCCTCTGATCCGCGTTCGTGCTGAACACAAAAGCCAACACGCAGGCTCAATACCAAACCGCTCACTCCGCACACGTAGTGCACTGCCCAGGCCCTGCGTCCTTCCATACGCCACGTAGTGCGCTGACATAGTGAGGGAGGGAGTGAGGAGTCATTTGGGATTCAGCTCACGTTCAGTCGCCATTCACTGGGTTCTTTGATTTTAATGGGGAACTAAAATTTCCGAGTTTGTGTTCGAGGTTAGAAGAAGGCTGTGCAATGCATGCAAAAAAATACCTTCATAAGAAGTAAGTAACATTACTAATACAAACTTCATGTAGCAATTTAGCAAATGTATGCACATTTGTACTATACTAAATATACTGTATGTACAGGTTTTTTTTTATAATATAATATATTTTATATTTATAATATACAGGTTTTTATAATATTTATAGTTTTTCTTTTCCACACTTCAGGAAAGAAAAACTATAAATAGTATAAAATGTATACATATTGTATATTGTATTAACTTTAACATGACTTCATGTCAATGCTAAATGTATTGCTATACGTTATATATTGATAATATTATTAATATTTTATCAATATAATATACATCATACTCTTTTTCTTTTCCTGAAGTGTGTGTACATGTCTGACTCTCTCTCTCATATATATATATTTATATGTATGTGTGTGTGTGTGTGTGTGTGTGTGTGTGTGTGTGTGTGTGTGTTTGTTTGTGTGGGTGATGGTGGATTAATCGACAGAAAGTCAGTATGAAAACTGCCCCGCCCCTACTTTGATGAATGCGGATACAGCAGAGCACAACCAATG
>JAOVVA010000054.1:17234746-17253573 GCA_028565275.1 Leiocassis micropogon
TTTAAACTGTATATGTATATATTCATTTTACATTTTATCTAAAAATTCACAATAAACCTTAGGGTTGCAAATCCATTGTAGGGTACACACACACACACACACACACACAGAGACACACACACACAATTTGGGAACGCCAGTTAACCTAATCTGCATGTCTTTGGAGTGTGAAGAAACCAGAGTGCCCAGAGGAAACCCACCAAGCATGGAGAGAACATGCAAACTCCACGCACATACGAACCACGATCCTGGAGGTGCAGGACAACAGTGCTAACCGCTAAGCCACCGTATGTCTACTTATGTGAAAACAATAGGTGTTGAGGGTAAAAAAAAACCTGGAAGTCTTTTTAATATGCAAAATTTTCACCAACATTTCTGACTACTCCTGAAGGACATGGCACCAAACATTCTTTTTATAAGTATATTTTATATGAGATGGCAGTTCTTATCAAAGAAGGAGATCATGTGATTTTTAGGCACTTAAGGCGCATAGATGAATTTTCGGCTAGGCATCAGGTGGCGTGGTGGTCAGCACTGTGGCCTTGCACGTACAGGGTCAAGGGTTCAATTCCTGCCTGCGGTCTGTGTGCATGGAGTTTGCATATTCTCAAGTAACACTGTTCTCCCCATGTTGGTGGGTTTCCTCTGTGTGCTCTGGTTTTCTCCCACAGACTAAATATATGCAGGTTAAGATAATTGCGGTTTCCAAATTACCTGTAGTGTGTGAGTGAGTGTGTGCATGCCGTGTAGGGGGTATCCTGCTTTGTTCCGCGAGTCACCTTGGATAGGCTCCAGGGCTCCTGCAACCCTGTACCGAATGAGGGAATTAAGGATTCTACAGCAATACTCGCTGTTTAAAATCATGCACATTTCAAAACAAAAATATAAATTTTATTTGCCTGCAGCAAAGTTGTTTTGTTCTTTTACAGTCATGTGTATTATTTCTTAAAGCTAAATGCATCTTTAAATATAAAGCATATGTCTTCGATGTTATTTTTATAGGCTATATGTACCTCTTTGTTTAGTTAGGATAAAGATTATTATATTTTTATTTTTTTGTTAAATGCCACATGCTAATGGAATGTACTGTATACTAACCTGTGTATTACACATTATGAACCTCTAAGTAACATGCTACAAAGTAACTATACACAGCAAAATAAATAATAATAATAAATAAATAATAAATAACAATGTTCATAAGGTGTGAACAGTAGAACACCCATGTCCTTGTATAATTCATTTTGTTAGTTAAGAAAACACATAGAGGTACGTTTTCTGTAAAACCCTATGACGTCTACTGCCCTCTACTGTTAGTCTTGTGGTATTACACATTTTATAAGCTGTGGTATACTGTACCTGTGTATGAATACAAAAACTGTATTAGTACACTCATGTAGGGTGCTACTGATTATACCTGTGTGCGTAGAATAGTAAAAAAAAAAATAATTACCAGGCAATATATGATTTGAGAATGGACTGGAGTGTAGAACTGAATTATTATTATTATTATTATTATTGTTATGTGGTTCAGTGGTAGGTTTCTTGCCTGCCATGCAGAAGGCCTGAGTTATATTTCCACCCAATGCTCAAATCCCGGCCACTTGATGCAGTGCTGGTCCCAAGCACAGATCAAATTGAAGGGTTGTGTCAGGAAAGGCATCAGGCCTAAAACCTGTGCCAAGTTGTGTGCTGATCGAATGGTCCACTGTGGCAACCGTACAAAGATTACTGTTACCTGCTAAAACTGTTACATAATTGTGATACTCATAATTGTGTAATTATAATTGTGATTACTAGTTATTATATCCAGTTGATAAAATAAATGTCACTATATTCTAATTTCCACTGGAGGCTAGACTGCCTCTCGTGTATATTAAAGTATTCCCCCCCCCCCCCCCCCCCCCCCCAATATGGACTAAAAAAAAAGATACTTGTGTTCACAAGAGAAAAAACATTTATGTATCAACATATTTAAATTAAGGGCATTTTCATTAGTTTCCCTGTATTGGCATATTAGCAATCAAACTACTGTAAGAGGCAACAGTCATATTTGAATCTTATTTAATAGTTTATTATATAATAAAAAAGTTCCCTGACTTCAACATCATGCATACACGTGTCTTGATATAATTAGAGAAGATTAGTTTATTGGTCATTACAGAAGCAAAAGCATTCAGTGGTACCATCTCCTCTCCTCTGCTAACTCTGCAGATGTTACTTGAGCACCAGGCCAACCTAAAACAGGAACAACCATGTTTACATCTCTGTTTAATCCACTGCTTCTATATTTCACACAGTTTATTCTATAGCCACATAATTTAAGAAACATGTAAAAAAAATTAAAAATCCATCACACAACTGTTTATAAGACTGCGGTTACCTTCTCAGGGGTTATTGTAGGGCATGTCCAGTTGTAAAAGTAGTAATAATGCATAGAGTTGTCTCCTTGTGTAAACTTCAGGGGTTCAAGAAATGACTTATTTCTCATCACATCCAGGGCAACGAACATATCAAATCCTCTCTGAAAAGTGGTAAAGGTGATCGTGAACGGGGTTTTAACTGTACAACATCAGAGAGATTTTATAAAATACTAGTATATGGATATGCTCACTGCTTTTGCGATGATGAGGATGTCCTTCATGAGCTGCTGTAGTGGAGTAGCAGTGCTGACTGTGTAAAGAGCATATGCTGCCTTCAGGCTTCGATGAGTAGTGTGGTTCAAAACGGTCGAAGACATGGTATAGAAACTGACCATATCAGTTATTACACCACCCAAGCCCTGTACAATCATTGTTAAGAAATTGTCACAGAATGACGTAAGCACAGAAAACATACAGTATGCTCCCTTATTAATGCAGTTACACAGCTGCACTCTCATGCACCAGAACAAAGGCTTTGACCACAAATTGTTAAAAATAAAGAAGTGAGCATGGAAGAGGTTGAGATTCCCCTGTATGATGTGTGTAAACGAACCTCAACTACGTAAGTATCAATGATACCATCTCTGGGTAGGAACCAGTGTTGAGTCTCTTCCTTGTTTAATATGGGAAGAAGATGGAAGTCTTTTAGATACTCTCTGAGAAGATCCTGAACTTTAGGGGCATCAGTCAAAGTCATAAGGCGTAGGCCAGCAGTCTCGGTCATCTGTCAAGATGAAGTAGTGAAAGAAGAAACTAGTGAGCTCATGAAAGGAAACCGTAAAATGCTAAGGAATTTGCGAGAAAGTATTTCAAAAATAAAACGCAATTCAAAAATAAATAGTAATTAATATCAAGTGCATCTTTTATCACACTGATTGGTCAGAAGAGTGCACCATACAGACTCACCTCTGGAAGTCGGTTCAGCTTAAGTGCACGCAGCAGCGTCATGTTGCGCGGAAGAGATAAGATATTCAACTCAATCAGCTTACGTAGGTTCAGGGATCGTTGCCAGTACCTGTTAACACAGAGGGAGGGAGAGAGGAAAATCATATTCACCACATTCATGGTAATCTGACTGAATCTCCAAGTTGCTCTTAAGTCATTATGAAAGGCTGCTAGGAAACATCATGTTCAAATGCCAATCTTTGTCTTTCAAAGCTCAAAGTGGCACAACAGCAAAGTGTACATGAGATCATGCATTCCTATACCAATGATGTTACAGCCAACTGTGGCCCAGATTCTAGAGAACAAAACTGTCAATGGTCTCTGGATATAAACCATGGGAACCATGGGCATCTATGAGCTCATGCATGCGAAAGAAGCGTGTGTTATGAGCAGCAGCTTGAAAAGATGCACAAGGACATCAAAACATCTCATAAAACCTTATACCTGCAGCTTGCCACAGGAGTTGGTAGAACATCACTGGCACTGTAGATGGCCTGATATAACCCCTTCTGTTGGACCCGCCTGGTGATCTCACGAATAAGGACCGGAGCCATGCGCTTGGAGCGCAGCTTCTTATGCACACACAGAAAGTTTACCTCCACCATCATCTTGTCTCTGTGAAGTTTGGAATCGGATTATTAAAATCTGTTGACAGCTATGCAAAAACTAAGACCGAGAATGTACTTACATGTTGTATATTTTAACCGTGGCAGGAACAGCACTAACAAAGCCCACAAGCTTTTTGTTAGAGTTCACCCTCACTCCACAATGCCACTCAGGCTGCCACCCGGGGGGACACAGAGCCCTTAAACAGTCACAATCAGAATCCAAATCTTTGCACTTTGTAAGGATGTTACATGATCAATGAATTTGTCTTGAAGGATAACCTCCTAGCAAACTGAACTAGATTAGATTAAACTAGACAATTTCAGCATTATAAATAAAAGGAGGGGGGTATTAAAAGGTAGACACATGGGGCTATAAGAAAACATAGAAGAGTAAAACAAAGAAAGAGAGAGATAAAAAAAAATAAGTAGTGAACATGAACATTTGTCCCAGGACTAGATTACAATATTTTAGCCAGCATTTTTATAAAGAAGAAAGAAATAGGGCAGAAATTTTTAAATGAATATAAAATTATAAATAAAATAAAAATGAAAACATAAAAATTTGAATTAAAACAATCATAAATGTGGTTATCTTAAAAGGAGCAGTTTATAATTTTTGGAGCCCTCTGCTGCCTGTGAGGCCAATTGCAATGGAAACATTAACTTTCCTACACTCAAACCTTTTATATAGACATTATCATTACTAAGGTTTGGACTTCATATCATTCACAACACTTCACGTTTCGCTCAATTAGCATTATAAAGTTGTATCTGCATTTTGAAATTTTGAGCTTCAAATATTTTGCACTAAAAAAGTCATGAAGTCAGCAAAGGCCTGAATGTACAAGGTTATCCATCCAATGGATGGCCAGCACATTACATACTATAATCAGAACTAAAGTTGATCGAATGAAATATTAGAATTTGAAACATGATGAAAAATTACAAAGGTCACTGTCTTACAAATCACACTTCTCCGGTCATACTGTAAACTTAATCAACGCTTCAGAGGTTACACTCACCAGAGCAAGAACTCAGGGGCGTAGTGCAAGCGAAGTGTGTTGTCATCCTCTTGTGTGTAGTTTTCATTAAGCAGCGTGCACAGCTCCCCCAGCTGTACACACAGACATGTCCAGTCATGTGCAAAAAACACAAAGAAAATGCAAATCCCACCCAAAAATACAACCTTAACATATTACTCCAAGCTCTCTCCTTATCTATACCACTTTATCCTGTATACAGGGTCGCCAGGGCCTGGATCCTATCCCAGGAGATTTAGGGCACTGGACAGTGTCCCAATCCATCGCAGGGCACATACACACATTAACATGCTCATTCCCACACTACAGTGCAATTTGCCTAATCAGCATGTTTTTGGACTCTAGGAGGAAACCGGAGAACCCAGAGGAAACCCACAAACACCATGTGGAGAGAACACACAAACTCCATGTACACTGACCTGAGGCAGGAATCGAACCTGGACCCTGGTGGTGAAGCGTGACATTGCTAATCACTAAGCCACAGTGCTGCCTGACTTCAAGTTATTTAGATATATTCTTTTCTAAAATAATTTCTTTTTCTATTTAAAATGAAACCGGATGCTCACTACTGAGTAAGATCTCAAAATGGGAACTTGATTTGCAGCCCACCTGCTCTGTGTTGTCCAAGTCCAGCATGTCCCAGTAGAAGCCTTCAGGGAGAGAATAGCACTCCTGTCGAACGTTCAGTTTCTCTGACTGTATGGGTCCATGTGACGTCACTTCTTCTCCTTCAAAACAAGAAAGGCAACATCAAATCTAATGTAATGTAATGCAATTCTACCCAATATTTCAGGAATCACAAAATGAATGTCAGCGGAAAGCCTTCATTAAATGCTAAATATATTGTTTAAAGTGTATTTAATGTCAGTTTTTCACACTAGTTACTCAACAAACAAGAAGTAACATGTAATTAGGCAATTAAAAAAAATTAGGCCTACAAAATCCAGTTATGTGACACACCATTGAATAGACAGTACACTAAACAAATTAAACCACCAAATACTAGATAGTACAGATAAGTTTAAATGCTATAGACAGATATAGACTAAAACTAAGGATAAATGATAAGTTGCTCTACAATTCTGTTTCCACTGCTGCCAATGCACAATCATCCTTGAGCTAATAAGAAATCAAATGAAATGAAAAGGACTAAATCAGTGCTTCCCAACGTGTGAATCGCGCTCCCCTAGTGGGACATAAGGGTACTGCAGGTGACGTCGAGACCTCATTTATAACAAATAAATAATAGTTTTTCATTTTTGATCTTGTAAGTAGGTTTAACATTCCAATAAATTATTTCTTATTATGTATAAACACATTTTAAAAATACATTTACGTTTAAAAAATAACCAAAACGTCAAGACATGGAATTTAAACAACGTGATATTCTTTATTTATTTTATCTTGTGTGTTGATTAGACTTAAAGATTAAAGATTTAGGTAGGCCGCAGGATAAATTCACATTACACATTGAGATGCAGCCTTGTTATGTCTGGGAATAGCTGGACTAGATTAGTGACCTAAGAAGGAGGCTAACCACAGAGCTTTTAAAAACACATAATTAAATCTTAAACTGTGTCTGAAAGTGTGCTGGAAGCCTGAGGAGGGAGGTAAGCACAATAAGACTAATATAATATGATCCCATTCTAAGGCTCATATCATTCTAGCTGTTAGCTCTGTACCTATCTTAATGACTGGCTGGCTGTTCCAAAAACGGAAGTTGTGCTTGTGGGCTTCCATCAGGCTCTTGGGTGGACCCTGGCCCAGGGAGAAGAGGTGCAGTGCTTTCTGAATCTCCTGCTGCTTCGTTTCAGGGAGAGCATCCAACTAGACGGGTTAGAAAAGATCCAAAAGATCATTGATTTCTTTAGTTTTCCTGTTGTAGTTGATGTTCAGTGCCTTGCAAAACTATTTATGCCCCATTGAACTTTTCCACATTTTGTCACGTTACGACCACAAATGTATATTTAATTTATTGTGACAGATCACATAATTGTGAAGTGGAAGTTTCATTTTACAAATAAAAATCTGAAAAGTGTGGCATTTGTATTTAGCTGCCTTTACTTTGATACCCCTAATTAAAATCCAGTGGAACCAACTGCCTGCAGAAGTCACCTTAGTAAATAGACATCGCCTGTTCGCCCTCAGAAGCATGTTGGAGTAGAAGTTAAAGTTAAGATAAAGTGTAGAAGTTTAAAGGGTTAGGTTTATAAAAATATATCCCCAGCTTTGAACGTCTCACAGAGCACTGTTCAATCCATCATACGAAAATGGAAAGAGTACGGCAGAACTGCAAAGCTACCAAGACGTGGCCGTCCAACTAAACTGACAGGCAGAGTGACAAGAATAAAGCAATTGTTAAAAGAAAGCCATAAGAAGTCCCACTAGCAATTTGTAACAAGCCATGTGGGGTACACAGTAAACAAGTGAAAGAAGGTGCTCTGGTCAGATGAGATCGAAATGCAAAACGCTGTGGGGAAAACTACAAATGTGTGGCAGAAAACTAACCCTGCTCATCACCCACATGGTGGGGCAGCATCATGTTCTGGGGATATTTTTTTTCAGCAGGGACAGGGAAGCTGGTCAGAGCAAATAGACAAAGCCAAGATAGATAGAGCCAAATACAGGTCAATCTTAGAAGGAAACCTGAGCTTGGTCTATTTTGCAAAGAAGAATGGGCACATATTTCACTCTCTAGATGTCCAAAGCAGGTAGACATACCCCAAAAGACTTTCAGCTGTAATTGCAGAAAAAAGAGGTTTGTTTTCAGCACACGTTTCAGGTAGATATTTATTTATTTATTTATTTATTAAGGGCAGGGGTAGGTCAGTGGTTAAGTCATTGGACTACTGTTCGGAAGATTTCACATTCAAACCCCACAACCACCAAGTTGCCACTTTTGGAACCTTGAGCCCTTAACCCCCAACTGCTCAGATGTGTAATGAGATAAAAATGTAAGTCGCTCTGGATAAGGGTGTCTGCCAAATGCCTAGATGTTATTTAAAAAAGAAAAAAAAGCCATTTATCATTTTCCTTCCACTTCACACTTACAGTATGTGCCACTTTGGTTGGTCTATCACATAAAATAACAATAAAATACATTTACGTTCATGGAAGGGGTATGAACTTTTGCAAGGCACTGTAAATCCATTTACAGTGCATAAATCCATTTTACATCTGCACTTTAAATTTTACTATAGTACACAATTATGTACACACCATTGCAAAGGGGTCCGATGGTCTCTCCTTAGCCCATGATTGACCCTTGTCCTTCTTTGGCTTCTTTTTCTTTTTCTCAGCATTGCCACCCGTCTCACTGAAGATGACACAAAAACACAGTGATCAACATCCAAATCATCAAGGACTGACACTACAATGTAAAGATAAAAAAAGCAGTTACAGGCTTTTGTCCTCAGCCATATTTGTATGTTCAGACATTGAATTGGTCCCTCTGTCCACTCCTTCTCTGTGTGGCTGATGTGTATGTGTATATATGAGTCCAGGCCTTATCTCACACAGCAGCAGGTTTGTTAAGGGAGGGGCCACCCAACTCCATTTTTCTCTCTCCCCACCCTCCTGATACTGATATGCCTTATTATCTGAACACTATAATTCAAGAGCTGTCTGAACTTCCATGAGGTATACCAGAAGCCAGCAGGTGTTACCCAATATCCATCAGTAATCATTATTGATTAGCACACTGCTGTGAAAAATAAAGTCTTTGGCAATTTACCCATTTAATCTCACCAGTCACAGTGGTTTTGAGTTTGTAAAAGTGGAAGCATGCTGGAGATGAGGTTTTTTTTCTGAAAGGTAAGTTTAATTATAGCAGTTATCAATTTTGTTGAAAATAGGAGGCAACTTATCACATCACCAGAGCCTTTAATCATACTTCCAATAAAATAGTGGCTCTATTAAGGGAAGCTTGATTAAAGGAGACATACATATGTGTAATATATCAACTTTACAGGGTCTAGTACTGATATTTTAATTAAAATGGTTGATAGGCCTATTTGTAAATAAATTGTTAATAACTTCCACATTTTATTACCTTTTGTTCATCATATTTTTATTGTTTGTCACAATTACTTAAAATAATCGCTCTCTAGTTTTGAAGCATTTTTTAAGTTTCATTGGTTAAGTGGTGCAACTTTCTCACCAGTCCACCAAGGATTTTCTACAAGCCCTACATTTTAAGACACATCATTTTATTTAAATTTATAAAATTAATTGCTAGGACAACTTTGGAAATCAGTGGATGGGGATTACATGACAGTTGTCCTGTGTAACTTCCCAACATCTACCATTAGAGGGCTCCACTGTCAAGAACTCATTCAGAGACAATTCTCTTTCCATTTAACAAAGAAAGTGTTTATTGGGAGATTACACATGAACTATTTTGGCAATACTGTAAATAAAAAATACTGTACATGAAAAATTCATAGCCTTAATGATGGTTATAATGTACATCTCACAAAGATTACTGTATGGCTTGTTTAACAGTGCAAATATATATATATATATATATTTATGCTTCCTTTTTTCACCATGTCTGTCATGTTTTTCAAGTTACAGCAAGGGTTTCTATTTCTTCATACTATTTGTGTTTGCTAGGACAAGAATGAACAGTTTCTTAACTCCAACAGACCTGTTCAACAAGGCATTAGAGCAATGGCATTGTTATACAAAAAGAACTTAATATAACACTGAATAGTAATAAATGATCCTAAACTGTATACTAAAAGGTATACATACAGTACATATAAAGAAATAAAATATCACATTACAAATTTAAAACTGTCAGACTTATATAGGGGGGGGGGAATCTAAGCTGACTAAAACACATTTTAGTCATGTGAATTTGCACAATTAAAAACAATATGATGTACAAAATAAAACATACTGAATAATAATTGTGAGGTTGCGTTAATATGCGTTCATGTGGAATGCTATTTTATAATGGTTGTCAGTGTTCTAGTATTTATGTACATGGTGCCAAATACACCATCAATTATTAAAAATGTACACAAAAGCAAAAGACAACAGCTTAAATTTATAATCAAATAAATAAGAGAGACAGACAGGAATAAAAATAAATGATGTTGATCATCATGTCATGATGTCAAAAACCCATTCTTCATCTTACCTGAAGAATACTTCAGCAGGTATTTAAAGTAAAACACATACTGTAGTTCATGTCAGACCTGAAACGTTTGTACTGGACGGTACATTTTTAGCATTTTAGTGTTTTTTTTTTTCATGCTCCATTTGCCAACATGCATAACTCTCCCTACAATCAAGAGAGAAAAGGCTGCATTCACAATCCACAAGCACCACTAAACCTTGAAACATCATTCTTCTCAATGTAAGCACAGTGTCAGTTTAAACAAAAGGATTTTTCAGTTGCATAGGAAGAGAAGCCTAAAGGCTATTAATAGCTACTGCCACATGACAAAAAAAGAATACTACAGTATTGCTTCATCATTTAAAAAATACATGATACATATATTAAACCGATTTATTTTTCTTTACTAATGAACTAATGCATCTACTGGGGCAATGCAAGAATCTAAAAAAACCCCTGACTTTATTGAGATAAACCTGATTTATATCCAGTTACTTTTGTATTTGGTCTTTGTGACTCATTTGCATTAAAGCTCTGTCTATGACGTCCTATTTAAAAAATAAACAATAACACACTTACAGCATGTACATTAGGTCATTATTACTGTACATCGATATCAACCGTTTTAAATTCAGTCAGTAGCCCGGGTGCTCCATGATTAGACTTCCTGTGCTAGGCTTTGGCTGAGGCGACATGTTTGGGGCTGCTGTAATTGGGTGTGACCATGACGTGAATGAAGAGGCTGGCAGGAGAGAGGCTTGAACCATCTGCTCTCAGTAGTCGCACATGTCTGTAACCTGCAACACAGATCCACACAAGACTTTCACTTCAGAGAAGTTTTATGGTATTCAGTGGATCACAAAAAGGACACCTTAAAGGCTTTTCTATCTAATCTGTATTGTACAACCAATACCAGTTTTTGTTTTTTTATTGTGAAAAGAAAAGGAGTTAAATTATACAGTTTAACTCTACAATATATATTTTCTACATTATACAGTTTAACTCTATAATAAAATTCTAATGTTTAGAAATATTGTGGCAGGTATTTTATTTGTCCTCAATTTGTTCACAGCTAATAGCTGGGTTGTGTAAAGGTAATACATGTACCCTTCAAGAAACATTAAGGCAGCCAAGTGCATCTTTTCAAAGCTGCTTCACATGCAACATAAATCAAGTTAAAAGCTATCCACTATCTTCTAATAAATGAGCTCACAGAAATATTCAACTGCTGAGTGAGGAGAGGGGATGCTTTGGTTCTGGGCACATAGAGATTCTGGGCCCCTTGAAAGCTTAACATAGTAGGCCAATGACTATGTCAACACTTTTCAACTGCCAAAGCAGTGAAATAGCAGGCACAGTCACTCAAGGGCCCTTGGAATCATCCTAGGACAGAGAGAGACAATGTCACCTCTCCAAAAAAAAAACAACAGTTTTGCTCTTTGGAAGTACAGATATCTGTGGGTTTCTGTGGATTCAAGATCGAAATCTCCAGACAAAGCTGAATGAGTTTGTTATATAGTTTTTTATTGAACGCTTTTACCAATACTTATGTATGCGAGGCAGATATTTTTGAAACTTAAGGCCTTATAATGATGGCACAATGGTGAAGGAAGTTCTGCCACCTTACAGCTCCAGTGTATCTGGGTTGATCCTGAGGTCGGGTTATCACCAGTAGTGAGTTTTTCTGGGTTTCTCCTGGGAGTCATTTTTCTTCTACCTCTCTAAAACCTGTTGGTAGATAAACTACCTACACTAAACTGATCACAGGTGCAAATAAGTGTGTAAATATGTGTGTATAGTCCACTGCAATCCACTGGCATCTGAATCAGAGTGTAATCCTGCCTTGGCACCATTGTTCCTTGATAGGGCTCAAGCCTAAACATCACCTTAGCTTGGTTAATTGAAGAAGAGTATAATGATATAAACATTTTTTTAGTGATGGGCAGTCATAGTTATTTATGACCATAATAATACCTGATTGGACAGATACCACACAAGTAAATGCATATGTGCAAAAAAACAAATGATTTTTTAGAATTCTATAATTACTCATTTTGAAAAGTTGCATAAAATTTGATATAAGAAGCATGAGCTTATACCTGTGCGCATGCTGGTGAATGGCAGACTGAACTGGCCCAGGAATTCATTTCGTGCCGTGTAATCATGATCCTCCACTACAAACCGGACTACGACCAGCTCTGGCACGTGCAACAGAAACTTAAAGGTACAGTCCCATCTGGGGTTAAAGCCTGGATAAGAAAACAGAGGAGGAAAATCTAACTTAAAAACCATACACTCTTTCTCTCAAATACACACTCAGTGTGGTATTCGATCTCACACACAGCAGTTAAAAATAACAGCTACTGTGCATGCTCATTAAGACGTGATGACATGCCGTTGTTGTCAATGCGGTGTGTCTTTTTCTTGTTGTTGTCTATGGGAGTCCCGTGAGTCTCTACCCAGACCATAGGGTCTACAATAGAGTTGAGTTTCTCTGTGTGTGGCTTAGGCAGCTGCTGGGCTGAGATGACCTGAAACACAATACACAAATAGACTGGTGGAAAATTTCTCCAGCTAATTCATTTAATGCCATATTTTTATTCTAGCTTGTTATCATGCTCTGGCTTTCCTATCTTTTTTCTGACCCCAGATTTAATTATGCGAGCCAGAGTTCAGCTGTCCAAGCTATCACTTCAGTGTCAAGACATAATTCTGACTAATGGCTTTGGGTGGGTCATAACATCCTCCTGTGAGAATGATTCACATCTGGCCTTAAGATAGGAGAGTTATTATAAGGGATGAACTAATGTATCTATCGGAGTTCGGATGAGAGTTGAGACAACCGACCTTAATAATGAGAAGAGTAGGGCTGTGTCCTGGTCCTCCTGCAGTGTTTTCAGGATTAAACTCGGAGTCAGGCTGGCACAGAAAGCTGGGCTTTAGTACATATCCACAGCCTCCATTGGGTAAGAAACGCCCCCGATTTAGATCCATTTGCTCCCCGGGTGTCTGGAAGTTTAGCGCCACTGTAAGAAATGGCACATATCAAGTTACTATGCTTGTATGTATTAAGTGTAGGAAATGTTTAATGGGGCAGACAGGACAAACTGAGAACCCATTAACAGTTCTAGAGTTAACATAAGAGTCTTCTAAGACAATTAACATTTACCAATCTGGCAGCCGGCATTCCACATGTCCTGAGGGTTGTAGTTGGAGGACTGCAGGCGCTGACCAGACGGGTAGATCCTGCTCAACTGCCAGCTGTTATGCCGTACAAAGAGCTTCCCTTGAAATAAAATTGGTACTTAATGACAATACATGTAATATAAAAAAAGTATACTTTATGCCTTTATTAATATTATAAACTATTATTTGTACAGCTATTAAATATATGTTTTTATATCAAATAAGTCAAACATTTTTTGAGTTTTAGAAGGTAACTTTAGTTAAGTATCAACACAGACACACAAGTCACCTGAGTTTTTGATATGTTTAAGAGCCTTGCTTTCCGAGAAGGAGGACATCTCATTAGCAGGTCTCTTGGCTCCCTGATCAAAGCCTTTAAAAGGAACGCTGCAAGTGTACACTACCAGGTCAGACAGCTCTAGACTCAGGTTAGAAACCTTCTGAGAAGAAGCACATGTACCCTGGAGAGTAGTGGCAAGTCAGAGACGCACACACGCACGCACGCACGCACGCACACACGCACACAAATACAAATACAGAGAGACACAACTTATTTCAGTCGACTGAAAGAAAACCACAGACAGAAAATGTCTCACATGGGCAGGACACTGAGTACAGACATATATTTAATGCACCATAATAAAAATGAAATAATAAAAAAAGCAAGAAAATTCACCTTCTTGCTCTCTTTCTTTGCCTTGACTTTGCCTTCGGCTTTACTCTCGTCTTCAGAACAGCTAGACTCAGATGAACTGGAGCTCTCCTGCTCCTCCACTCGCTCCTTCTTTCCCTTTATCAGGATTTTCCCTTTCAGCTCCTAATAAAAAAAACAAACAAACATGCAAACCACATCAAGATAAAGTCTGTCATGCAATTGTATTTTTTAAATACTGGTTTGACTACTGGTTGGTATCTAACTTGTCCATGGAGTACCCTGCCTAGTGCCCGAAGTTCTGACTGTTATTTGTCCACTGCAAGGCATTTGGTAATACTGGCAATTAAAAAATCAGCCAATTTTTATTTGCATTCAGATTAAATCAGTTGCTTCTTTGCACAGCTCAATATTTTAGGATGTTTCTATTCAATTACTTTTTTCCCTTCATTTTCATAACTGCCTGTCCTATACAGGGTGTCAGGGGGCCAGAAGCCTTTTCCAGGTGATACCCTGGACATGGTGCCAATCCATCACAGGGCACACACACACACACACACACACACACACAAGCTCACTATAAGGAACAACAATTAGCCTAATCAGAATGTCTTTGGACTGGTTGGAGTAACCAGAAGTACCCGGAAGATGTACAAACTCCATGTGCATAGATCCGAGGTGGGAAGTGAACCCTTGACCCTGGAGATGCGAGGCCACAGTGCTAACCAGTATGCCACCATGCCGCATTCAAATACTTTGACACATTTTTATTTTTTGGCACTAGATCCAAATTTCTGGCCCAAAAATCCCATAATTAACCATTCTCTAAATATAACAGGATAATAACAAATTACTCCAGAGTATAGAACTTCAAACTGCAGTAACCTAATTTCACATGAACAATTATCCTGAAACAGGGTCATATTTTGTTGCACTACTGCATGAAAGGCAGCTGCCTGCTAGACTGGCTACCTGGGAACAAGGATATTTTTATCTATACTACCATCTAATGTAGAGCCACACACACACACACACAAGCACAAACAGTACACCTGCATATTTATCAAGTTGTCAGTCATGTGGCAGCAGCACAAAGCAAAGTTCATGCAGATACAGGTCAAGAGCTTTAGTTAATATTCACATCAAACATCAGAATGGGGGAAAAGTGTGATATCTGAGGCTTAAATCTCTATGGCATGGTTGTTGGTGGCAGATGGGATAGTTTGAGGATTTCAGAAACTGCTGATCTCCTGGGATTTTTGCACACAACCATCTTGTTTGCTTGTCTGCAGGCTGAAATACCTTGTTAAAGAGAGATATCAGAAGAGAGAAAGTCTATAGCAACACAAATAATTACTCTTTACAACCTTGGTAAGGAGAAAAGCATCCGAGAGCACACATTACACCTTAAGGTGGATGAGCTCATAGACACAGACTCACCTAAACTGCACAACTGAATTTTAGAAAAAGACAAGATGATTTATTTTTTGCAGAATCTTAACTGTTTCTGACTCCTGTTCTTGGCTGAACCCTACGTGATCATCTCCTGGTGTTTCGTGCATGCTGTGATGCTTTTCTGCTCACCACGGTTGTAGAGTGTAATTATTTGAGTTACTACATCCTTTGTGGCAGGACCACAGTAAACACAATCCATGAAAACTGCATCTGGATATATCCAGATGTGAACAATGGGATTATTTTCTAAACATGCACATCAAAATACTGCACTATGCAGTGTAATGTCAGCCAGTCTGGACGTGATCCAAACGCAAGTGCATCACAGTTTCTGCGGGCTAGATCCTGCAAACTCAGTGATTCCTCAGCGCTTCTGCTTTTAATGTGTTTAGCACTAAAGCAGAAAACATGAGGACTTTCAGCTCATGCCTGCCTGCCGTCTCTGACCATGGTATTTTTTTCATCGAAGGCAGGATGAGCTCAAAGAGAAAGTCAAGACAAAATAACACACGGAATTAAAATCTAACTGATTAGAAATAATGATTTATATAAAAAGTACACAATTACAAAGTACTATATAGGGAAGACAACAGCGATAGTGTTTTTACAGTACCTCTGGTGAGGGAAGGCTGTCACACTGGTGATGGTTAAGGGGTTTAGTGAGCAGTTTATCCCCTAGGATAGAGCACAGCTGCTGAGCCATGATTGCTTGCTGTTCCACTGAGCAGTGATTCTCCAGAGACAGAATCAGAGGGTAAGGAGAGGCCTGCGCAGTACACAGGAAACCGATTACATATAGGCAGAATAAAAGACGAATTACAGTGACAATTTATCTCTATGCAGATGCTATGAAATACCATTACCTAAGAAATACATTTAATAATTAATACAAATAAAAATCAACATTAAGTTACAAACACAAAACATAACGAACAAACCAAAGTGATATATGAGCATGCTCATAGTGTTTCATTCCTTAAATGGCATAATACATTTTTTAAATCAGTCCCATGATTTGTCAGCAGCTGCTGATATCATGTATACAGTATACCCTCTGTTCCTACCTTAAAAGCATACTCAGCGATGGCCTCCACCACCTCCCTGAAAGGTACTTTGGAAGTCAGGGTGTGACCATGATAAATCACCGGTTCTCTATCTCCATCCCAACAGTCGAGCTCAACACAGCGGCAGCCATTGCTCAGAGCTCTGCACCACACACATACAGATAAAAAGCATGCTTTTACCTTTCAACGGCAAACAACCGCCATGTTTGTGTTTAAGTGTTGAAGTCTTACCGGATATACGGCTCGGCACTGCTCTCACTCATGACCTGGTCTTTGGTAAGGTAGGTGTTGTGGGAAGAGGAGATGAAGTAGTGACTGAGCGGTCGGCTCATATCCTGATACACTCTGCCATGCTCTGGATCAAACACAACGTTCTCCTTGGACAGCATGTACATTGTGAAACCATTGGCTGTCATGAGTTGGTTTTTTCGAGCTGCGATCCAGAAAACAGATGCTGATGTTAATTAGGTTTACACTGAGAAAACAGAAAATGCTTTGTGTTCATTTTTAATACTGAGCCATAAACTCTTGAAAGTCCATAAGTTTAAATGAGATACAAAATCTTATGCATTTGTATTTGTATACCTCTTTAGTAATAAGTAATAAGTAAGTAAATATTTATAATATAGTGTAGTTACAGACTTTGCATCAGGATCAAATCCCAGAATCAACATCGTACTACAATTCCCAGAAAGTAGCGCAGCCTACATACATGGCTGCCAAGGACTACAATTCTCCACATCACAGACTCTCACCAATCTATTATGTACTCAATATAACCATAATATAATCAAGTCATATAATGCAAAATGCAAAATGAAAACCTTACAAGACCTAGAGAACATTAAGTTTGTTATATAACAATCATTTTCTTTTAAGTAATTGTTAGTTATAGGATGGCACTCAAGCACCAGTGATTTTTTTTTCTCTCCATCCCATGAATTTTAGCATCGTTTGTTTTATATTATATTGGAAGCTGTTACTACATCATATAAACACATTATTAACAAACTGTTCTCCTTTTGACTAGTGATCAAACCCTACATTAATGACTCTCTTCCATAATATCTCAAAGTAATCAATAAACACACTGCTTTTTTGAGAGTGTGGAACAAGGACATTGCTTTACCCCATTCGTTGAGTTCATAAGTTAGGATGAGACTCTGTGCATGGATCAGGGTGTTGTCTTCTCCCTGGTCTTTTAAAAATTCACGCAGGTCCACCGTGGACAGCACACGGCTGTTAGAGGAATAGTCTCTGAACACTGCATCTAGCTCGGGTCGACGCAACAGCTCACGACAAAACAGCTCGATCTCGCTGTGGTCCAGACGATTGTCTGCTGACCGGTCACAGTTCTGTCATATACACACACACACACAAGTGGTCTAAGAATGAACAAAGGCTGTTAGGCGTTCTAAAGTAAGCAAATTCATCCTCGAACATCCATGCTAGATAGCAGTTAATTATGATATATGATTTATTTCAAACAGTTAATACTTTAATATTAAACACTTTAATACGTCAGGACTACAAATGAAAATAAGAAATATTCCGTGGTATTACATCATTTGGCAGGCAGCCTTATCTCCTTATACATCTGAACAGATAAGGGTTAAGGGCCTTGCTCAAGTGACCAACAGTGGCAACCTCGTGGTGCTCGGTTTTGAACCTGGGACCTTCTGATCACTATTCCGACACCTTAACCACCAAGCTACCCCTGTCCTATTATTACCATTACTGCACTGATATAATACTGATCGACAAGCATGGTACCAAATGTTCCAGCATGAGAACCAAATTAAAATAATCTTTTTTAACAATGGTCACTTAGTATACCACAGAAGTAGTCTAATCAAGAAAAGTAGGAGAGTGATGTAACCTTGAACAATCTAAGGGCGTACTGCTCATCAAGATCGATGTTGATCATCTGGAGGAGTGTCTGTACTTCTTCATAAGTCATCTTCCCATCCTGGTTTAAATCTGCCTGCCTCAGGTAGCCATGTATCCAGGTGAGAGAAGTCAAGACTTAAAACACAAGTCACTAGAGGAGCTCGTGTATTATTAAAAGCAAAAAAAATATGTACAAAGTTGATATTTGCCATTTAAGCTGTGACTTCATCACTCGCCACAAACATACACCAAGCTCAGCACAGCATGAAACCACATTACATATTGAGTCTGACAACAGCTGTTACATAAAATCTACTATATGTGGACTGGGCATCAGTCATTGTGCCACCATTCCCCAACAAAGCACCTCCAACCATTGCAGAGAATATACAATCTACAGAGTTGACCTGGATAAAAGAACTCAGATATTCAGCAGGAG
>JAOVVA010000054.1:17253673-17266106 GCA_028565275.1 Leiocassis micropogon
ATACTTTATGGATACTGAAGAAAACTTCACGAAATTCCAATTAGTCAGTTAAGACAACATTGAGGCCCTACTACATGGAAGTTACATGCAGACTGCATGATCACAAACACCAGCGCACCATGCGCTTGTTTTTAATAATATGCTCTGTGTGCTCAATAGACCAACATCACGCTTTCTATTCAAATAAATCCATCAGGTAAGAGATCACCAGCATTTCATGTCATCTCCTTAATGCCATAATAATATACACTAAGTCTTATATGTCACATGCTGTAGTATGACAATCAAATGTAATGCGTAAACGACCATGGTATTTATATCTGTTACCAGTAATCCATGCATCCCTATCATGAACTCATTACCTTCTTATCAGAAGTTAACACTAGGACTGTGTTTCAACTTGCAAGAAAATATAAAAAAAAGTCTGAATGATTAGGCAACAAACACTACCGTTGCAAGAATATTTATATCTAAAACAACAGAGTGAATAATGCACCAGGGAGCAGGACAAACCTGTTGTCTGTTTTTATGGCAAATGCACACAGCAATTTAGTGTGAAAAGGAAATAGCCCATATTAAGTTGTTACTTAGCACAATACATCAGCTTTTACAGTGAAAATCTGTCTCACGTATTTAAGCAATTAAGCAGGTAGCAACGCTCTAAAGAAAGAATGGATTTTCCTCCCACTAGTAGGGTGGATATTCTGGTGGGTGTAATATTAAAAAACAACTAACTTTAGCCTGTTAAACTCACTAGATATCTTTCAGAGGTTAAATATTACAGAATGAAAAATGTAAATCAATCCTATGTTCCCTAAACTTTAACAAGAACTATGTATTGATTCAGCCAGTCGAATGCTGTTAAAAGGATATTGGTCAAGTTTCTCGACATGACTCATGTTGTTGATCCGGTCTTGTAGAGTGCAGATCCCTCGGGCCCAGTGCTGTGCCTCCTCTGTATTTTGACACTGTAAGTCCAAACTCTTCCGCTCTCCCTTAAAGACGATGGTCAGGCAATGTTCCTCTGGGACCGAGGCAGCTAGCTTGCGCAGGGTCTCTGACTGACAGCCCTCACGCACACACTCCACCTCCATTACCGAGACTGGGGACAGAGACGGTATGGAAATAGCGTCATATAGAAAACACAGGAACTGCAAAGATCAAGCAAACATTTGGAATCACATAAATACGAAAAAAAAGTAGCATTATAGTAATAAGCAAAACAGGCCCTTGGTATTATCTGTAGTGATGTATTCAAGAAACAAATGTTGGAATAACTGGAGAAACTGGATAAATTTAATAATATTTACTCTATTTCTTCTGCTACAAATACAGCCCATGCCTGCAGAGGAGAAATTACTTTGATAAATCTTATTTTCCTAAATGGTAATAAGTCAGTACATCAAAGATCTCTATTTCTTGAGAAAAAGAAAATTGGTCTTTCTCCAGATCTCATGCCCCACCCACTCATTCCCTCTATACCACTTACACTGTACAGTGTGGCCAGAAGCCTATCCTAGGGGATGCGGGGCACAAGCTGGTACACCCTGGGCAAGGTGGCAATCCATCGCAGGGCATGCAAGCATATACACACACACACACGCTCAGCGGGCTGACATAAATGTGGACGCTGATGTGTTTGAAACTTAATTAAATCAATAAAAAAAACATGCAAACTATAATCTCAGGCAAACAGACTTACAAACTCAAAAAAAGCTACTAAAGAAAAAATATTTCAGATGTTTCATATGTTACCAAGTTATTTTAATTTCAATTAAATTTCCAACTAAATTGTATTTATATAGTGCTTTTAACAATGGTGACTGTCAAAAGTACTTTTTGTGTACTTTTACCTTAAAGTACCACAGCAATCAGCAATCCATTCCTGTTATATCCCGGATGTGAAGACATGAATTTTTATTTTTTTGAACAGCAATTTAGTAACATGAATTTTAAGTGCATGAATTACATTTTCATTTGAAATATACAACCAAAATAAATTGCACTGCCAAAACTTTCAAGCACCGTAAATGCTGTAAGGATCTGTTAAATTCCGATCAAAATTCAAACATTTTTACTACAACAGGTTTTTGTTCAGTTTATGCAATTCAAAATGTTATTTTGCTTTGGTGAGTTTTGGCACTGTTATACTTCCATATTGGAGGTTCAGTATAACAGGAGACATGGTTAAGATAACATGAAGTCCTTTTTTGTTATTGGAAGCTCAGGTACAAAACTGTTTGTGGGAATTTAAGTCCTGAACTACTGAACGACTGCAGTCACAAGTAATCAGAGCTGCCTGCTAGAATCAGCTGAGTCCAAGACCATCTTCAGGGTCAAGCGGAAACGTCCACAGTCACCACACGCATCCCAAGCTTGACACAAATTGTTTTAGCCTGAAGCCAAATAAAAAGGCAAAATCATGCCGACATTTGTAAATAATATGGTCACCTTTATACAGTGGAAATTCTTTTGAGTTTACTCAACATGTTTATTAAGACGACTCTAAAAGATTCATATAGTGGTGTTAAATTCATATAGTTTTCTCATGAACCATAAATCTGACTTAGCTGAGATTTGGCATCCATATCCTAATATGTAAAAATAGTTTTGACTGTTTCTTCAATAGCACAGTGATGACAGATACTGCCTTCTTTAAAACAGATCTGACAAGTGAAAGGGTCTTGATTTCGTTTATAGTTTCTTGTTGATTTTACGTTGCGTTTTTTTAGAATATTTGATTAGAGGAAGAAAAATTTTAAAGTGCTATTAATCATATTCAAAAAAGTACTATTACAGTAAACTACATGCTCAAGCAATAACACAAGTACAAGCAGTGTGTAGCTTTTCTGCCCTGGCGTGCATATGTATAGTCTCTCTTGCCACATCACAAATTAACATGAATTCAATTGAAGACCAAGTTTCTAGAGCAATGATTACTCTTCATATAACCCATATGGAACAAACCAGAAAAAGGAGGGCCGAACTCTTCCCGCCCTATCATAGCCTCTAATTAGGTGAGTGCAACTTACAGGGCTGGCTGAGATACCCCCCGGTTTGAGCTACAAATAGACCAGCTCTATTATAACCTTAAGCAATGTGGCTTAGTAGACCTGCCTGCTGCAGTGTTTGCTCACCCATAATTCAGAGGTATATTTAAAACTCCACCTTACCGAAAAGAGCTCTCACATTGCATGCTTACACAGCTGTAGTGCTCTTGAGCCCAGTTTTTTCCTTCAAGTCTTCCCTCTTTTCCTGACGACCACCTGGTCCCAGTTAGATTGTTAAAAATGTAATAAAATATTTAATTTCATAAAACTCCATGTGAATCATCTGGCACTGACCCTTGTACACCTGTTCCATTGCTTTTTAGCTGTATGTAGATAAACTTACAGGTTTTGGTCTTGCTGAAGGTACCATTGGATTCACAACGCACTGTGACGCCATCATCCTGTAGCTTTAGCATGCATTTCCTCTTCCAGCGAGGGGAACGCAGCTTTAACATGGTGGAGCCTTGTAGCATGGTCTGTACATCTCCGTCATCCTGGACACCTGAGAAAGAGAGAGAGAGAGAGAGAGAGAGAGAGAAAGAGAGAGGGAGACTTTTACATCTGGCACTTCGCCAGCTACATTCTGAACAAGCGTGGTAAATAATAATGGCTCTTAATTAGCCTTAATTAAATGGCTCCCAAGCCTGGATGGGTGGCATGCGTTTACACATGCTTACTAAAAGCTATCGTAGAAACCCTTTGAGATTATTGGGTTTGGTTGCTTTATGAATGAAAAATTCATGATGGCCTTATCAGTGTAATGCAAATGAAGTAGTATCAGTGGTTAAATTGTTCAGGAAAGAACTATAATTTGTCTTGGACACTGCACAAACTTCGAATATAATACTTCAACACAATCGGTTGAAGAATCCCCAAAAGCCCCCCTTAATCCACTCAATAACTGCTCCTCTAAACAGCACCTTAGGACATTTAGGTGTAACTTCAACAGCAAAAACATCAATCATGGCTGAGACCAGATCTGTTTTGTTCACTTAAACCATGTCATGAACCATTATAACCCTTCAGGTGAGAGTGTATGGCACTGTTCAGTCCTTATCTCATGCACCAATATAACAGCACAAGTTTAGGTCATTCAGCCTGAGCCTCTCAGAGGCAAGCATGCCTGTATTCTCTTCTTGGTTTGAAGTGTTGAGTGTATTTCCTATCATGTGAAACCACACTGATATCCTACTATCAACAAACCATACTCTCAGAACAAATAACCTGGGACGGAGCATCCTGTCAGGTTATCCACATGGGATAATTATTTAACTCCAACATAGCTTGTTTTTAAAAACACAGTACAAATGCATTCATAACTTAAAGCTTAAGTCACTGTGCTTATACACTGCACTTCTGTGTTACCAATCTGTACTTTTGGCCTCTTTAACATGAAAATTCTAATATCACCACACAAATATAAAAAATATGTTTAATACATTTTTATGAAAGAATTTGAGGTATAAAAATTTTGCAGTTCCTCTATGATCCTACAGGAGGGTGTGCTCTAAACTATTCTCACATGGGCAGGTGGCATAACATCCTGTGTCGTAGGAGTGAATTATTTGCAAAAGTAGTATAGAATTATAACAAAATTTTCCATAAACCTGGAAAAGTGTATTGTCATGGTTTGGACACGACAGATTATTATTATTTTTTTTTATCTTTTGCATGGAATGCTTTAATTTAACAAAAATTTTTACAGGTCATATTCTTCTAGAAGCTTTTTTAGTATCAATACTTATAAAGAAATATAAATAATTTGCATTTTTAATTATTATTGTTGAAGTGAGACAGTGTAACCCTGAAAAATGGCCATATTTGGGGCGCATATAAAACGACTGAAGGTAGCAACTTAAACATTTAATGGAAACAAGATTATTCACTTCCATGTTTCCCTGTATATGCAACAAATAAATGTTGATTTTGGTTTCCTATCCATCTCATCTCACACACAAATTTCAATGCACGTTTACAAAAAGGGCTTATTTAAAAGGTTAATATATATGAAAATGTATGCACAAGTTTTCTAACTTCTCACTACACTTGTAATGACTGATGGCTAAGCAACACGTTAACACTTCCAACACACTTTTAAAATAAATTAATTAAACTTGTCCTGTTTTCAAAAGAGAATGTTTTTCTGGTTAAACTACAGAAAAGTATCAAAAGGCTAAATACATATAGGGTTTTTTTCATAAGTTTTTTATACTTAGCTTACAATAGACATTTTTTTAGATTTCAGTAACTATACCCATTTCTTATTTAGCTCTGGGGGCTTGTGAAGTTGGGGGTGTAGCAGGAAAACATACAGCACAAAGATCATTTAAAGGAACGCAGTCGAAGTGCACTCACATGCCTAACACCTTACACTATATGGGTTAACACGAGTTCATCATGAGTGGGAGAGATGACTAGGTGTGTGTTTACAAAGCAATGGAATCATTTCAGGATGTTTGGTAAATAAAGTTGCCAAAAAAAAAAAAAAGTGAATTTCTCCATATTTTTGGAGACATCCCAGTGTGCATGCAGGATAGTCAACTGTACAAAGTCTTTGAAACTCAAGACTTTTTAAGAGGTTTGTAGATAATCATAAGTTATTAATAATTACTCTATGAGAGGACATTGGTGGCTCAGTGGTAGTTTTCTCTCCTGCCATGCAGAAGCCTGGGTTTAATTCCCACCCAATGCGCAAACCACTGGATACAGTACTGGTCCCGATCCCAGATAAAATAGGAGGGTTGCGTCATGAAGGGCTTTCAGCATAAAACCTGTGCGGATCAGATGGTCCGACTGGAGCAGCCGAAAGTCCCACTACATCATAACACTATGAAGACGTCCTGAAGACAACTTCAGGTAAAGGCTTGAAACTAATACTGCAGCTTTCTGTAACATTTTTAGGGCTTTAATGGTTCCTGAAGACAACAGGTTCGTGTGGACATCTTACAGTCCTACTTGTGTCTATTGGGTTGTATTTAACTCATCTTGTATTTAACATCTACTTGACATTGATCACTAATTTGAATAGAATTTGATTATTATTAATTCTCAATTCAATGCAATGGATGAAATGTGGTTTAATATACTAAGTTAAAGATTTTTGGTTTATTAAAAAAAAAACACTACCTTAGGATGTAACTGGTAACAACAATAATATTAATTATTATTATATTATTTATTTATGTAACATGTGCACTAGTCACGATGTTGGATGTGTGCTGTCTTTTTCCTTTTCCTACCTAAATTCCTCAGACGTTGCTCTGATTTAGGTCCTGCTGCTCCGTTTCTGTGTCCCGCCTTGGTCTTGTCTCCGCTGCCCAACATGACACCGACCGCTTTCCAGCAGCTCTGGTATATAAATATCTCCTTCTCCTGAGCTTTATCGTATCTGGCCTATATCTCTAAGACAATAAACCCCACTGACGTTCTCTTCTCTGCTTTATGCGCAGCACATGCTGCATTTATCTGAAACATCGGAGGCCACGCCCTTGTCCTGTGACGTCATGAGCGGAGGACACACTGTGCAATCCGATTACCGGGATGCAGGACAAGCCACAGAGTCACGGGAGAGGGAAAGAAAGAGAGAGAGAGGCCACTGTATAATATTTAGTACGCTAATATGCTTTCCTCAAAATACCGTGCCAAAGTGATGGCCTCTCTGTTTAAAAAATAATTAATTGTATGGCAAACTCTGCTGTTTCCGGTAAAGAAACTATTCCAGGCTTTCCATAATTCGAATGTCTTGTTTAAAAACACACTGAATAATAATAATAATAATAATATGTCTTTAATAATTCATATTTTAAATACATATTAATCAATAACATTTATGCAAGGGACCCCATTTTGCACAAAAGAATTTAGAGAAATGTTGCCCCCTGGTGTCCTAATGAAGAATTTCTCTCCCGATGGTGCTCCCTATTAGAACCACTATCTCACTCATCGTCTATACCGGGGTGGCGGCGAACCCGCGGCTCTTAAACTGCTCTTCTGCGGCTCTTCAGTCTATCCGCATGTTCTGTGTTTACAATCGCAATTTATTTTTAAAATGTCAAAACATAATTTTGCAATAAAGGTCTATGCATTTAAATGCAATTGCCGAATCTAATTGTAATAATTTTTAATACGTATTATTTCTTCTTCTTTTTTTTTTTTTACACAACCTCTCGCGCGATTTAACATACGTTAGCCAGTTGACTAACACGATTGACGTGAAGTTCCTTTGTAGCCTGTCAATCATCATGGCAGCGTCAGGGAAGCGTATAGCCAAGCGCAAATACGAAGATGAGCACAGAACATTTTTATCTGAATGGGAGAATTTATATATATTATATATTTATTCCCTGTTGAAAGAAACGGAAAGCCATTCTGCTTGATATCCCAGGCTTGGTTGTCGCATTTTAAGGCTTCAAATCTTGAGCGCCATTTCACTTCACTTCACTCTAATCTACCGTAGTCTGGGAATTTCCCAAAGGCAGTGAACTTCGTAAACACCAGGTAAAGACACTGAAATGTCAGTCAGAAAAGCAAACTCAGCGCACATTAAAGAGTTACCACAACTAAATACAAGCCATATCTAAAAAAGATTGTGGAAACCAAGGACTGTCAGGTGTCCTACTGAGTCAAATAAAAGGAGTTTATTTTGCTGATTTAAATCCATGAAAACTATTGTGTTATGTAATTAGGTGTATAAGTTGTAATACTGTTGTTTGCACATCTGTTGTGTGGCTCTTTGCAGTGATAAAGTTTTTTTTTTGGCTCATTATGGCAAACAGGTTCGCTTTACCCTGTATACTGGATGGGGGGGGGTATATTTCCCAGCAAATCTTTACACAAATTATTTAGCCTGTAAAAACACTCACTCACTCACTCTTCAATATCTTCAATACCGCCTTATCCTGTATTCAGGGTAGCAGGGACCTGGAGCCCATCCCAGGAGGCTTAGAGCACGAGGCCAATCCATCGCAGGACTCTAGGAGAAAACCAGAGCGCCCGGAGGAAAACCACCAAGCACGGAGAGAACATGCAAATTCCATGCACACAGAGACGGGAATCGAGCCTGGCCGGGAATCGAACCCAGTCCTACACAGTATTATTACTCTGGACAGAGAGCAGTCATCATCTGGGTCTTACTAAAGGTTTTATTCACATAGACAGAAAATTTTACTTTAACCTTTTAAACCAAACAATTACTCTACCACAAATACCCTACCTTAGCATGAATTCTCCATTTTGTTAGATTTTTTTGGGAAACATTTGTTGTGGAAACTTTACAACACAATGCTGTCTGATGATAATATGACAACTGGTAAAAACATTTGATGGTCATCGACACCCAGACGGTCATTGTGAAAATTGCTGGTTGTTCGCAGAGTGCTGTATCAAAGAATATTCATGAAAAGTAACTGGACTAGAACATGGACTGGGAGGGAAAAGTGTGGTAGGAAAAGTTGCAAAGGAGAAAGGAATTACCACAGCCTTAATAAGATTGTCAAGCAAAGCCAATTCAAACATTTGGAAGCGTTTCACAAGGAATGGAGTGAGGCTGGAGCATCAGGAGCCACCATGCACATTTTCAGGAAACGAAATAGGTTGTAAGCCGTAATCATTAAAATTAGAACAAAAAAAAGCTTGAAATATTAAGGTCTTAAATTAAATAATAATAATAATGGGAGAAGTAGAAGAAATAATAATGGTGGCATATTGGTAAGAACTGTCCCCTTGCACCTCCAGGCTCCGGGTTCAATTCCCGCCTCGGGTCCATGTGCATGGAGTTTACATGTTCTCCCTGTGCCTGGTGGGTTTCCTCCATGTGCTCCGTTTCCTTCCACAGACCCAAATTGTGTGTTTGTGTGCTCTGTGATGTGATGGATTGACCCCCTAAGCTAAAATGAATAATAATTAATTTGTTTAAGAATAATGTCAGCCTCCCTCACCCTCAGCACTGGAGCCCCTCAGAGTTGTGTTCTGAGCCAGCTGATGTACTCTCTGTACACGTATGACTGCGTGGACACTACCAACTCCACAACCATCATTAGGTTTGCTGCTGACATCGTCGTGGTGGGCCTGATCTCTGACAACAATGAGACAGCCTACCTGGAGGAAATAGAAAATCTGAAGAACTGGTGCCAGAGGAACAATCTCCTTCTAAACATCAGCAAGACAAAGGAGTTGATAGTGGACTTCAGTACTAAGCAGAAAAGGAACTACCAGACCCCCATCACCAACAAGAGCCCTGTGGGGAGAGTGAACAGCTTCCAATACTTTGGTGTTCACATTTTGCAGGACCTGTCATGGTGCTGTCAAATCAACATCGTGGTGAAAAAGGCCTGGCAGCATCTCTTCCACCTCAGACTTCAGACTGCCCTCCAGGGTGCTTAGGAACTTAGGAACTCCTGCTCCATAAAGAGCATCCTGCTGGGAAACATCGCATGGTTTGGGAACAGCACTATGCAGGACAGATGAGCTCTTCAGAGGGTGGTTCGATCAGCTGAACGCATCATCCGCACCAAGCTCCCTGACCTGCACTCAATCTACAGCAAGCAGTGCTGGGCCAAAGCCAGGAAGATCTTAAAGGACCTCAGTCACCACAAAAATTTACTATTTTCTCTGTTGCGGTCAGGTAAGAACTTCCGCTCTTTGAAGGCCAACACAGAGAGACTGAGGAGTAACTTCTTCCCGCAGGCGATACGGCCTCTTAATCAGAACACCACACAGGACAAAACCATTTTTGCACATTGAACATTTATGGACATTTGCACACACCCTGAACATTTATGGACATTGCGCATCTGCACATTCATGCACATTTTACACACATCTGGACATTTCTATTTCATTTTTGCACATTGCACATTAATGGACATTGCATCTACAGATTCATGCATATTTGCACGCTCCCTGGACATTTCTATTTAAATTCTATTTTAATTCAGTTCTCTTTTTCACTGTACATAGTGTAAATCTACAACATCTACAACCAAAGTTTTCTTAGTTTCCAAAGTTTTCTTTTTCTAAAGTATAGCTGATTTTTTTTTTCTTCATATTTTGTACTTCTCTTCTATAGCTGTATTTTCTGTAGCTAAAGTTTTCTATTTTATTTCTTATTTTTTTCTATAATTTATTTCTTATTGATAATATTTTTTGAGGTCAAGGGCGGTCGTATAAGGATTTCTCTGCATATCGTACTGTGTATGGCTGTGTATGTGACAAATAAAATTGGAATTTGAATTTAATAAAAATAACAACTTTGATTTATTATGCCATCTAGTGGTGATTGTGCTTATCATATCAGATTTCCTTTTTTAAAAAAGTACTATATAGCCTATGCATAAATTAATCACTATAACGGTGTGCTTTTCTTGCTTTTGTTTGATTTGCAGATAACTTTGTCTTCTCGATATCCAATGCAACCTCTCTCACTCCGCGCTTCCCGCCCTTCTTCTGTCACGTGACAGAACCCGGAACTAAACTAAATTCCACAGCAGTTTTTTTAGAAACCGGTTGTAAACAGCTAGCAGACGCAGCTGTTACTTTCGCATTTCTAGTTTTTGGCTGTTTTGACACAATGTAATTTTCTACGGATAAAAAAAACCCCACCCTGAGCTTGGTGTAATTTCAGCCAGCGTGCTGTTCTGTCAGTGAGAGAGAGACGCAGACTGCAGGTGAGGTGAGTGGACTATGTTCGCCTCACACCACCTGACTGACTAAACAAAAAACGGGTTACTTTTGACCAGTGCCAGTGCAAAATAACACTTTAATTTTCGCTATTTTCTCCTGCTCCAGAGTTGTGGACAGATGACCCGACCGTCCCCGAGCCTTCAGGAAAACCCTGCATCGTAAAACTCTCCCAGTTGAAGGATATGTGGATATGTATCGCCACTGCGGCTGAGTTTGGACTTTCAGCTCGTTTCATTTCGGTTGTTTTGTACCAACTGTAGGCTTTGCTTATGGAGATCCCAGTGGCACAAATACCCCCGTCCGAGTCTGAAGAGTGTCAGAAACGCTTTCAGGCGGCTGTGGATGTCATCCAGAACCTTCCCAAAAACGGTAATCACTGTTACACAGTGCAAGCTAATAGTACTTTGTCTGATGGTCATAGTTTGGTACTATGTCTGATAAAAAAAACACACTATATGGACAAGAATATTTGGCCAAACGTGTAAGTTATTGAATTCAGGTGTTTCATTTAATCAGGCCCCTTATCCCCAGTGGTGGGCAATCTTAATGCTTGTGCATACCAAGACATTAGGTAGGACAATGCTGTTTCTCCAACTTTGTGACAACAGTGTGGGGAAGGCCCTTTTCTGTTCAAGCATAACTGTGATCCAGTGCACAAAGCAAGGACTGTAAAGACATGCTTTGATGAGTTCGGTGTGGAAGAACTTGACCTCATCCTCATCAGGCATATTTTGGATGAAATGGAACGGAGATTGCAAGCTAGGCCCTCTCGACCAATGTCAGTGTACCTTATAAATGCAGTACAGAAGAAAAATGGCCATGAATTCCCACAGAAACTCTCCAAAATCTTGTGGAAGAGTGGAAGCTGTTATAATTGCAAAAGGAGGACAGACTCCATATTGGATTATATGTATTTGGATATAATGTCATTGCAAGTTTGGCCAATAAATTTTGTCAATATAGTGTAGATTGCAGCACTGAGTGTTGATTTCTCACACAGTCTGAGTGTGTAGGTGTTCAATATGTTTTTCAGGTTCCTACAGGCCTTCATATGAAGTGATGCTGCGTTTCTATAGCCTGTATAAACAGGCTGTGTGTGGACCTTGTGCAGCATCTCGTCCCAGCTTCTGGGACCCTGTGGGTCGCTACAAGTGGTGAGTATTTTAATGTTCAGCATTATATATCAATAGCTTAAAAATATATAAAAAACACAATTCACAGACACACGACTTGGTATTAGAGTCAAAATCTTTTTTCTTCTCCATGTGACTGATAATCTCAGACTTTTAGTGGGTTGGTGCTTGGTGGGTTTCCTCCAGGTGTTCAGTTTCTTCTTACAGTTCAAAGATGTGCAGATTAGGCTAATTAGCGTTCCCAAATTGCCCGTACTGTGTGTGTGCGCTCTATAGTTGATTGGCACACTGTCCAAGGTGTAGAATAATTAATATACCAGTAATCAAGTGAGTTTTTTCCTCATGCATGGTTATATGCGTCACTCAACAGAGCCAATCAACGCGATAGTTTACCTTGTATAGGTAGACTACTAGTGTGTGAATGAAACAGAAATGAAAGCATGACACAGCATGCATACTCCAAAAAAAGGAAAGTCGTCTTTGAAGACCAAACTTTTGAAAATGAAGTTTTTATTGGTTTTCTTAAACATAACATACAAGTACAAAAATCCAACAACTAGGTTAATGTAC
>JAOVVA010000054.1:17269424-17302843 GCA_028565275.1 Leiocassis micropogon
CTTCATCTAATTGACACATAACATTGCTGAGCCTAGACCTGACCAACTGAAGTAACCCCAGATCATAACACTGCCTCCACAGGCTTAGACAGTGGACACTATGCATAATGCTTCATATGTTTCCCTTCTAACCTGATGCATCCATCGCTCTGGAAAAGGGTCAGTCTGAACTTATCAGACCACATGACCTTTTAAATTGCTCCAAAGTCTAATCTTTATACACCCTAGCAGACTGTAGCCTTTTTTCAGTTTCAGATATTCTCTCGAACAAGTTTAGTAAAAAAGTACATTTATTTTTTTATTTTTTTATTTTTTATGGTCACACAGCTGTTTAGTCCCAATCGTGTGAGTTCTCATCACATTTTGTGTGTATGGAAATGCTCTTACTTTCTCTATTAAACATAGCCATGTTTTTTTTACTGTTAGGTGATACTTCATTCATGATTTTTTTCTGACCACATCACCAACCTTCTAGGTTTTAATAGGTTTTAATGTGTTGAAGGATTCTTAACCAAGTTGTGTGTCCAAAGCTTCTTTAGGTTTTTTCCTCACTTGCAGTACAATGCTTACATAGTTAAAGGAAAGCATTCAACGCCTATACATCTAAACTATCACAACAGGCTTTATGTGATTTATGACAATGTTATGAATAAAAATTGGATAAAATAGCAATACAGTACTTTAACAGGTACAGTAGTTAAGACTGCATAGGCTGAAGAAAAAAAAAGAAGCTCTTTCTCATCAAATACTTTTTACACACAAGCATCAGGCTTGTAAATATGAAGTCCTGAATATTTGGAAGATGTGGAAATTAAGATATTTGCAATTTGGATTACATCCTCATTTTTACATGACACAAACATCTGACAGTTTTATATACTAATTCTAAAACAATATACAAATGCTGAAATCAACTTGTTGATTATGGTATGCCTTTTTCCAAAACAGGATGGACACCTTAGACACCAGACATGTCTTGTCTGGTCTAGTACATTTGGAAAAAAAAAATCAATCATGTAAATTGTTATTTTGGCTCACCCTCTGTTTTAACTCTCGTTCCGTAGGTAGATAGATACCAAAAGGAAAACAGTGCATACCTGTTTGTGGTAAAATATAGTAGTTTTCTAAGAGAGAATTGAGAGAATTCACTTCAGGATCCATATACCCATAATGAAGCGAACAAACATGCTTACCATCATTTGCTTGGTATTAAAGCATACTGATCTAGATGCTACCACTGTGTAGATGTGGTTCTGTCGGACAGTCTGGTGCTGACTAGTGACTCTGAGAGTGAAGTTTTCTGTGACTCAGTGGAGCAGCTGGACTACATTAAGGTATGAACTTCTAAGGTTGACTTGTACCACCCTTGGCAACACCATCATGTGCTATTGTTAGACATGCCGAGCTCACCATGTGCTCACTTTACTTGGCCCTTACGAACAGCCTGTTGCTGAGACGTACATTGAGAATAATCCTCATGTGAACTACACACCTGCCCTCCAGGTGACCCAGCTGGGTGCTGGGCAAGGTGGGGAAGGGGCTGGAAATGGACCACCCCCGAGGAGGAGAGAACAAGGAAGAGATGGAATGAGGCATGGTTGGAGGGAAGCTCCTGGTGAGTGCTGAACAAATTTGCAGTTGATTTTAGACAAGAAGAAGCAATTATTATTTACAGTTTGCAACTTTAATCTCTTTCCTGTTTCTAGGCAGTGTTCCATACAGCAGCAGTAGACGAGCAGGGCAGCAGGCAACAGGTGGAGGAGGAGGAGGAGGAGGACACAACCCTGGCAGAGGGACTGAAGGATTTCAGGATGCACAAGTGCAGGAGCAGATCATGCTCGCACTACAGAGGCTTAAAGAAGACATGCAGAGTGTGATGGAGAGGCTCGAGGTGGTTGAGGGCTTGGCTGCTGCTTTGGTAAGGCTTTGCTTATGAATTCAGGCAAAGGAAAAGAAATAATTGGTGTAGTTTGTAGCACAAATGAAAAATAACTGTAAGCGGGTGTTTAAGTCAAACCAGGATGTGGGGAATAACAGAACAGGCTTACGAGAGTAAAAATTACCTTTATTTTTCTTTACGATGCCCTGCTACACTAATGCTTCTAATGTTTTACTAGTGCTTGGATACCATCAACATAGAACATTTTCTCCGTACACCAGAACCATGATCAGACTTCATGTTTGAAATGCTGGCCTCCTAAGAACTCCTGTAATGGGCAAAACTCCTGTAATGTAGAAATGGCTTGGAGCAAGGTCAGGACTGTGGGGGGCAGGGTATGGCAATAGCTCCCAGCTGAGTTGTTGTAATGTGCAAGTGGTGTTGCTGAATGATTTGTGTTAAATTACATAAGCTCGAATTTATTTAAAGTAATATGTTTGAGGAATGGGCCACTAGGATCTCAGTAGTGTGGTTCAAATATTTAATTTGAAAAAACAAATACTAGAGTTGCCAGACTTTTAAGCTGTAAGCAGATGATCAGTCAAGAAACTAAAACTAGAAACAAAATGTTACACTGTACTAGAGGTCATCCATGGCTCCGCCAGTGAATAGAGTTGGCAGTCAAATCAGACTGTTCAAATCTTTCAGAAGCCCTTATTTCTGCCTGTTGTATGCATCATCGCTGCAGACACTCTGCAGTCTGATCCAGGGTTCCAATAGCAATGAACTTGGCCTGACGTACCCGATTTGGTCATTCGATTAGGAACAGCTGTGACACGTTCACAGTATGACATAAAAGTAGCTGATGACGATGCCTACCGTTACAGTCGGGGAGGTATGCTTGTGACACGCACACAGAATGGCATTAAAGGTGACAATCGCATTTAACTACCTGTGCAAACACTCGCCGCCCACTGCCCACCGGTCACACACCACCCGGCACCCAAAAAAAAAAAAAAAAACGGAATTTCTGGTTCATTTATAGTATGTATAAATATACATATACAGTGGATCCTTGGTTCACAAACATAATTCGTTCCTAAGTTCTGGTCTTAACCCGATTTAGTCGTACACCGATTTTTATTTAACTTTTGAAGTATTTTGTTTATATCACAAAATATAAAACAAAGTATGAAAAAGCGTTAATTCTACAAAAACAATACAATACTAAATATAAATATAAACTGTACAGGAGAGAGCGAACACTTCATTTTTACATGTATTGTTCGCGCACATTTATTAGGGAGATTCACTGACATAAAGGAATGGAGGAGAAAAAGATTGGTGTGGAGGAGGTTAGTGTTTGGAAGGAGAGTCCCCTTCCATAATAACACTGGGTAATTCTCCTTCAGGTTTTTTTTTTCTCTTTTTGTTTCTTGACCTTGTTTGTTTTGTATGTGGCAGCCGGTTTCTCTTCAAAATCTATCCAGAGACATTTGTTTTTTCTGCTCTGCACACTTGCGCAACTGCGCGGCACAAAAAAAAGACACCACATTATCGTTCATAAGGTGTGTAGCACAATTTTACGCAGATATTTTGGTCGTAAACCGATTTGTTCGCACTCCGGGGATTTCGTGCACCGAGGTTTCACTGTCTATAGACATTGGTTGATGATAAATGAAAATGATGGATAACTGAAATATGGTAGTCTGTGCATAATATAGAAAGTGTTAATATTGTTTCTGTTCTTCTTTCTCAATACATTGAAGGCTCAGAATTCACAGTGGAGACACATGCAGTTAACATCTCCACAGACTGAGGTAATGTCTAGACTTTAAAGAGGGGAGGAAAACTTTAAAAGGTTCTTATTTTAAGTATGAAATGTGAAATGGAAATTCCACTTCCTATCCACAGGTGGAGAAATGGTGGCCATTTGATGTCTCTGGTCGAACTCTGCTGCTGCTTTTGATCTGGCCTTTTATCGCTCAGGGATTGATATTCTGGCTACGGCAGAGGAAGAAAAAGCCTCAGAAGCTTGCGTGTCCATAATCTGAATGTGTCTTGTGGAAGGAAATCATACTACATAATAATTAGTATATAGTATTTGTTGAAGAGGTTCAGGTGCTCAAAGAAAAGCAGGGATGCTTTTAAAATACACTAAAAGTCTCTATACATAAGAAAAATTAACATAATTAAGCAATTACCTGTGTAACACCAGATGTATTAACTTGTGTGGGAGAAATCGGTTTCTGTGCTTTTATGAAGAAATTGCATCATGCAAAGGATGCTTTGTAAGTAAAGCTATATTTTGTTAAAAGGTTTTAATTTATGCTATGCGTGGAGATTTTTGGGCCTTCCTGTAGTTTATTTCAAAATGAACAAACCAGTATTTCATTTTGATAGATTATTTTGAAATAAACTGGGATATTTAGGATGGTTCATTTGTTAATTTAACACTTATCTAAACATAAAGGAAAACCTTTACATCGGTTAGAGTGCTACACTGACGTAATCTAACGTGCAGAAGAACTAATGTGAATCTTAATCTTACTCTCAGAAGGTACATCATGCTTGTTCACTACAGAAACTGTTTTAGTCATCTTGAAAAATTGTAATATTACGAACAAGTTAATTATCTTTTGAAAATAAATCTCATGAAAATAAAATTCCACTATCTAAAAATATTGGAATATTTAATTTTTAGTAAATTAGCATTCATGCACTATAAATAATGTACAATATCTCTCAGTCTTGTTCAGTACACACATGGGGAAGACTGCATACTTGACAGTTGTCCAGAAGATTATCATTGACGGATGGTAAGCCACAAGATGAAGGGAAAGTGTGGTAGGAGGAGGTACACAAGCAACTTTGATGACTGCAGCATTAAGAAGATTGCCAAGCAAAGCTGTTTCAAGACCTTATGAGAGCTTCACAAAGAGTGGAGTGAGACTGAAGTCAGTATTTCAAGAGCCACCACCCACAGATGTCCTCAGGAAATGGACTGCAACTGTTGCAGTCCTAGTATCAAGCCACTCTTGAACTACAAATGTCCCTGGGCTCCTTGGGTTAAGGAGAAAAATAATTGGACCAAAATCTTCTTTTCAGATGAAAGTAAATATTGCATTTCATTTGGAATTAAGGTCCCAGAGTCTGGAGGAAGAGTGGAGAGGCACACAGTCCAAGTTGCTTGAAGTCTAGCACAGAGGTTTGCACAGTTTGTAATGGATTTTTTGGGGAAGATGTCATCTGCTGGTGTTGGTCCACTATGTTTAATCATATCCAAAGTCAACACATCCATTGGCCAGAAGATTTTGGAGCACTTAATGATTGTCTCCTGACAATCACGTTACGGACATGCAGGTTTCCTTTCCCAGTAGGACTTAGCACCTGCCCACAGTGCCCAAACTACAATTAACTAGTTTGCTGACCATGATATTACTGCACTTGATCGACCAGCCAACTCTCTTCACCTAAAGTTCATAAAAAATAGATGTAGAAAATAGATGAGAGATCCTCAGAGGAAGATGAGAAACACTGACACAAAAATACAGACGTGCTGAATGCTGATATCAAAGCAACCTGGTCTTCAATAACGCCTCAGCGCTGCCACAGGCTGATTGTCACCATGCCATGCTGCATCGCTGCAGTGATTTGTGCTAAAGGTGCTGTGACCATGTATTGATAACATAAATGAACATATTTGTTCAGGATCTGTATTATAAAAAGTTCTTGTTAATTTATCTTTGGAAATATTCTGATATTTTGAGATATTGGATTTTTGATTTGCATGAGCTATAAGCCATAATCATTGAAATGAAAACAAAAAGCTTGAAATATTTAATTTTACATGTGATAAATCAAATATATAAGTTTCACTTTTTAAATTAAATAACAAAAAAAACCTTATAATATTCACGTTTTTTTCGAGGTCCACTGTATGTCATCTTTTAAAAATAGGATAAATCCATATTGATCAAACTCAGTTATGCTGCACAGAAGTTACAGTTCACCAACCCTATTAAAAACTTATTTGTTTGAGTCATTGTTCAAATGACCAAATTGAATACACCCGCATAACGTGTAGTGTAAGAGTTACCTAACCCGGAAAGCCTTAAATTACACGTATGGCCTTCGTGTGGATTTCTGAGTGGGCTCAAAATATCAGCTGACTTAATTCGCACTACATATATTACTGAGAAATGTTCAAGTATAAATTAAAAATAACATTTTCATTGCATTATTCCTTCGTCTAAAGTGCATGCATTAAACTAGCATACTGAGATGTAAAATGTGGTGCAATTCTTTAATGCAAATGGGTTATCATCGAGCAAAGAAGGAATGCATTTGCATGAGTATAAGTGAAAAGGATTTGCTCTTTATAACAGTTTGCAACAGTTTTTGGAATAACAAGGACACTTTTTATGTGCATGCTTGTAAATGTATCTTACAAACCATCAAAATACTGCCATAAACACTGAATTATGCAAAAGACAACAATGGGTCATTTTAGTGCATAGTGTGTCAGCATCTGGTTCACGTGCTCCTCTGTCAGTAAGGAACTATGAGGTGGATTGATCATTTTATTTACGAAATCATGCCGTTAGTTATAATGAACTAGAATCGAGTGTTGGTCGAGCGCCATTGCCGTGGCGTGAAATCCGACTGATAGTAAACAGTCTCACAGATAAGCGCAGAGGCACGCTGGTTAGCTAAAGGTGCAAAACTCTTTGGTGTGTATATTCGATGTTAAAAGATGTACTTCCACATCTGTATCGGTTGATTTAAAAAAAAAAAATCGTCTTCCCGTGGTAAATGTATTTCATGTGGTCGCCATATCCTGCCGAAACAGGCCTGATGTTTTGTTATGAAGGCGCAGCTGTGGCGAAGCTAACGCTAGTTTAACTTCCCTAGCGAGGAAATGGCTTCTCTGTGAGCTCAGGGCAAGCTCTGTTTGGTAACTAGCTAGCTACGTAGCTAACCTATTTAGGGCATCATAGCGTGGAGATAAACACGCAGTTGTTCTGCTGCAGAGAAATCCACTTCACAGTTAGATTTCTTCACCAACACTAATCTCAATTAAAATATATTTAAAAGCTAGTTAAACACAACCTAACAAACCCGCTTGCTAGTTAACCTAGCTGTGAGGTCTGGCTAAATAATCTCGCTTTAAAAAAAGGCACATTTGACCCATTAGTGGCTGGTGACTATTGGAAGATCTCTTTTTTTGTTCATGTTTGAGACACAACAAACTGTATTTTATTTGTCATTCTTCCTAAATAAATCTACGTGTTTGCACTCGTTGCACGACTTTGTAAAGCCGCCGTTTATGTAGCTACCTAGGTAAGCTAAGCACTAACTAGCTAGCAGAGAAACAGAAACGCTAACGCCCCGCATATTCCGCTCATATTCACGGTAAGTACTTTCGAGGTCTTTTGAAACTAGTTCGTTTTTTTTTCTTGTAGAGAAATAACGTCACACTTCAACGTATAAAATCAATCTGGTCGTGAAAATTTGCGTATTCGTTAACTCTACGAACACACGTTACCAGACACTCACTCCACTGGCTAAGCACTGCTGTGTGTGAATAAGGACTACTTTGTGGATGAAGAGCCTTTAACCACGTCGTTGGAGCGAGGTATGTATGTATTTTCAAGTGCACTATAACCCACACGAACCATTAATATTACGAGATTCTGTTACAAATCACGCACTTCAGCGATTCCACACTTATAGCCTTTTACACTCTTTTGTTTTTAATAAATTTGATTTTTAATAGAATTGTATTCTAAAGACACGGTTCGTACCCATTTCAGAGCTCTTGGTATCGTCCACTAGAACAACCGGGATGGCTTTTAGAGGGATTGACCGAGCAAGCAGCCAATCAGAGCGCTTCTTCAAGGAAGCGAGTGCTGAAAAAACTTTAGAACCAATGAATTTTAAGAGTGGGCGTGTCTCCGTCGGGAGTGAAAACAATCAGTGAATTGTGGGAAATGTAGGTTAATATAGCGCCTTCCTTATAGGTTCGAGAAGAATTGGACTTCAAGTCCCAAGATGCTGCCAAAAACGAGGACTAGCCGCATGCGCCCTTTACGTGTGGGAGGTAATAAATTCACAAGCAACACTCGTCTCCGTAGCAGAAGCGAAAAGGAGTTTACAATGGATGGAAATGTACTTGGTGCTGTCAGGAAAGCTAGCTAGTTGTAAACGGAGCGGAAAGAGTTAACATTAACACTCAAGTAGAGTAATAACTAAAACGATACACTTGAGATAAACGGTGAGTTTTCTTGGCTTGTGACTTTTTGTTATTAATTTGCTTACATGTTAAATAGTCTCGATTGACATAGAAACGGTAATTCACTGTCCACTTTTTAAAAAAAACTTTTTTATTGCAAGTTAAAGTTTTTTTTTTTTTTTTTTACTTTATTTTCTTTTTGTAATAGCTAGGTTTCGTTGCCGGACGATTTTTTAACTAAATCTGTGCGATCATCACTCTGATCACAAACTTCTATCTCCTTCAGGTGGGAGTGTACAGTTATGGAGCTGAGTAAAGACGACACCGCGCCGGAGGCTGACGACAGGGGGCGGAAGAGAGGCGACTCACAGAGTGTCATCGTGGAGAAACAAGTGCAACGCAATCCGCCGGAGTTCTGTCCAGGACTCGTCTCCGGAGACACGCACCCCATGTGTCGCGCTCGGGAGAGGAGCGATCCGGAGCCTAAGACTGGCGATGCTGCCGGTGATGACGGAGACGCGACCGAGAAGACGTCCAGTAAAGCGCAGAGCGAGCGAAATAAGAGGAGATCCGGCTGCAGCTCCGAGAGCGCACCGGATGGCCGCCAGGGCAAGAAGAAGCACCGGCGGCGACCCTCCAAGAAGAAGCGGCGCTGGAAGCCGTACTTCAAGCTGACCTGGGAGGAGAAGAAGGAGCTGGACGAGCGGGAGAGCGCGCGCGCGTCGCGAGTCCGAGCCGAGATGTTCGCCAAAGGTCTACCCGTGGCCCCTTACAACACCACTCAGTTCCTAATGGAAGAGCACGACCGAGAGGAGCCCGACCTGAACACGGAGCGCTGCAACCGCAGGTCTTTCGGCGCGAGCCGGTCCGAAGACACGGCCAGCGAGGAAGACTGCTTCGAACCCGAGGAGGACGAGGAGGAGGAAGGCGAAGGCGGAGAAGGCGGCGAGAGCGACGGCATGGGTCGAGCCGCGGGCGCAGGTGGAGAGTTTCTGCAGCGGGACTTTTCCGAGACCTACGAGCGGTACCATGTAGAGACGCTGCAAAATATGTCGAAACAGGAACTGGTGCGGGAGTACCTGGAACTGGAGAAGAGCATGTCGCGCCTGGAGGAGGAGAATAACTGGCTGCGGCGCGCGCGGAGAAACCCAGCGGCTCCGGGCGAGAGCGCGCAGCGCGTGCACGAGCTGGAGCGCGAGCTGGAGAGAGTGAGAGCGCTGAACAGCGAGCTGCTCTTCCATTGCCACAGCACCGCGGGGGGACTCGCCGTGAACGGCTCTGCCGCCGAGAGGCCACACGCCGACGACACGGACACACAGTGACCGATACACACACAGACAAACGCGTGGGACAGTTCGACATGTTTGTTTCTATTTTCCTGATATATTGTCCGCTGATCTTATCCGTTGTCTTACTGTAAAGCTACGGTAGCTTATGTGATGCTCTTTCGACCCGAAAGGTAACGTTGATTATTTTTTGTTTGTTTGTTTGTTTTTTCTCTGACAAGTTTTAAAAATTGAATTTGTGTGTGAGGTCCCAGTTCGTTGTAACGTAGGTTAGGTCTTTTTGCACACGTGACTGGATTTCTTTAAAAGAGACTATTTTGGTTTTTAGAGTCGATGCTTATGGATGAGGTCACGTGTTCATACTGCACGGGGAAACAGCACAGTGTCACATACACGTGTGTAAGTTTACCATAAAGCGATGTGTTTTTGTCCATCAGTCCCGTTTTGGTATCTTCTGCTGGTGCACCTGATATTCTGCTATACACTTATTAATGCATGACCAAGGCAGTATGTGGGCTAATAAAACTGTGGAAACCCGTTACTGGCATTTGTTTTCGTCCAAAACACATCAAGTAAATTATTTAAAAAAAGATGCAGTTGTGGGTTTATTTTATATCTTATCATTGACACTTTTTTCTGAGGTGGACTTGCAGGACAAAGCTCAGAGTTTAACCCTTTTTTTGATACTTTTTTTAAATACGGATATTGGTTTGGCATTGTTGCAAAATTTCTACAGCTCAGATTTAAAAATAAATGCATACATGTGCATTCCGTATTACTTAACATCAAATAGCAAGAGGATGGATTTTATACTTTGTCCAGTACAATTTGCCAATTGTAGGGTTAATCACACTGGTCACATCCCAATCTGCTTATTTCTTTTCAGAACAGTTGAAGAGGGCACTGTGGCACCTCTCTCAAATTTGACCCACTATGTAGCACAGTAGTTTTTTTTTCCTCGCAGGATATAGCCTTCTCCATTCTGCCTTACCTTGTCTCATGGTAACATGATTTCCATCATCATCATGTTTACACTGACGCAGAAAAGCTTCCTTCTGTTTCTCGCTTCCTTCTCTGTGGCTCTTATTTATTAATGCATGTCATGTACGCAAAATGTCAACTCTATAATAAAAGATAAAAGATTAAATTCTGTAATCTCTCTGCTTTAGGATTCCAGTGATTCGGAGGAAAGTGTAGGCATCACAATGCATGTCATCCAACTAGAATTTAAATCTGCATCTTTTTTCTGCCCTCACTGTTTCTTTCATCTTACTGCTCTTATTTAATAAAGGACATCCACTTCAGTCCTGGTCTGAACTAGGCAACCTATTTCATAGAGAATTGTTATGGAATATAAACAGCTGTCACTGTCAGTCTTCTAAAACGCCTGCTTGTTCGCAAAATTAGTCTGTTTTTGTCGTGTAAACTCCTTTCAGTGCAGCAGGATCCATTTGCAGGATGCCTGTAATGAATGTCAATACCAGTCCGTGTTCCTCATGTATTTTCTTTCATCTCCCCGATGGTCTTTCTCGGAAATGAATACATACATAGAAATAAGACATTTTTATATAACAGTTTAAAAAATAAAAAAAAGGGACAATTCAAAACAAACACACATCATTTGTACACAGAGGGTTAACTTAGCATGGCTTTGTACAACTGTTACAAAAACATTTTGGTCCACATGATCACCCAGGTAGTGTATAAATGTACAAGCACAGGGCAAAGACAATATAATGCACAAGATAGATGTGTTAGTTCATACACAATGTGAGGTTGGCAGTAATAACTGGTCAAACATAATAAAAAATCTGCTCTGGCTGCTCAAAGCCACCAGAGAACATGTGCTGTAGGTCAAAACAGAAAGAGCGAGACTGATTGGCAAGCCGGAGCTCAAGGTAAGGTTATGTCAGATTTCGGTGCGGCTGCTTTCAGCTGTTTCTAAACAACCACTTTGTGTGTAATACTGGCATTTTGACTCATACAAGGGAAGACTGTGTTTATTAGGGAAGTGGGTTCAGGAGAACAAGACATATTTGTGAATCATACCAGACCCTTTTTAGCAACATATATATGTGGTAGGTGAATTATGAATGAATGGCAGCATGTATTATTATGGCTGCTCCACAGCTCTCTGTTCTTGCACCTGAGGTCGGGAGCCATTTTGTTTGGTGTCGCTGATAAGGTGCAGTGCAAAGTCTTGCGGATGTGCAGTAAGGATCCTGCACTTTCTGTTGAAGTGTTGTCCTCCAGTGATGTAGATGAGATGGAGACAAAGCTGAAAAGGGCTAAAGTTATTTATTGCACCAGTGCAGAATGCCGAAAGGCCTTAAGAGTTTATTGCATAAATGTTCCGTCAAACCTTTGCTTTCGGCATGGTGCAAATATGCAATTAATAACTGAAATGGATTCATCTCTATCCAATCTTTCCTTCATTTAAAGATTTAAACTAAACCTTTTTATCTTCACTCTTGGTATTTTTAATAGTATGCTTTATTTCCCCTCAATGTGTTGAGGCATTGGGATTCCACAGTGTTTAGATGTCCTTGTTTAGCCTTCCCCACTATTTCCCACCACTGTATGGCGTCTCCAGTCTCTCCGTCTGCGGCGCGTCTCTGGGGAAGCTTGCCGCCGCTGAGTCCCTGATCTCCACAAGTCGTTGGCAGAGGAAAGGAGGTTGGCTTGTACCTGACTTAGCCAACTCTGCTGGACAGAGGGGTCTCTGCTAGGTGACATGGCCTGACGAAGCCTCTCCTGGCCACGCACAAGTGAGGCTTTGACTCGGGCCAGACCTACAGCCCGCTCCAGACCTGATTCCTCATATAAAGATCGAGGACGAGCCCTCTCCCCACGCAGCTTCTTGCAGCTTGCTGTGTTGACCTGGCTGAGCCTTTGCTCATCACTGGAGCAGGGGGAGGACGGAGAGCCTGCTGACTGATCTGTAACTCTCGGCCGTGCTGAAATTTGGTGAGAGTAGAGGAAGCTGCGAGGCCGCTGTGGCTGTTCTCGCCTTAACTGGGCCCTGATGCTCACTCGTATACCATCATCCTCTTGCTGACTACATTCACTTTCCTTCTCTTCCACCTCCTGTTCTCTTTCTTCGTTTGAATCCATTATCAGTTTTCCTCCCACATCCCTTTTATCTACTTCCGTAGTCTGACTTTCTGTGCTTTGGGCAGCACACCCCATCTTGCTCTCCTCATGACCGTCATCCCTCTCACTCCCCCTATTCTCACTCAGCTCTCCATAGTTGCTGGCTTTCACCGGCTCATGCTCGGAGTCCTCATCGCTACTGCTATCTGTAGGGCAGGCGCTCCGATGCTTCTTTCGCTTCCGGGTCACAGCAGATATAATGGACAGGGGAAGGAAATCCTTGGTGCTTACATCTTTCTTTGAAACTAAAGATCCCTGCCACAGACAATCAAAAATGTTTAGGCTCCATAGATCACTGTAATGTCACACAGTGCTGATGTTTAAATAAAAAAATGTAGAATGTTACCTTGGGTTTAGCTGAGTCGCTGTTAGTGGAATCTGTGCAGGTGGAGAAAAGAGATAAGTCAGAAGTTGGCAGAGCTGGAAAAATAAATATGAACAGGATGATGTGTTAACTATATGTTTCATTTTTTTAAATGGAAAAATGCATTATGGGAAACATTTATATAACATATAATGACAACTATGAAGATTTGAAATGTTTCTTTTATCACTGCAAAAAGTAATAGAAAGTAAAAAAAATATGGAATATACACCAATTCAACTAACATTTCTATGTATTAGAATTGTAAACACAGACATTCAAGCTTTATAATTTTGAAATATAAGATTATATATATTAAACCTATTTCTAGATTGCTTTAACTTATTCTGTTGGCAAATAATTTGTCTTAGGTCAGGTGCCTATTTACAGAAAAGGGAACTTATCAGCCAATAGTACAGACAATTCTACGCTAAAAAATAAAACAATATGTCCAGAAATAGACTTCATGGTCTCACACACTTGGGCAAATATGTTGCTACTCTTCCAAAAAAGAAAGAAAAACCCGCAAATAATTGATACTGACAAAGGAAATAATAAATAATAATTTAATAAACATCAACTAATAAAAACCAGACATTCCTTCGGAACAATTATGGTTTCTTTAATAGAAAGGTACCAACAAATTTGTCCATGTGTGTATATGTGTTAAACATATATCTTACATCTATAGAGGAGCCCAAAAATAAATAAACACATCAACACGGTCTTGCCTGCCTGGGTTAAAATGGGAGTTTTGTGTCAAAAGGGCACCCAGCATAAAACCTGTGCCAAGATTGGAAAGCCCGTTGTGGCAACCCCTCGATGGGAGCAGTCAAAAGACCAACAACAACACGATAGCATTAACGATGATAATCTTAAATGCTATCATCTGACATCTTTAGAGGAAACATAATACTACACATTGCTGCCACAACTCTTGAAGTGTGTATACATTTTTTGGGCTCCTCTGTATTATCTCATAATAGGAAAGCGGAGATAACTTTTACTTTCATATTTTTGCAGTGATTGATGCATGACTCATTAAAATGTCAATGATGTTCTACATGTCATGGATAACTGAATGTGTGTTATGAATTAATACTGGATGATGGGGATGTTTTAAACATCCCAAACACACAAACACAGTGTCAGGTGTAAATCCTGCTCCTACCGAAGAGTTTGCTCCACTGGCACAGCTAGGATCAGAATTAAAAGAAGTCCCGAAAAGAGGTAGAAAAAGAGATAGAGAAGAAGTTGGCAAAGGAGAGTTTATGCTGAGATTATAACAAGGAGGAAAAGTAAAACTAGCAAAGTAAAGTACGTAAAAGTAAAAGCTGGAAAATAGGTACAGTTCTACAAAAGTACAGGATTGAAAATGAAGAAATATTTGAGAATTATAGATTTTCATTTTTTAAGTTTTAAGTGGCAGAGAACCTGAAGAAAGAGTCAAGTAAATGGTAGTGTAATTCACCTGAGGCGTCCCCTGGCGCGCCTGTTCGGCCAATATTGGAGAGAAGGTGGTCAATATTTGGAACAGGTTGCTCATCCCGCTGGTCTTCAGGGGTCTGAAAACAAAGCAATCTCAATTAGATATCAAACCACATGCTAGCTCTACGGATTTAGTAAACATTGGTATAACAATGTGGAAAATTCCAAGAATAGTCTAATTTGATCATGCTTGGCTTTGAAACTGCCCGAGAGCTCTGCATAAGAGCTGTTAATATTATAAGCAATCACTTTCATTATCACAACTCTCACAATACAATAAGTCGGAGCCATCTCAGGAAGATGTGAGGAACGTGTGGCAATCAACAAGGATGAGATCTAGTACGCTTCCCAGGAGATTATCTGAACAGCACCCTGGTGAACCAATATGTTAGAGGGAAACAGGATGATGTGTTAATAGCTATTTTTCCTACTATGCACGGAGACTTTTTGAGACAGCTGAGATTATCACCTCAAAGGGACAACATTTAAAAAGCCAATAAAGTAAAAGAACAGGAGGATTGTCTGGAAACTTGAGCAATTTAGAAACAAAAGAGTAACCACTCTTTTTCATTTATGCTGTGGGCAAAACTGATGATAAAGCTGAATGATATTTACATAAATGAGCAAATCAGCATGTGGCACGAGAAGAATGAAGATTCAGTTGGTAAACAGATGTGCTTGTTTTATGTGGAATTTGTTGCATGTAACATTCTGTTTCAAGGTCTTAAAGCATGAACATTACACATAAAGGGATACTGAATGGTCTGACATTCAGACCCTTTAGTTGTAAAAAGATTTGATCTAATTTCAAGAATTGTGAAAAGTTATCATCATATCCTATCTTGACATGTAAATGAGAAATTAAATAAACCCAAACATGCCTACAGATTAGGAATGTCCCAATACGATACTGGTATTGAGTACTGGTCCAATACTGCGCTCACTGCTCATTGTTCTGAAACCATTGCACCGATATCACTTTATGGCAGAGCCGAACGCTCCCTACACACAGCCCCTCCTCCCTTTGTGTGACATCTTTGATGACTTAAGTGGAACTATCTTACTGGTCATGAACAAGGAAACAGACAATTACTCTTCTACGAGGACAGCAACAGCCCTGCTTGTATTTTCTCTTTTTTTTAAATGCCAGCATTAAAATTAAGTTTCGTGCACTAACTTAACAGTGCATTTCTTTTATCGGTCAGATAATCGAGCTGAGGAGTGCATCTCTCTTTAGTCTGTATTGAGAGCCTAGCTTTCAGTGCACCTGTCTTCAGTCTGAATTGCTAATGCGCTTAATAGCATTGGTATTTCAGCATCTCATTTGCTTTCCTAGAGCTGTGTTCTATGACAACAGAGACAAAAGTGAAAGGGAAATGCAACAATTTATTTCATTTGATAAACGAAATGGGAAAGGGTGTTATAAACATTACCTTGGAAAAGATAACTGCATCGCAAGTGCAAATGTGCTTTTTTGAATAAGAACATTCAATTTAAGCCTGTCTCGTGTCACTTATGATACAGTTCTAAAAAAGATGGCATTTTATAAAATATTTATCCTTGCCGTTCAAATATTGCCAGTTGAACATACTTCCTTATAAACATATCATAAGTTTTCTTTCTGTAGATGTAAATACAAAGGGCACTCAAGTCAAACTAGGACTCAAGATGAAATTTACCATGAATTAAGGTCTAAACCCGATTGACATTTACAGAAGACTTCACAGAACGGTGATGAGACTCTTAGCCGCAGTAAAATATTTGAATAGTAAAAAACGTTTTAAAGAAGTCCGTACATCAATTGATGACCGGCCGGAGCGGCTCGGAGCCCACTGCAGGAATACTCTCAGGAAAAAAACAGCCTGGTTCATCACTAAGGTGTTCTGTTTTTGCAGGACAATGCACAACCTTTTACTCCCCACCATCAGACTTGCACACCACAGGAACTCATCTGGGAATTATTGTCACATCCCAAGTACAGTCCTGACCTCGCTTCAAGCTATTTTCGCACGTTTGGGTTATTAAAGTTCCTGGGAGGCCTGTGTTTCAGACTTGAAGTCTGATCATGGCTCTGGCTTACTGAGAAAATGTTCTACTTTAGTAATATCCAAGCACTGGTGAAATGCTGGGATAAGTGCAATAGTGTAGGGAACTATATAAAAAAAATAAAGGTAGTCTTTACTCTCATAACTGTGTTCTGTTATTCTGCACAAAAAGTCCCAGTATCTTGACTTGACCCTTAAAATTTTTTGCATAGTTTATGTTGCGACTGCAGCAATAAGGTTGCAATGCTCTTACTGTTTCTGAATGGTTGCCATAGTAGTGAAGGCCTGTAAAGAGCCAATGGGCAGAGAGGAGGCGATTTCCTGCCCAATAAAATGCTGTTAATTATAATTATCAGCTATATGTATATGGCTTTTCCATTAAGCACATTTGCATGTAATAAAATAGAATTTTTCCTTATCCTTAAAACAAAACGATAACATCTGAAAGATTGATGAGGATTTTACTCTGCAGAGAGTAAAATCCTCATCAATCCTCTTCACAGTTTTGGAGTCCTTACACTAGTACAGCAATAGCAGGTGTTTCTGCTTCATATGTGGAACAATCTAAAAAGTCCTGTTCATGTTGTGTTCTGGGACCCAAATGGATGTACTGGTATATGGACATCCCTACAGCAGCAAGGCAACAAAAGTTTTGTGCCCACACGCCCAACCCAGGTGTGTAATGATGAGAACATTTTTGACTCTTTCCACCTGCTAGATAAATGTAGAAAACAGACAGACAGTACCTTCTCATCTTTATCCATCAGCTCATCATTGAAGAACCAGGCATGCTGTAAAATTACATTTCATTACAGAGATGCATACATATTTTAACTGATTTTGCTCAAAGTAAAATGACACATTTATATATTTATATATGGAAATATTTCACTTCTTACATGTGAAATGAGAGTCTCCACAATCTTATAGCGGTCAGGCATGTGAGTGACCATGTCTGTCATATTGTCTTCTGAGGTGCGTACAAGTGTGGGCCCAAACACCAGAGCAAGGTTTCTGGGCTCCATCTAAGAGAAGGAAAGGAAAGGAAAGGATTGCAATAAAGACATGGCATGAGTATGACATAACACGCAATAACCCTTTGAACATTTATTAATAATGCCTCAATATGTGAAGTCCACATGAGACACACTGTGCCTTTTATGCTTTGTTAACATGTGGTATTCCACCAGAGGGCAGTGCCGCACAGCCTGTCTACCTCTTATTACGATTATATGCAAGTACTCATGTCAATATTCATAAACCTTCACAAATCTTTAAGTTCATAGTTGTACAAAACTTGCCTACATATTAAAAAATAAACAAAATATGATTTAAATAAAATAAAACACAGAGTCTGACCTAAACTGCATGTAAGTGTACTATTCAAGCCGTAGACCAAGGCCTACAGTACATCCCACACTTTATAGCCGACAGAAGCTGGTCTACTTCATAAATAAGGAATTTGTCCTACAACCTATTATTGAATCTTGTGTGTAGAAGCTAGACCACATGGCAGGGATTTGATTACTCAAATAAAAGAAAACATTGCAATCTCTATGTGGGCGGCTCATTAGCGCTACACTAGATCTTCCTCTTCAAATGATGAATGTAGCTCAGCTAAATTTGCACATCTCTCCTGACAACACTGTCATTTACGAGCCTCTCTTGACTGAGGCTGATGATGTGTTTCTGACGATGTATCCAGATGCGGATTAACACAGAGACTACCCAAGGCTGCAGCCTGCAACAGTAATCAGGGTAAGCAGACATTTTTCTAGGCCAGGACTCTGTTGATCCGATAAGATTATAAATACTTAATTATTGGTTCAATTAGTTGAGCTCATAGTTTAATACCATTTTATTGGTGTACCCGGTTAAACAAGCAAACCTGAAGAATTATTTCACTATGTAACCACAGCTTACAAAATAACATCTTTGTAGGTCATGGTTTTAAATAAAATGCACTGTGTACAGGAAATGTTTGTGATATCAATAGATTTCAATTATATGATTGCATTACATTATCACCAATTAATGTGTTGCACCTCTAAAATCTGGATCTGGACACATTTTTTATAGGTAATAATAAAGAGCCTGTTCAGTCTTATGTTGGAGATGGCCAGAGCAAAAAACCTATCAACGATTATTGTTGTTATTCTACAAGCAGTTATTCTAAATCCCTTGATTTATTCTGTCTTGTTTGGAAATCAGTAACACCTCACCTTATTCTTCTCAGAGTGATCAGCCACTCGCTTAAGGTGGCTTATCAGAAATTTAAGTGTGTGATAGCAATGATCAGGCAAGTCGCGAATCTGTGAACAGGAGAAAACAAAACAGAATAAGACAACATTACTAACCATTTTAAAGATGCAAATAAATATTGTTATTGCTGAAAGGTCACAAACAACTGTATCTACATACCAGTTTTCTCATTGTCTTCATCCGGTCTCCAGCATCCTCTAAGCGGTTGGCATAGATGAAATCATTGTATTTGTCTGAAAGCAGGTGGCAGCAGTGAGCAGAGTATACAGTCAAACCCCTACACACAGTGATTAAATATGATTGTAGGGAATGCATTTACCATCAGTGAAAAGAGGTTCTGGAAGCTTCCTAAAGAAAGACTTGAGGAGACTGCTGATTACATTCAGGTCCTGCCATCTCTGTGGAGAAATAACACATGTGAGACTGGTGGTCATTAAATGGCTTACTCTATATCTGTCTGTCTACAGTATGATTTTAACCTCTTCAGCAGTGTTGATCTCCATGCCCTTGTTGAGTTGGTCCTGTAGGGTAGACACCATGGCATTGTTCCCTGGCACTCTGTAAATCCCTGTATATTCTAACCCCATCTCTTCCACCAGGCTGCAGCAGGTCTCCACAATCAGAGGCACAAACTACAAAGGCAAAATATTTTTTATATACCTTACTGATAATACAATGATTTTAAGATATTTAAACCTTAATCCTTCAAAATTACCTAAGTTTTTAATTTCAATTAGTTTCAATACAAATGATCTGTAAAGCACTTTTTTTGCCAACAGATATTGCCTCAATGCACCTTAACAGAAATTGTGATATAGATTCTAGTTCCCTAATGTCAGAGGGAAAACAGTAACAAAACGCCTAAGATGTAATAAATAAGAAACAGTAAAATGAACCAGACTCAAAAGTCTTCTGACAATAATCACAGCTATGAATATTTCCACATTAGTCTCTCTTCGATGCTTACTTCACTGTTGCACATTGACTCACCTTATTACCGGCTCCCGGAGGACAGTCCTCTAGTCTAACTCCAAAGGCCTTAGGCCCTGCTTTCTTTCCTTTTTTCATTAGGTTGATGCCCCACGTAGCCTTAGGGGGACTGCACTCCTCTAATAAAAAGAGACAGAGTGTTGTTACGGACACAGTTAACGAGTCACTTCTGTGTTGTGCAGGGATGCATGCTGACTAGCGTGCTCTTCAATATGACTGTGTAGGACTAACCTTTGCTCTCTGTCTTCAGCGATCGGTTCACTCCTGAGCTGCTGTCAGTCTTTGAGAGGAGAAATGGTTGCATTATCCTGTGGACTCTGGGAGAAGTGTCTGGCTTAGTACCTGTTAGACTGTTACGGGTGCCAGGAAGACAATAATAAGCAATGACGTGCATGACAGAAACTCTGCAAAATGTGCTAGGTGATATGACTGTATACTAGGAATACTGCAACAGTGATTTATTTTACTTAAATATTTATCCTTGTAGATGTTAAAAGTAAAAGTAATTCTAATAAAATTTTCATAAAATCTGCACATACAGTATATAATGTGTTGTGAAAATGCTGTTAGGTATATAGGATATTATAATTTATCCAAATCTTCTATCTATCATATTACTCTGATGTGTACATTAAGTCAGTAGCTATTTCTATAGCACATACTGCAGTTACAGTCCATCAAGTTACCTTTGTTTTCTGTAATCGTTTAGTTTCTTATTGATGAGGGCCTGCCTGGAAAAACCAAGTTCCTATGCAAAGATAAATACCTTATTAATGCTTAATATACATATTACAAATGTTTAAAGAAAAAAAAATCACAGACTATTGTTGCTATTTAAAATATAGCATTGTTGCTATTGGAAATATGCTATTCGTTCACTGACCACTTTATTAGGAACACTGTACTAATACTGGCATCTATTTGCTCTAAATAGCATGAATCTATAAATAGATTCATAACATCGCTTCCACCACATTTCATTGAGATTCTAGTCTATGTTGACATGATTGTATCATGCAACTCCTGCAGATTTTTCAGGTGCAATTTCATGCTGAAAATCTCCCAAAGGTGTCCTAATGGATACAAATCCAGTGACTGGGATGGCCACTGAAAAAACACTGAACATGGCCATGAAACCAGTGTCATGGTCATAAAACCAGTTTGAGACAACTTCTGCTTTGTGACATGGTGCATTATTACAAAGAAAGTTGCCATGAAGGGATGCATACAGTCAGCACGAGTTCTCAAACAGGCGGTGGCATTCAAGCAATGACTGACTGGCATTAACAGGCTCAAAGTGTCCATGAATTCATGCTGTTATTACAAAATTTTGACTGTACCAAACAGCTGGCTCCTACCTGCATGATTCTGTTCTATGCATTGATGACACATGAATGACTGATTAGATAACTGCATGACAGAATAGGTGTACAGGTGTTCCTAATAAAGGGCTTGCTGAGTGTAAATTAGCATAGAGGTAAACGATGATGCACGGCTGTCTTACCTCATTGTCAGTCTTGCTGTTCTCGCGGATGATGCGGATCCAGCTTAACATATCATCCCTGTCCTCTGCCTGCAGCAAGTACTCACAGAAGTCCTGTGTGGTGAGACGAAGTGTGTGTTTCCTCTTTGTCTCACTGTAAGCTATGTCAATCAAGCAGCCGCGGATACTGATGGGCTGCTCATCCTCGCCACCCCCATGGCCCACTGACCCAGCTCCATGGAGCACGGCCTCACGCTTGTCCTTGTACAGAAAAAGTGAATGGGAGCGCAGCACAGAGAAGACCCTTTTCCATGGCCGCATACCACCACCAACTTTCTGTATGGGAAGGACAGAATCACAGAAATGCTGATAACGTGCTGATAAGTTTTCTTCACATGATCTTTTTGAGTGTGTGCTTTGTAATTGTGGCTTCTGGCTCTAAAGCTCTGTCTCAGTGGTCATTTTAGCTGATCTGACTATATCAGGGTAAAGTACAAGTACTAATACTGTACTAATACAGTAGGAGGAATTTGGAAAATCTATATTTTTTATTTAAGCCCTTCAATCATCAAATTACTTAAATACAGGACTATGAGTAACACACCTTGTATCTATAGGATTTTTTCATATTGAACCCTATAAATTCTTGTCTTTTTGTTGATTGAAAGTTTTAAACTGCACTACCCTGAAAAAAAGGCTTCAGTGGTGACTCGCCTTGTAAACAATTAGTAAATTCTAGTCTGTGCCAATTAGCACACAATCTTTCTTTATTTGCACTATTTGACTGATTTATCCATTTAGTAGGGAGGAGTAAACATGAGTCAGACCTTGCCCTTCTCTGTAAGGATCTGTTTGTAGTGCAGCCAGCCCTCTTTTCTGATATCTGTTAGGGTGATGTTGCCAATCTCAGAGGTGGAGTGGCGTTTGGAGCGGGCTTCTTCTGCCGCTCGCAGACTTTCGAGGGACTACACAAACAGATACCCACAATTATCCACAAGATAAACTTACATTCTAGGTAAAGCAAACCTTATATATTGTAAAAGATATGCGAGAACTTACACCCTCTATAAAAAAGCTTTTGACCCTTTTTGGCAATCTCCTGTTAAGGGGGGTAAGGAATCAGAAAATGAAAAGTTATCAGCTACCTGCCTTTTGCTTAATATAATACATATATTCTTAGTTACTCATAATTCACGTAAAGATTCACAATAAAGACTCACATAAACACACGGCCTTCATCTCTAAATGTGTTCAGACCCTCATCACAAGACTTGGAGCGCTCAGTTGTGATGGCCAGCAGGTAGGAAGAGCGACGGCTGTTTTTGACAGCACCTGTTCAGTAAATGAAAGAAAAAGAGAATGTGGATCTGTCAGGTAAAGGACACACACATGCATATTATAATTACATATATAAATAAGACTGATGAGCAAAATTCATCCAGCAAGAGATGAGAAACCAAGCAGCATATATATAGACAGATAATGAATAAATGCTAACTGCATCAGTTGGGTCTGATGAACGTGACTTACCAGACATTAGCAAAATTTGCCAATGTTTGAGTGAATGCCTGTTAAATTTGTATCCTGCAATGGGAAGCAATGTGAAATGGGGGCTACAGATGACGATGTTAGAAATAGAAATGAAAATAAACATCAGATGGTGGACATAAAGCATGACCGAGGAGAGAGATAGACACATGAGACTGACAATAAGAACAAACGTTCATCTTGAGACATACGGCGGTGTCAAAAAGAACAGGGGAACAGTTGGAACAGTGAAAGAGACATGGACACTACTGGTGTTCAGGACAGATGAAAGGTGGAAAGCACTGGTGGAAGATCAGGATACAGTTAAAAAAGAGACTGTGAACAGCAGACTGGAAGTCAGATACTAACAGTTTAACTGATGCAGTGGACTTAATAAGAAATAACCATAAATGTTTGGACAGAGATAATCAGACAGGGTGTTAGTTGAGGAGGCACTCACTGGAGTCTGTGTCAAGGAGATGGGTGAGAGGGGAGGTGAGGGAGTGAGGGACAGGGCTGCTGGACAGGGTAGGTGGCTGGCACAGGCTGCTGGACACCACAGAGGAGGCGGGCACGTGCTGGGCAAGTAGGTCTACACTGGGGCTGGTGGGCTCATCTGTCAGGAAGGGGTGAGAGTTATGGAAACGAAGGGATTTAAGGAACACAGGGGTGAGGTATGCTGAGGAACAAGACACATCCACTCCAACAAGGTTAATTCTCACAACACAGAAACATTATACAGAGCTCAAAAAAATCATCATGCGGTATGTAAAGAATCATTTAAATTTAAATAGTTTAATGTGCAAAAGTGATTAATCTCCTTTTTCTAATAGGTTAAATTGTACCCCCTTTCTGTTATTGACTCTTACATCACTGCAAAATAATCCAAAAGTGTAATAGCTGATAATTCTGAATTCATTTAGAATGCTGACCTACAACGATCTTCTGGACTCACCTCAATGCTTTAATGATAAATAACAGCTAGGTGTTATATTATTCATAAATTATGTACAGTATATCCATCACCTTGCAGATACCAAGATGTCACTATGGTTGCAGAGCTCTTTATGTTCCTATCTAAAAATCTAAAATAATCGTTGTTTTAATTCAATTACATTCATAAATCCTAGAACCAGTGGTATGTCCAGATTTATAGACATGGAAAGCCATAAATGGGATGGGTGGTGAGGGCAGAAGCACAGTAATGGGTAAACACACATATTTATGTTTAAAACATTTATCCATTTACACAATGTCTGATTGGCTCCCTAATGCCAAATGAATGCCATGTACTAATTATACTCATAGACATACTTATTTTCCAACAATAATTTAAATCATCATGGGCTGAGTGAGAATTATCTAAGATCTTGGCTTAAGATGGCATTTGAGATGGCAAAGATTACACTAGGAGTGGCAGTTCCCTCCTGCTCTCAGTCATCTGGCCATGTCCTTGCCTAAAACTCCTGCCTTGGTGCAGATCTTGTTTACTACATTAAACCTAAATAATTGATAAGTACCTGATAACTGATTACTGCATCTATTTAATTAGTAGGCAGAACAACAATGTTAGGTAGATACTTTCATAATTTTTTTTTTACAAGGTGAAACTGCACATTGACTTTTTCCAGCACAAGCAGCCACTAGGGAGAAGTAAAAAACAGGCAACCATTGGGGAGAAGTGACAAACAAGAAACCATTTGGGAGGGGCTCCCATACTGACCTATAAAGGGAATGGAAGCCAGGGAGTCCTGCTCCACAGGAAGGGATTGCAGGTTCCCATTGGACCGCACAGGGGCTGAAGCAACAGGAGGTTCGAGTAGATCCACAGGCATGGCGTAGTTTGGGTGACGCATTGTGTAGGGAGTACATTTGCCAGGTTTTTGTCTGAGGACTACCTCTTGCATTTGCACTTGAACAGGCTCCTCCATTGTTGGTCCACTATCTAAACTTTCCTTTGCAGAGTTCTGCGTCTCAGCAGTGGAAGACATGGACAGAGGTGATGAATCTCTGCCCGAAGAAGGTGCGCTATCTGGGGGGCTGGTTTTAGGCGTGGAAGTCCAGCTGAGGTGAGGACCCGTGTAGGAGGAATCTCTAAAGGAATGAGCCTGCTGCATGAGGTGTCCTGCTTTGCGACAGAAAGAGGGACTATAGCTGCGATAGCCCACCATCTGGTCATCTACTGTTTGTGTGGGCAAACATCTGGTTTGGGCTGACTGATGAAACTGAGAGCCTGTTTGCTCCTGGGCATGGCTGGACCCCCGGGCTGGTTGTGGCAAATTTGCACAAATTACTGCACGCTGATTGGCTGAGCAGGGCTGCTCTTCTTTTCTAATTGGCTGGCCACCCTGTGGGGCGGACCTCTCATAGCGGGTGGAAACAGCAGCTGCCTTGTCCAATTTCTCTAGCGAGCGCCCATGGCTCTTCTCGTATTCTTTATAAGCGGCCAGTAGATTATCTGAGTAGGAGAGGTTTGATTGCTGAACCCCAGTCATACCCCATCTATCCGTCCAACATGAGTCTATGTAAGGGGACTGGTTGACTCCAGTGGCTGCTCCATAGTGGCAAAGCAGTGTGTCCTGAGAGATGCTACGGTGGTGTTGGGACATGGCTGGGCGGTCTGTTGTCTGGCTGTGGTACCATTTAGCCAGGGCCTGGTGACATAGCTCACTCTGCGAAAGTGGAAGGCTGCCCTTCCTTGGGTGGGGCAGGGAGGCTGAGGTGATGGCCGCATTGTGGTTGGCAAAGTGAAAGTCCAGAGGACTGATAGCTATGGTTGAGGAGCGAGCACGCCGGTGAGAAAGTGAACGATGGCTTGAGACATCTGAGCGACGGCCTGTACCCCCAGTACTGTCTCCTACGGAGCGAATTTCTAAGATACCAGCTGATCCACGCCTGCAGTTCAGGTTAGCCGGCATACCAGAGGAGGTGGTTTTGCTGCGAGGGTAGCAGATTGGAGGAGGCTCTGGAAGGTTCTGAGCCTCTCCTGTGTATGGTTGATTCCCTTTCAGATACGCATCCTGACAGTATGCCTATTGGAGTGGGAAAAATAGAAGCAGATTTATACATTTAAGAAAAAATAAAAAGAGAAGGGTAGGCAGAAGGACAAAAAAGATAGAACTAAAATAGGAACTTTTTTGAATAATTTTTTTTTAAATTAGCAGCAGCATTATCATGCAACAGGGCTATCTTGACACAAAGTTGCTTTTAGCGTCCCATCTATCTCATAGACACAAATGGTAGCTCATCAATAATTTACATATTAGTAGAAATGAATGAAGTGGGTAGCTGTGAGAAAAAGTGGAGAGAAGGAGAAACAGTGAAAATCATACTCACACTTACCAACTGCAGCACATCCTCATCTTTAGGCATAATGGAAAGCTCCAGCACACTCTTACTACACCAAAAAAAACACAAATGTTTAATAAGCACAAATGCACAACTGAAGAATGTAATCTGTGCAAATACATTAGACAGTAACTATCTGTCAGTCAAAGCACAAAGTAGGCTATGTTACCTTAGTTAAAATGAATTAACCATATATTGAAGCTCATACACATTGTCCTACCTGTTTTGGATTAGTGCTATAACCTGAGAGTAGGTTTTTCCCAAAATACTCTCCCCATTTACTTTTACAAGTCGGTCTCCTGCACATGCAGACATGAGAACACACAGATGTACACTTAATACAAAACAGTAGCTTTCATTTTTTACGTTATTGAAGATACCAGAATTTTTCCTACCTGTGCAGAGCCCAGCCTGGTGGGCAGGACCCATCTCCTTCACACTCTTCACAAAAATAGTATCCATTGGCTCCAAACGGCCCCTAGGATTCCCTGAGGAACACAGAACAGTCTACTTTAGAGACAAATTTACACATACTCCACAAAAATATTATTTAGATGAAAAAAGAATTTAATCACTAGTGAAACTAACCTTTTCCATTGCCATTCTCTACATCCTAGAAAAGAAAAATAGAAAATTATGACCACGATTGTTTATGTAATATAATCGATGTACCACCAGAGGGAACTATTGTCTATTGTCAGTGGGGAAGGTCTTCGACACAAGCTAAAGTTCACTTAATATTATGACTAGACTAGCTAACAATAGCACTGTAAACACTAAACCACACTAATAATTACATGCACACACACACACACACAAACCAAAAAGGTGCACAGGATAATATGAAATCCTTTCATCTTTAGAACACAGACGCACATAAGAGCTGAGGGTCAGTGTGGCTGGATCTGACTGTGCGCCGGCTTTGGGACTATGCTGACACAGCTCATTCCTGACAGCCACACAAAAGAATGAGGCTTTAGAGTCAGAGAGGTAAGCATCTGTGTGTCCTGACCTCTTCACTGCTACAGGAGTTGGGGGACAGCAGGGCAGCATCCACAATAAGATTACGACATAGGTATTTTTCAGCAAATTGAACTCATGTTGTGCACAGTGATCTCATAAGTGTCTGAAAGACCGAATCTTGCACCTGCTGTGACAGAGGTCAGGGATTAGCAAATTATGTCATGGAAAGAGCAAGGGAGAAAAGGAAAAAAAGAAAAAAAGAAGAAAAAAAGGGCATGAGAATAATGCTCAGCTATAAAAGTGCCAAAACATAAACCAGGCCATTTGTAGATGTCATGTGGTGTTATGATTCTTTATGTGTCCACTCGCAATATGGTTTGCAGCCCAGCAAAATATGGACAAACTACTGTATGTGAAGACGTCTGTTTGATGTATTGTGCAAGGGTAGACATCACAGACTGCATCTGAACACTTCTAATACTTTAATAGTGGAACACATGGACATGCATTTTGTTGTATTATCTAAAATACTAATGTGAGCACTTAGAGCGCTTATATTTTATATAACAGCACTGAGAGGTCAGTATATACAGTGTGTATAACACTACTTGTCTATGTTCGCCATGTAAAAATTCATATTCGCACAACATTCCCATTTAGACAACAGAGAGAAATCATCGGCAGATATTTTTCATCATCATTTTTCATCATCATTTTTCGTCAATATAACTTCTGTCACAAACTCATCAGATGGAGGTGACAAGCCAATTTCACTGGATGCACCTTTAACAGAAATCTCATTGTAAGCTAGCTAGCCAGATGAGATTGTGGCTTCTTTGATATCTATTTCTGGTCACAGGGCAAATTATTGTAAAACTAAAAAAAAATATTGTGTGTTTTTCAATATTTTAGTTTATTATTTATAAAACTATTGTATTAAAACCATATGACACTAGTGTTCATGCTATTATACTGAATTTTGTTAAAACTGAACTGTAAGATGAGTAATAGAACACATCAAGATGGTTTTTGGAATTTTTGTCTGTGTGTTTGTCCGTTTGTTTGTGCACGTATCAGAAAAAAATTACTGAACAAAATTTCATGGGATTTTCACAGATGTATTTGGCTAAGCTTAAGGTAACATAACGAATTTAAAATTTAAATACAGGTTTTGTTTCATCGCCACTGGCCCACAGGAAAAGAAGATGCAAATTGGAAATTTAAATGGCAAATGCCCTTATGTTACAAAAAAAAAACAAAAAAAAAGTGATACATTTATCTCAAAATTCACAAGATGGCGCTATACATTTTTTAAATATGCGCTTATGAGTGTGCAATTAAAATCTAGACACTTCACTTTTAGTTAATTCCAAAATTTAACCGATGGTGTACATTTTTTTAATTGAGCTTATGAGCTTATTACCTTCACAGATGTGTGGAGGGCAGATTCTGGTGGGTACACTATGAAGTGCCGCAGTGTAAACCCAAAGCCCTGAGAGTTCTTCTGTAGGACCACCGTACGAGGGCCCTTCCATGCCACGCCTTCCCTGGACACTGGACGTGCATTCTCATTCGATAACAGAGCAGCGTCTCTTGGCCCTTTTGCCTACAACAGAGCAGCATAAAAAGCAGGTTATGTAAAAAAAGAAAAATATTAAAGAAATGATCGATTATTAGTTATTATTAGTTATTATGCATGTTTTCAGTCCGTGAAAAGTCCTGCGTGTGTATAGATGGTTCGGGTAAGATGATGACGATGACTTAAACTTGCTTTGACCAAACATAAAACATGATGTCTAGATTAGCTTTAGGGGTGTGTTCAACAATACACTGAGGTGACAATAATCTCCCCCTGCCCGGTGTAAGGGCACGAGATCAACCCCCTTCCTTTTTCACGCTTGAGTGAGGAATGTCTCGGGAATGTCTATTTTAAACATCGATACTATAATCAACCACCACATGGGACTTACCAACAATGGCACAGGGCAAAAGTAAATACAGTGGTTCCTGATGTGGAACAACAGGAGCATTAAAACATTTGCACACATTCTCATTCTCACGCAGACAAAAAATGCAAAATGCATGAACAAAGGTTGTTCTACTCCATAGGTCAGGTAAGGAGAAAGGTTGAAGCACAGGAACAAAGAGAACTCATTCAAATTCCAAAAATATACCTTACTTGGATCAGGGCAAATTAATCTGACAGCTGGGCTGCAGATTCGACCTATTTATAACTTTCATAACGGATATAGTGACTTAGGTTGTTCATTACTACATCAAATTAAGTCTAAGGTACAGAAACTATTCTTGACAGAGGCCAGACAGAGAAAAAGGTCATAGGCCGCACAATAAAATTAGTAAGTTAGTGAGCCAAATTATTATCATTATTATTATTATTATTATTATTATTATTCAAGTGACTAAATCAGTAGGAGGATTTTAAAAAATGAAACTGAATAATTGGAGGCATAGTGGAAAGATTTTGAGATTTCACTCACCAGTGAACAATTTCAATCCAACAGTGATGTTGTACCAAAGACTGAGGAACTGTTGTCATGTACACTCTAAGTCTTGTTGTGGAGATTTTAAGTTCATGGAAAAGGTAACTGAGTTATCTTAGATCTAGCTCACTCTTTCTCAGCTTGATGGTGACGGATAGAGGATTGTCTGCTCACATATGAACATGCATGTTGGGATGAAAATAAACAGCTGAGCTGTGTTTGTGCATTCACTGCTCTCATTAAATGCATAAATTAATTAAAGTTAAAATCATATGCTTGACTGATATTTGTTGCTTTTATCTTGTGTATATCTTTACAGGGCGCATTCTAGCATATACTGTAAGGCACTCCTTTACAAAGTCGCCCTCTGCAGTGATTCATTACACTAACCTATATGTTTGTCCACCCTGAGTCAAGAAATCCATCCTTCTGGGAAATCTTTAAATAAAAGGGCCAGACAAGTGTAAATGGACTGGTAGTGATTGGTGTTTCTCCTACAGCTCACTCATCTGTCTCATGCACCCACCCTCTTCCTGTCTCTCTGCACTCCTCTCCACACCAGCTCACCCCACCATTCCATCCTATCACACTCTGCACTGTGCCGCGCTGCCCGGAAAACAACAACAGGAAGTGGAAACATTGAAGCAGGAAGTGCAGTACCTCCCTTCGTTTGCCATTAAGGGGATCCTTTACTCTCTAAAAATACTCCTGACTAATCTGGAAAAGCTCTCAGCTTTCTACTATACAGTAAGTCTTATAAAAAAAGGGCTTCCTAGAAGACCTGTCCCACCACATCCTTAATCCTTCTTTGTCTATTCTCTCTTTAGCACCTCTTCCTGCTCTAGTTTCTCTGAAATGTGTCAAAGTTCCTAAGGTTCTGTGTTCCCATTAATCCCTGCATCCGTGGATCTATACAGCAAATTCCCCAGTGTTGAATTAACACATAGCATTGTTTATGAGTCCACAAATAATCTCTGAAAGTGTTAAATCAACACTGGGTATTTTAATGTGTATAGGTCTGTGTTAATGACTTAACACAGTCTTGATGAATGGATGCGAGAGAGCAGTAGGAGATAAATACTTAATATTCAAAGAATACAAGTTCATAGTATGTTGAAGATGACCCTGAAAAAATTATAAGAGGGCAGAAATTTGTGTAATGTCTACACACTCAGGACCTGATACAGAGAAAATTGATGACAGAAAATGACAGCGGGCAGAAGAATGAAAAGGAATGAGAGTGAGGTAAGTGCTGAGTTTAAATGACTGGATTCCTCTCTGGATTCCAGCATTAGGTATGTCACACTCAGGTGAGGATAAACATACACACAAGAGCGCAAGATTCCAGGCAACCACAACACTTACGCACATGAAAAGAAAAGGGGGGGGGGGGTCGAATTGAATTATGAGATCATTCTACCATTTTGAAAGTGCTACAAACACGTTATATTTGACGTTATATATGGTTTTAGGACTTGACATTTTTAAAAGTGGATCGTACAAGAAGTGGTTGTAAACGTATGAAGCGTGAAGACATTGATCCATACAAATTCCCTAACAGAGTGGAGTAATGATCTTAATATTTTACCACTTAAATTAATGCATATTAGTTCAAATGTGATCTGGGATTTGAGTCCCTATTTTTTCTAGGTAATTACACAAATTAAGTACAGATGGTTTGACACCTGCAAATCACTAATATGTACTCTCTAAACCTGCAAATCTACAAGAAACCAAACTGTCATAACACACTCATTCAAACTGAGGAATGCAGGAAAATAATGAATTATTAAATATGTAATATAATATACCCTGGTGTTATTTTTATGTAATATAACCTGGTGTTATTATAATTTTTCTTTTCATTTTTTATCACAAAAACAAACTGTGATTTTACCCCCAAAGGTTCTGCATAGAGTCACTGAATCCTGTCATGATTAATTAAACATTATGTCAGGTTACATGTTTGGATGTGAAATGTAGGACAATGTTTTAAGCAGAACAGGTTTAACAGAAAAAAAAATGTATAAATAAAATATTTTTAAAAACATTTTCATGTAACACTGCCCTAGTTATGTACATGCCAGGGATATTGATGCTATGACATCACATAAGAAAACCTCATCCAGACTAATTTACTATTAGTTTCCATAACAAAATATCCCCTCAAAACAATCAGGCAATATTCTACATAAAATTTCTCATATAATATTACATATCCATATATTTTTCCTGAGCTACTGTAAATCCTAGCATTTTCTATTTAACCAATTTTCCGTTAGCTTAATGACAGCCTGACAATTGCAGGATGATGTGGTATATCATTTATGACTCACACTCGCACATAATCAACTAGCACACAAATATAACCAGATTTTCCTCTTCTCTACCAGTAAGAAGTGACCCTCCAAGCAGCATCTCTTATGTAATGTACTGAAGGTGTAGACCCTGACAGAGCAAAGCACCAAGAAGAGCCAGAACCCTACGGCTAAACCTCAGATCCAACCTTAAAATATCTGACTGAATTAAAAGCACAGAGAACCAGCAACCAATAAAGTACACAAATATGATTTAGAATAATGACAATCTTAACCAGGTTGGTAAAAATTTAAATATGCATAGAAGTTTGAATGAAAAAGATAAATTAAATTTTTTTTTTTTTAATTATGTAAAAATAAATAAATAAATAAATAAAAGTGTTACGATGCTTTATTTATTCTTATTTTGATCAGCTAATCCAAATAAGGAAATGCATACAGCATATATCAGAAAATTAACCAATGCTGATCTGATGGATGGTTATAATGCCCCTTTTGACCATTGAACATACATGATATCTTACCCTATGCAGATGCCAGTGCAGCATGTTCCTCCTTGTGAATCGTACATGACTGTGTTGGACTTTTATGTTCCTCAAAGCCACCAGCCATATACAGCGAGGCTCAGGGTCACTGCAGTCCACCCCCACTGGGAACTCGAAGCACCATTCCTTACCAGCTGGAGCTGGAACCCCCGAAACTGAGCGTCTCATAGCCCACATCCCCGCCTAAAACCACAACCACCACTTGACAGGACATACAAGGGTCATTCCTCCACCAGGGTCATGCCTTCAAACAGGCAGATGCTCACTTTTCTTTGGACATGGTCATCTGCACTTAAATATGATCTCCAAAACATTCTTAAATCATTGTAGAAGAAGAGCATTCCATTCATACTGAATAAGTATAAGTTCTGTCAACAAAACAGACCCATTCATTCAGAAACCATAAAATAGCTCCCGGTTCTGCATTCCCTTGATTTCCACACAGATCATTGACTTTTTGCCATGTTCAGTTCTTTTCAGAACAACCCAAGTTGTTTGTTTGGTGATGTCCAGTGGTGATTAAGAGGATTCTGATTCCCTTCACTTTAAATTTTCCAGGCTTTAGTTTATGTAAATTTACTGTTAATCAAAATATTTCTGTTAATGTTAAGTCTTGCCAAGCATTGTCATTAACATTTCCTGTCTTACTATACATGTGGAAGGTCTGACATGGTCCATTCATTACCCTGGTAGAGTCTTCAGTGGTGCTGTTCCAAAAGCTGTGTATTTTCCCATCCAATTATGTGTCCAATTGTAAAAGTTACTAACATCCTCTTCTGCCAAACTCAGTGGGGTCTCATTTGCCTTTACATAACAATCCTGATCTTGTTTTGTTCATTATCCATTGATGATGTCCACAGTCAGGTACTGAACCATAAGCTGTGAATGATAATTACAGAGGCTCCATGTGGAAAAACATTACGCATTATGTCCAAACTCCTAAAGTCAATGCTGATGCTCTCACCCAGTATGAAGTCAGCCACCTCCTCCACAGCTCCTCTTCCAACTCTTTCACACAACACTAGTCCTCGT
>JAOVVA010000054.1:17302943-17313989 GCA_028565275.1 Leiocassis micropogon
TGCTCTCACCCAGTATGAAGTCAGCCACCTCCTCCACAGCTCCTCTTCCAACTCTTTCACACAACACTAGTCCTCGTATTTGTCAAGCTGGTGTGAACACTGCCATTAAAGTGACTGGTGTTTTATCCTTTTCTTCTGCCCCTCCTCTAACCCCTACTCTTTATCCTTGTTTCTACCTTTCTGCCGTGCTTGTCTTTACTCTGCCCAGCTTAGTGCAGCCTGCTGGTGGTGTAATGAGCTGATCTTTCCATGCTCTCTTTCTCTCTCTCTCTCCCTCACAACTCACTCTGTATCTTTGTCGACTCATTTTAGACTCAACGACTTATCTGTCAGTGCTGGATTCCTGCTATAGAAGGAGGTATGCACCCAATGTCTGAATTTAGGGCTACGAGTAAAAAACATCAGTTTTAAAGTGTGCATGCATGGGCATTGATTAAGCAACAACATGGTGAAATAATTTTTTTTTTTTTAAAGTGTTTCTAAATTGTGAATGCTGCACATAGTAATGCTTGTAGGAGGGCGTGACAGCTGATTCTTTTTAGATGGTCAAAAGACAGACTGATTGTCACAAGATTCAGCACAGAACAGGAAAACAGACTTCACATTGTTATGGACCGTTTTGCTTTTTACTCTATCCTTCTCTCTTCTGCCAGCACTGTGCTATAAAACGTAACAATGTCAGAATAGAATGATTACTTTAGGGGAAGAAAAAAGCATATATAGTATACTGTATATATTGTTTACATACGCCATATATACTGGATATATACTTTATACATATACAGTATGATTGTTTTATATACAGTAATTGTTCTAACAAACCTAATATACTACTATACAGTTGATTTGAAAGAGAAGAGTAGGCAGTGAAGACAGATGATGACAGGGGACACAGAGGCACTACACAAATATAACCGCTGTAACAATGCAGTCACTGACAGTGAGGAACAATAGGACATGTGGGGCCAATTCAATCAACGCACACAGAAACAAATATCCACATTTCACGCACAAGCTTAAACTAGGATTCTGTCTAACATTCTTCTTACAAAAAACTTTGGTTCATTATTCACATGTTGTATAAATCAAATGGGAGTCTTGTGATTAAACACTTTGGGAGACAGCGATAGGCAGTTACAGTTTATGACCACTGGGGGACATCAGCACACTGTACTCATCTTATTACACTGCTCACTGGATAGAGTTCTCAGCTAGAAATTAAAATTGTGTGATTTCCTTATGATTGCACAACTCTGTGCTTGAAATGCTTAAAATGTATCTTGTCTTAATTATTTGTTGTATAGAATAGAAAAAAAATGTGCAGAAATGCATTGACCAAATCATTAACAATGATTTTTTTTTGTTTACTGCGCTAAATAAAATAATAATAATAATAATAATGATAATGATAATAATGATAATAATATGTACACATAACAGTGTCATAGAAATGGCTGTGTAGGAATAACTGGAACCTACTGTACACTAGGCATCTTTTATACTCTTGTAAAAATACAACACACTGAAACACATGCGCACACCGCACAATCAAGTAGACATCTAAATGTCAATTCCCATCCTGAATCTAATAACATGGGGAGAACAGGACAAGATATAAATCACTGTTAAATCTTTGCTGACATTATAAGATTAGAGCTTCTTTTAAGAAAGCATAATGACCACACAGCTTAGTTTGTTTTAGCTGCATAGGGTGGCTGGAAAAAGATAACTTGTTGCATTTAGCTTAAAGGTTTTAAAATTCCACCCACACGACCACACATCGTCTCGCTTAGTCTCTTCTGCTTTCAGTCTGGATTATTACAGCAGTGTAAACATACAAGCTTGGTGTCATGTGGACTTAAATTTACATTGTGCCATTTGGAGGATATGGATGAGCATACACCAATGATGAATTATAATAATTAATCTTCCCTTTCTGTTTCACAATCCAGATTAAAACTGGGGACTTTTAATACAAAACTGCACACAGATCTGTCCAACTTTATCTATAAAGAAAAGCATCCTGTTTTACCTTGTGAATTTTACAACCGAAAAGCCTATGGCATCTCTGTTCATTTATTCAGGATCTGAAAGCTGGTCTGACCTTATTAAATAGCTGTGACATGCTGAACAGTCTTTAAAGGAAAAGGAGAAACTACAGCTTATTCATCTACAGCTTTAGGATTTTATGCATCCGTGACTGAGAGTCCATCCATGTGACATTAGTACAAGCTTTACCCCATCTAAATGGTACTACTAACATGTAACTAACAGGTATGAGACATCAGAGTAATGCCACAGGATTTATCTCAATATACAAAACAACAGCTAACAACACTGCTTCTCTGGGAGACAGTGGCAGTGCATCACTGTTTCCTACACCTGAACTGCATCCTAGACTACATTGCTACTAATCGGATAATTCCATATGATCACATTCCTCTACTACCCCTGTAGAGAATTTAACTCTACTGTTTCTCAATTAAAGAAAGTGCTTTCTCTACTTCTCACCTCCATTTACGCTCCTGTCAGTCTTCACACCAGGTCCCTTGAAATATATATAACTTACTGTTTCCATCCACCTCGATTCAAAAAGAAACCCTGAACAGTTGCGCTTGACCTTTCACCTCTGACCTACGCGGGATGCCACCCCTCCCGTGACACAGGAGTCTCACCCCACTCTGAGCCTGGCAGAGACAGAGGCTTATTGTCACAACTGCATTTCAAAGACAGGACCAAACATGCCTTGTACCTCCCACTCTCAAATATTAGCTAGGACCATTCAAAAGCCCACTCTCTCTCTCTCTCTTTCTCTACTTCACTTGCTGTTTTCCATTGTAAAGTATGCCTGTATGGGTCATTTTAATTTGCTCCCTGTCACTCCACACCCTCTTCTTTCCTGACATGCTCTCTGAAAAAGGGTAAGAGGGCAGACATGTTCCAAACTTTATCACAATTAGCTAAAGAGCCTGTCCTAAACAGGAAGCAAGTGGTGTGACAGGAGAACTAGACTTACAGACAGCTGATATAGTTTCACTTTAACTTTCGGACTGGATCTGGATTGAATTCTACAAAGGTCATGACAGCACTGTCAGAAAGTCAGTGGATCCAAAGCCCCAAAGAAGGGTGTATTTCTGTTAGGACCATAATCTCTCTGACACCAAGAAAGGGCATTCCTTGCTGCGACTTGGGAGGCTCAGTGGATTAGAGTCATTGTAGAAAGAGTTTGACAAGCCGAATGGGACTGTGTGCTGCCTCTGCATGGAAAAAGCCCACACATGAACACACTACTACAGACAAATCTCACATAAGGGCAAGAGGTCAAGTTAATTATTGAGAAAAGTCTGCAATGTACACAGAGATAACCGACAACTCAAGGCCTCAATTCCATGGGAGAAAAAGTTTCCTTCTAAACTGAACGTCAGTCACTTCACACCTATTGTTACACAAGCTAAAGCTGGTTCCTTGGTAAATCATAGCTAAATGCTCTGTAATGCTGATGCCGTTCAACTTGAGACATCAACAAAGATTTATATAACGTTCAGGAGAATGTAATGCTAAATCAGGAAGAATCTGATGGGGTGTAATCAGACGATGCTGTGACATGCTGTCCTCACTCCATTTCACTACATTAAACAAGAGTCTAGGGACAAATTATTGCTTTTAATTTGAAAGGATTTGTGTGTACTGTTGCTGTTAATTAAATTATGAAAAAAATTCAAGTTTCCATGTTTAAAATGTTTAATCACTCAGTCTACATAATCAATGGCCTTCTTCAATTTTCTTCAATTATGCATTTTGTTCAATTTACCTTACCTCCCTTTAATATAATTGCTTCCATACTTATTGATAGGAAAAACTGGTGTTTAAAGGTACAAAAAATGTTGTTCTTAACATAAGAGTAAGATAAGTCAGATTGACTAGATGTCAGGGCATTCTTTTGACTTATACAAAAGCAAAAGAAAACAACAATATATTTGGAATTACCTTAATCTGGTGCTTAAGCTTTAACATGGACCGTGTAATGATGGACAAATGTATCAATGCAACAAAAAGCAAATGTGGAATTCCTTGAAAGTTCAGGGGAGTTTAGCCCTATCTGTGAAGCTTTCCACACTTGCTGTACAGTGCTGCGAAATAAACTAGTGTAAAATACACTTAAGGCAATCTCAGCAAAGCCAATAAAAACAGCTGTCTAATGACACTGGGCTGAACTGCAACAAAGCTCTAACCACAGCTCTGCTAAAAAGAGTAGGGTTGCGGTCAGCATCCAGCCTTCCCATGCCTCTGAAGTAAACTTGCAGGGTCACGCCCACGTGCAGTAAAAGTGCTCCTAATCCACATAGACAAAGACAGTTAAATAAAAACAATCTAGATAAATAAAAATAATCTAGATTGCATTCTCACACTGTTTTGGATTCTAAGCACTTAGTAACATAGAATCCGCATGAAAAAAAAACCCCAGAAGTGCTTAAAAGTACAATGTTGTAAAAAGAAAAAAAAAAGCGGTAGTCTAAAAGTGATTTAAAAAGAACCGCAGACGAGGTTACACCTTCTTGTTTAACTTGACATACTGTATATTAAATAGTGCTTTATGACTCCAGCTGTTGCAATACTTTATCTCATACATCCCACATGTGCTGGGCTTGTAAGGGGAGTTCCAGTTGCCTAAGTTTTAAAGTATGAAAAGGATGCAGCTGGCTGCAGCAAGTGTAAGCGCCACTGTACAGCACAGAACAATAAGCATTGACACATATCTCCTCCTTCTCTATGGGGGCTTCAGTGATGGCCACAATGTTCCTTCTGTTTCCAACTTATGCAAATGTACACCACCTTTCTCTTTCACCCTGACTTCTAATGTCGATTATTTGCACAGCTTTTAACTACAGTTTACATGCCTTCATGAATACATAGTGTTTGTTTATTTGTTTTGTTTATGGTCATTTAGCTCATGGTGAACTTCAGAAGGGCTGAGGTGTGTCACGTGCCACAACCGTAACCTTGCTACAACGTAAATAATAATAATAACAACTATATTACAATGATATCCATTTAAGCGCAACAATGTATAAGAACACATTTTAAACTACTGGTAGGTTGAAGATTAACGTTTATAAGAAGAACTTACTTCACTCTGAGAGCCCGGTGGTATTCCAACAAGACAGAATGCAACTCCATTCATGACATTTATCGGAGGCTGAACGGCTGAGCACAGACTTTGGCAAAGGGTTAAACTTACAGTAAATTCCCGCTTAGCAGAAATACAAGACACGTACAAATAATATTCCCATATTATTCATTATTAATATGTCTCTCGACTTACAGTTATCATAAATATGAACACGCACCAGCCCTAATGAACTCCACAGCAACAAACATCCGCCCTCTACATCGCGCCTGCACGGGCGGGGGCGGGGTCATCCAAAGAGCGACAGATTATTTCAGCCAATCAGCAATCAGCACTACATGCTCGCGCGTATGGAAGGGCGTGGTCTGTGCAAGCCGCAGGGGCCCTGGCCAGGTGCAAGTGCTTATGAGCACATTTACACTCCACGGAGCAAGGCTATTTATGCATTGAACACTTCCCAAAATAGCACCGATGAGGAGGGGGGAAAAAACAAACAAACAGAGATTCCCAAATGTGCAAAAAAGAAAGCAAAACAAAAATGATACATGGAGGATGCCCTCAAAGTGTACTGAGAAAGCAGATGATGCTTATGGTGTTGTCAATACAGTCTAAAGAAATGGTAAGAAAGTGTGCAAATACTTGTCGCTGGAGTGGTATTCTTAATAACGCACCTTTTCCAATATAATCTGGAATGTTGTTTGCAGTGTATCTTTAAATCTATACGTTTAAAAGGTAAGAACAATCCAATTATGTACCTTGAATGTTTTTTTGAATGGTACAGGATGCCCCGAAAGACTCCATACATAGGGGAAATAAACCTTTTTATTTACTGTATGTCTTTCAAAAACTTTATAAAAAAGTTTAAACTATGGATTTTTTTTTTCAGACAGCTTTTAAGAATGCCTTTGACAAAAGAACAGCATAATGGAGACTACCGTGTATGAGGAAGAAATACAGCATTTGAAGTGCAGTTACATTCAGAACACCAGATGTGTTAAGGCAAGTTCACCATGAGTGAGTGAGAGAGAGGGAAAAGTCTGTTTTCTAAGCAATGCTACATTTTGTAAAAAGAAAAAAAGTTAATTTGTTTGGTACTTTTGGGCTAAACTGTATATCCATATTTCCCAGTGACAGATATACAATATATTAAAGACACAAAATATAAAGCTAACACCCAATGGCAAATAAATGTTCAGGTCAGTACCCTTTTTCCTGGGAGTGTGGAAAAGTATGAAATCCTAATTTAGCGCTTCTAAAACACAATAAAGAAGAAATTGAAAAACAAACAGCTACATGCATATTAAATGCAAATTTTAAACTACAAAAAAGAAGCACCAAGCAAGCCAGTAATCTGTTTTACTTGAACTTGGACTTTAAAAAAGGCCCAATAAAACTTTAAGATTCAAATCTACAGTATGTGCATTGACTCTAAATATCCATTTCAGTGGCCTTTCAATCAGGCACAATTTACCAGTTCAGACTTGAGCTCAGCAAAACAGCAGGTGGGCATCATGCACAAATGAATAATACAGTGCCCATGACCTGCTGATTAACCCCGGAGATGTACACACACATGCCTTTTATACAGAATGCTGGCTCTTTTATACACAAGCACTGCCTAGTACACAATCACACAAATGCCCCAAAGACAGAAAGACACATTCCATTAAACTTCTATGGACTCCAAAGAACCAGGCAAAAAACATAAAATGTCTCTTCTGTTTCTTCACTACTTTCACTTGGGAAAATCTTTTTTATGTTCCTTGTAATTATATATTGTGAAAATTATATGTAATTTAAAAAGATACTTTGCTTAGACCTTGTGTCAGTTGAATGTTAAGGAAAAGGTGGTAAATGAATAATAATAGTAATAATAATAATAATTCTACTACTAATAATAATTCCTTTATTACAATCTATACCAAAAGACATACACCATAAAATGTATGTGTTCAATCTGAGGAACACTGCACATTAAAATAAATAGGTAAATAAATAAATAATAAGTAAGGTTAAGTGCAGAAATAAAGACACAGTGAAGGAGATTCCTTGTCCTATCTGTGTGACTGGGTGTCAGCCACTTCCTTTCTTTTGACCACAGCATCATCATCATGGCCCGAGGCTGAAAGATAGTGCTCAGTGAAGCAAGACACAAGAAACTATTTTGAAGCTGACATTAGATGACATCCTCCCAAGGGTAAAAGCCACACATAGTAATCTATTACATAATAACTGCTGCATCCAATGACATTGGGGGGAGGAGGGGTGGATGTTAAAGCATACATGCTTACTAGGATTCAGTCAGATGCAGACAGATGTGTGCATTGCTGATGATTTTACAAACTCACTCATACATGCAGTACACTCGTGATTTAAACAAATGTCATGAATAAACAACATAAGAGATGAGCCCTTAGATTCTGTATCAGATAAACTGGGTTAAGAAGCCTGTTTTGTGCCAGCAATATTAACCAGAAGAGTTCAGGAGTGAGTATAGTCTAAAGGAGAAAAGTCTCTATCTCAAATGTATCTAAATCAATGTATTGACTAATAATCTGTTAATATGTAATTAAATTAATTATATGAATGGAATAAAAATACTTGAGATACTGACCCTAAGTTCAGCAAGAGGTCTTGAAAGCTGAAGGATGATATATGTTTAAATTAAAGTAGTTAAAGTATTTAATCTTTTTGTATGGTAGACTTAAATGTGATTAAGTAATGTTTGTAATGCTGGAGTCTTAGCTTAAAGTTTACTTTTAAACTTTACACCATTTTTGTCTTATGTGTCCTCATGTGAAATAATATAGCCAGAGCCCCAGTCAAAAGAACACTACAATCTGTATTAAGCTCCATAATTGCATGAACTGGTTCTTTTAAAACCTGTAAGAATTATCCTAACATCTTTTCATCCCACAAGGGTGGGTTTTGTCTAGACAGAGTTAGAAAGTGATGAGTGGGGGAAGAGGGATGATGAAGCAGAGCAGTGAAAGAAGGAAAGAAGAGTGAGGGTGGAGTGAGGGAGGGTTTCAGGAATGACAGATGCCACACTCAAAAAAAAAAAGTTGGCCTTGTGCATCTTTTACATATCAATATTGCGTCTATTTTACTACAATAAATTAGGTTTGTATTATTGAGATTAACATCAAAATGCAAAAAAAATAGTATTATTTAATAGGATACTATTTAATAATAGTATTTATTTTTGTTCAACTTAAATATTTTGAGTGGAAATTTGGTCCTTAATTTAAATGTGGCGATGCATGAATTTTCTTTTTTTAGTGCTCCAAGCCTACTCCCGTCTCTAGCACATGTTACCATGTAACAAATTTATTTTTAGTTGAGGACAATTTTACAGCTCATTATTATTTTTAACATGAGACGAGTGATTTATGCTGATTCTTAGAGAGAAAAAAAGGCATACCATTATTAGGCATTACAGGCATTTTCATTTTCATTGCCTTTTTGCAAAATCAGAAATACTTGTTTTCTTAACACTTCTCCAACTTGTGAAAAAGACCCTTTTTACACTTTACAAAAGATTTAAAGATGCATTGTGTGTTTTTATTTTTCAAGATTAGGTTTCTAACATGGGTTTGGTATTGTATTTGACGTGTACTTTGCTCCAGGATATGATTTTGCTAAGACCAGGGTTTAAGTTTGTTTTTGTTTTGTTTTTTACGTCATGCTTAATATAATTTCCATGTCATTTATACAAGAAAGGATAATTACACATTTATCTGGATGCAGGCATTTGATTTTCAAACAAAGGAAACAGACTTGCCAAATAACACTGAATTGTAGATGGATTTTATGCGTGATTAAATCATGTACAAGTGAGCAAATTTAAAAGTGAAAGATGGTGTTGTTCTTGTTGTTATTGTTGTTTTTCTGTTGTTGTTGCTGTGCAAGATAAGTGAAACATCTGCCCTGTTCAGGACACTGAGCGGGGGGGGGGAGCATCCATCTGTCTGTTAACAGAAAGCCAGGGAGATGCTCCTAAATATATAATCACTATTTCTGTCAGCATGCCAGTAATCTAGGCGCACTTTGTAGGTCACACTCTGACCACAAGAAGGCGCCAGAAAACACACCTTTCTTAAGTGCAACTCTGCTCACTTTAATACATCAGTGTATTGTTGACTACAATCACATGCAAACTGTATGTGTGTTTAAAATAGAGCAGTAAAACAGATGTTAAATTCCTATTTTCCGACCTTAACGTTACAAAACTACTAGTCGGGTGTTTAGGTGCGCAGTGCGTTGTCGAGTGTGTTTTAGCCAATCCCAAGCCCAGTCAACATGTGAGTTAGCTCTCATTTCCCTTGCAGAGAGAGAAGAAGGAATTGGGCTGGGATCATACAACCACAGACTCTCTCAGATTGCTCATACTACCCTCTTATCACACGCCACTGAGAACCGTACACTCTGACACACCTTGTTGACTTCGATTAATTCTAAAACTAAATATTGTTTTTAAGTCAGGAGTTTTGTAAGAAGTTAGCTGAAGCTAGCTTTTTTTGAACCCTAAAAAAAAATGCACACATACAAAAATAAGTCTTCTTTCAAATGTTCTCTCTAAAGCTACACTCTAAAACACAGGTTTTGGATAATCTTTTTAAAAAAAAATTATCTCAATGAGTTTATTTATTTTTCTTTTTAATTAAAACTAAAAAAAGATCCATGCTGGTATATGTCAATGACGATTAAAAAAAAGGAAGCATATGGAAGCATTGCCGGTGTGTGTTATCAGGGAAGTTTCAGACTTTAGAGTGTGTATTTGGTTTGCGGATATGTCAGGTGGAAAAAAGTTATCATTACTATGGGTAATTTTTACCACTACCAGAATGTGTGAACTCTCAAAATGAGCATATTATTAATATTATTTGGTCATAGAAACAACTGAAAACAATCATAAAAACATATGACCATGTGTATCTGTGCTATTTCTTTGCCTATGTGACCATGCTCATTCATGTTTGGGTAGTCAGTTAAAATGAACTCAAATTCAGTTCATTATATTTCCTATTGTGTGCTGAAAAAAAAGGATATGTCACACTATACTGCACAATCATGAGCCCTATATATAGTATGTTTATTAAAAAAACAGCAAAATATATAATAGCTTAAATGCTCTGAGCTTCAAGGGCTACATTCCTGGTTAAATAACGGTGTCCTACAGTAAAACAGCTGTTTCCTAAAGAAGGAATAGAAGCTTTCTAAAATAACCAGCAAACGAGACAACCTTTATTGTTCCGATTGGTTGCTGGTTGTACATTTTTTTGTTGTTTTTAAGAATGTGTAGTGGCATAGTTTTGTCAAATCTTTTCAAATAATAAATAATATTCCTTTAATGAATTAAAAAACACTGACTGTACCTTTAATGGACAATCCATATAAACAGTACCAGTTTATGGTTTGTTGTTTGATCAAAACAACTTTGGGCTCTGATAATCACTTCCTCATGTCCATGTCTACTTGGAGATACGATCCAGTAAATCCTCAGCCTGCCATGATACGCCAGCTATAATTTTGGGGGAAAATGTGCAGCATGTACCTTCTACTTCTGCTAATCTCCTCCTACACAAGGGGAGAACATTGAGGCCAAGGAATGCATAACACTCTTATCTGTGCAATGGCATTATAACTGAGTTATAACTTTTAAAATGAACAGTAATAATTTCAAGCAATATGGCAGAAGAGTATGGGTGCATTATGTGAGTTGTGTAAACATATCGGTGTAAGAGTCCCCGAACATTCCTGTTAACCCCCACAGACCCGTAGTTATAGTTATGCAACACGTTTAATCCTGCATCCTTAACTACGCTGCCCATATCACATACCTATCCTATCTACACCATATAGTCTACATTAGATCTAAACAAATGGAACACATGGAAGATCACATTAACACAACT
>JAOVVA010000054.1:17327281-17340150 GCA_028565275.1 Leiocassis micropogon
TATATTGGCATTTGGCCTCATTACGCCACATAACACTGCCTCCACCATGTTTGACAGATGCTTGGTTGGTATACTTTGGATCATAAGCTGTCTGTACATATCTTTCTTCTCTTTACATTTTTTTTTCAGTCCAAATAAAGTTTTCTGATAGACCTCTTTGATATTGGGTTTTACCAGTGGATTGCATCTTGAGTGTAGACTTGACAATGAGACACCTAAACAGTTTTTGAAATGAAAAGAACAGCATACTACCAGTGGTAGGTTTTTCACCTGCCATGCGAAAGGCCCGGGTTCGATTCCCAGCCTGTGCCCAAACCCCAGCCACTGGATGCAGTGCCGGTCCCAAACGGGCCGGCTGGTCTGGTGCTCCCTTGCCGGGAGCAGCCGAATGACCAACAGCAACCTGTTTGGTCATGGAGTAACAAGAGAACAGGCCACACCTTGTCAGCCATTTGTTTCATTATTTATGAGCCCCCAAAATTGTGAAAATATGTGAAAATGGCTACAATTCCTGTAGTGCCACACTTTTGTTAAAACCCTTGAATTAAAGCTAAAAGTCTTGAATTCGCTCACATCTTGAAAGTTTCATTCAAATTCAGTGTAGTGGTGTACAGAAGTCAAAAGCCAAAAAACAAATCTTTGTTCCACAGTTGTGATCTTGGATCTTGTGACCTGAGACTCCGTAACCTGTTCCTAGAGTTGACTAATTATGTGCTAAAATTACATTTGGGATTGCTAAGTCCAAATAGTGTACTGTTTACAGAAATATATGACCTGTTTGTTTAGTGCACACATCTGAAAAATCATATCAAATAACTTTTATATACAGATTTGTATTTAACAGTTTTGTATGAAAAAAGATTAAAACTCATCAAGAGATTATGCTTCTAATGTCATCTCTTTGTGTTTGCAAGTACAGTGTGCTGGGTCTGCTTATTAACAGCCCATTTATATCTGACTGTGAAGAGGTTTTAAAACTGTAAATTATTTTATAATTCACTATTATTATTTATAATTAAAATTGTGATTTGCTACCAAAACTAGGTACGTAAACAGCTTGCTGTGTCACATCAGCGTTTAGTCAGACAATGCCCCCTTATGGGACCCCTGAGAAGTGTCAGTAGTCAACTTCAATACTACTGTAGGTTCTAGTGACCTGACCCTTGGTCTAACAGACTGGATGATTGAATCTGTCCTTAGGTTCTGGCACTCAGCAGTACAGGGGATGGACAGTGATGTGGTGGTTTATGGAGGATGCCGAGACTTTGTCTTAGTCATGGATTCGGTATGTATATTTTTCTGGAAAAATGATTTGCCAGTAAAAAGAAATAGTACTGCATCGTAGTAATATGTTTATCACATGAATGGGAGGCTGGATCAGAGGAAAATTATTCAAAGAGGCTAAATCACAAGGGACAGATTTAGTTCAGGGTGAAAAGGAGTGAGAGCGCATTGATATGGAAATGAAGCAGGATGAAAGATGGTGCAATAAAAAAAGTCAGCAGTTCAAAGCAGTCAAGAGTGCAGTCTCGAGTAATCATCATCAGATTATTGAGAGGCACTGACTGTGTACTTCCTGTAAGTCAGTTTTGGTTACCTGTGGTTCCAGACTTTAGTATTCCTCATTTCCTTGGGTTTCGTTGTTTTTTTTTACTTGCATAATTACATTTTACTTGCATTACGAAAAGGAAGTTGCATATGATAATAAATCTGACCATTAATTTGGACTATGACCAATATAATTTGATAACCCCAAATGAAGAGAGTCAGGGATTACATTCTGCTGACTCTGGCACATTTGACACCTAAAATAAGAATTTGGTTCTGCATATTCAGCAGCAGAAATTACTGAATTAAGCAACAAATAAAATTCCTGACTGGCTCTTGAGGCCCAGTAAGTCAGCTACATTTTGTTGTCTCATCTACTACTCCTAGTAAGTCAAGGACGTGGTTCTATAAACTATAGATTACCGAAGCTTTATTTTAATCATTGGTTGTCTGATCCAGAACTGATTTCTTTCCTCAGGTTATGGTGCTCAGATCTCCTTCGCAGAGTCACTGTGGAGATGTGCTGGTGTTTCAGAGCCAGCCCTATTCACTCACCAGGTAGGTTTTAGCAGTGATCAACAAGACAACACTCATTCTCAACTTTAAAAATTCCAAACAAAACCTTTCTTGCTTGTTTGTTGTGTACATGTTTAAAGCTATAACAAAACGGAATACATAGGTCCCTGCAATGTTTTAAACCACACAAGGCTTCTTTGGGAGGTCTTAGGTCTTACTATTCTGATTTTCCTTGTTATAGATTATGTGAGGACTGCATAGGCAAACATGGATCTGTTTTACGAGAGAAGGTGTCATCTTTACCACCCAGAGTTCAAAAGACTCTTCACAAGAGGATGTCTTACTTCAAAACAGAAATGCAGGAGCAAAATGGTTATGCATGAGTTTATGGGCAGGAATGTTACCCTTCATATCAAGTCAGGTATTACGTTGCACAGATTATTTTTTTATTTTTAGCTATGGCCAATAAATTTTCTATTTCGGCAAAAAATGGTTGATAAATACCTTATTGTCATGAACCTTCACCAAAATTGAGAATTGCTGACCTGTGTCTACTGCCAACCTTGGACATCTGAGAATTAGAACTGGACCACAGAGCAAAAGAAGAAGGTGGCCCGGTCTGATGAATAATGTGCACAACTGTTTGTGTGTGCATCTCTTTCCTAAGGAAGAGAATTCTTCTAGGAAACCTTGGGTCCTGGCATTCATGACATGTACCACCTACACATAGTTGCAGCCCAAGTATACCCCTTCATGGCAATGCCAGTGACATGTCAGCAGAATCATGCACCCTGGCATACTGCAAAAATTGTTCATGAAAAGTTTGAGGAACATGACAAACAGTTCAAGGTGTTGACTTGGCCTCCAAATTCACTACATATCAAATCAGTGGGATGTGTTGGACAAACAAATTCAATCCATGGAGGTCCCATCTCACAACTTACAGGACTTAAAGGATAAAGCCTGTTACATACCACAGCACACCTTCCCAGGTCTCATGGAGTCCACACCTTGAAGGGTCAGAGCTGTTTTGGTAGCACAGGGGTAACCTATGCAGTATTAAGTAGGTGGCTTTAATGTTATGGCTACATCTACATCTAGGCATTTAGCAGATGCCCTTATCCAGAGCGACTTACATTTTTATCTTATTATTCACCTGAGCAATTGAGGGTTAAGGCCTTGCTCAAAGGCCCACAGTGGCAACTTGGTGGTTGTGTGTAGTAGTTCAATGCCTTAACCACTATGCTACCCCTGCCCCCATGGCTGATTGGTGTATGTTTATTGATTGACTTAATAATCAACTGCAATTAAGTGCAATTTTATTTTTTGCTATTCAAGTTTATTAAATAATATAGTAATTCATATTAAATGTGCCTTTAACAGCCTATTATTATTGAAATATAGAGATGTAAACTGTAAACTAGTTGTTTATGCTTCTGTTTGATAAAAGGGTAGATTTATATATCATAATTTCAACATTAATAATAATCAATGTGAGATAATAAGGGTGGTTTAAAACAAAAAGGAACAAATTCTATTACATAGTTTGACATGGCCAAATCTGAAAGGATCTTTTTAGACAGATAAACATCTCAGGGTGTAATATTTATCATTTTAGTGTTCTCTAAAACTCTGTAAAGCATACACAGCTTTAATTTTGTTTAATCACAAGTTTATTATTGAATATATTCATGAATTGGAATGTTTTTTTGTTTTTTTTTTACAAAATAACAATGGAATGATATGTCACATTTATGCCAATATATATATACTAATAAAACCTGGAGTTCTCTTATTCTTTCATGATGACATAGTTAAGAAATTATTGTACCATATCTAAAAAATTTTTTATATAAAACAATTATATTTTTGGTATTTTTTTCCTTCAAAGTGCATAAAAGGAACTAAAGGGCTTCACCAACCCAACTGCCGTGCGTACTTGAGAAAACAAGCTCATGATTAAGACAATGATTGAGTAATGAGTGCTGGTCACAAGTCTGACCAATCAGCTGATTAAAACTGTATTTCCCAGCAGCCACTGCAGCACCTAACTTTGATTTCTGGAAAACAAATAATCCTTACAGACAACTTGACAACTCATCTCAACATTTCACCAGTGTCTTTGAAGCTGAAGGCAGAATACAATCTGAGCCATAATTTTCATCACAAGGGCAAAGCAATGCACAAAACCAACAAACACTGTTCACATGGGAAAAGTAAAAGTAAATAAAATTTAAAAACATGAAAACAATAATGCTCATTCAACTGATAGGAGCAGTTTCTTTCTTCTAAGCATATTAGCACGCCATCTAAAAAAGCCAAAGCTTAGATGCCTGATCAGTTTTCTTTCGCGTTTAATTAAGACAATGTTAAACCAATAGTGAAATTAACTGGGAAGGAGGAGAAAAAAAGAAAAAAAAAAAAAAGTAAATGGAGATGGCACCAAGGTCATTCAAATATATATCGCTTTCTCATGTATTCTTTTCCTTCTTTCAGCCTGGCTCACTCATATAGCCTCCACGTAATTGGAGGGTAGCATGCCCTGCTGGCCTGTGCGCTCCACGCGGCCGAACATCCATCCCTCATCTATCTGCTGCACATCCAAAATCATGTCTCCATCTGAAAACGAAACCTCATCCTCGTCAGCCGCTGCGTAGTCGTAGATGGCTCTGTAGCGCTTCTGCACACAAATACACACACAGGCAATTTTGTACATGTTGACAATTAAATTGACTTATCTTCCATGTTAAAGTACTTCTAAATGTGACGTGTTAAACCATCAAAAGCAATCTACGTACCATTTTAAAAAATCTGATACACATGATATGCAAATTAGAAACACATCATGCAGCCCCATATAGCTAGTCATGAACTCCTATTCATCTAACACCAAAAAACTCAAATAATATAGAACATTCATGATCTTGACCTCTCATAGTGTTAGCCAAGTTACATATCTAGCTTAGAATGTGTGTTCTGTGGTTACTATTAATTTGCATTTCAAACAGGTTCTCTTGAGAATGTTTCTCGAAATTACAAAATGAGCTTGAACGCAATACAGTACTTCCACTAATATATATGTGTTTGGGTGTTACAAAAGTTCTCAAGTCTATTTTAGTTAGAAACACATGTAATGCCCTTTAACACATTTGAAATAATCGGTCATCACAATCAGCCGCACAAAGCCGCAGATTCCTGAGCTGAAGAGATATTATGCTCAGTTACACGAGTGTGTGAATATGTGCATGCGTGGTGTCCTGCAGTGCACTGCTGATCTATCATGTGTTTGTTCTTGTCTCAAACTCAGGATAATGGGCTCTAATCTAATTAGGCCCATTAGATGAAGTGGACACTAAATTAATTGAAAGACCAATTAATTAAACGTGGTAATCAATCAATGAATGAAAATGTAATCAAAATAGCTAAATTGAACATTTGTTTTGAAGTTTTTGAAACTTGATGGGGTGCAATTCCTCACCCCGCCACCAGAAGGTGGTGGAGCTGCAGCAGAGCGAGCAGGCTGGGTCTCGAATTTGTAATTCTGAGGGCTGGTTGGGCTGGTAGGCTGGTAGCCTGCGCATGAAAAAGGAAGAAATGATTCACAGGTATTAGACTAATGTCCAGCATGTACTTTATCTTTTGATATGAGTAACAGGAAATAAATAGAGAACTGCAGCCTTCTACTGATTAGTACCTCTGTTGGCGTTGCTCTCAGGACCGTCGCCTCCCATTCGGCTCTTCTCAAAATCCTCATGATACTTGATCTGTTGCATGACACATGACGAACATCCATACAAACACACATACACACAATGTTACAGCAGTTCTTCCAACACAATACATCAGTGTATTGCACTGTTTAGCTACTTGGGCAAGGCAGAGGAAATAATGACTCCTCGACACCAGTCATGTGATCTTAGTGTTGCCTGGAAATAAGCCATTACATAAGATCATTAAGGTGTTGGAAAGAGAGAAAAAGGCAGGTAGCAGTAGATAATTATAAAATGTTAGAAAGGAAGCTGGGTGGAGGTGGAATTTAAACAAATTTTCAGTGTCATACTAAACAGAAAAAAAGCAAGGGAAAACTCGTAGACAAATGAGAAGGTCAGGAAGTGTAGCTCAGGGCAGGAAGGGAAGGGTGGTGTCTGAAATAGAGTAAAACCTGCCTCGGCATGTATTCCACCTTTTGGTGAGATGTTATATTAGATATTCCTCAACTTTATGAAACAGTGTATGAACAGTGGGTTTTTTTCATATACGGTGATACTGTAGTTCTTTGCCAGTTTGGTAGCTTACATTGCTGATCTGGTCCTGAGTTTTCTTGATTCTTTGCATCTCCGGTGTGTCAGCCACGGCACTGAAGCCTTTGCCTTTGTTCTTCTCAAATTCCTCCTTATAGAGCACCTACATGGGATGATAGTGCAGAGAACAAACAGGTAGAATTATTTCAGTTCATCAATTTTTACATCTGCACTGCACACCTTCCATCCAACTGGCAGTTCATTTCAGATTACTCAGTGACCAACAAGACAATGAACAAGCATTGGAAAGGTCAAAGTGGTTTCCATGATATACTGTTGTCTCTGACGTGAAAATGTACCTCTGACTAACACGCCCTATTTAACGTCGCCTCAATTAATTCTCCACAAACATTGCTCATCCGCATGCATTCAAGCACAAAGCTACATGCATGCACAGCCTTGAATTACTGCCTTTGAAGGATTTAGTGTATTACTATATCTGAAAAACAGATGGTATGCCTATAGTGAAACCTTTGGACTCAAACATTATTTGAATTAAAAAAAGATATCCACAGAGTGGGGAAAAAGGTGATGCATTTCTACTTGGGGGGGATTACATCTTCATTAAGGACTAAATACATGCCAAGGTGCAGCCACATCATTACACATGCACACATACACAGGATGTTCACTAAATGGTGGGCTTGCATGTACTGTAGAAAAGCTCTAAAATATGAGCTGAAAATACCCCACACTCCAAAAAAAAAAAACACCACAGAAAGAAGATGAAATCCTTCCCCCCAACCAAACAGAAATGAAACGCAGAAGCAACAGTGTCTGTATTCTTTTTTAGTTCCACCTTTCAGACCTCTCTTAAAAGGCACTGTAATGGCAAACAAAAGTGACAGTGTCTGCAGTGCCCTTTACTGCAGAATCAAGGTCTGTAAAATCAGACCTGGTGCTTTCACCTCGGCTATAGTTTACTGCTGTATAAACACTGGGTAACCTCCAGACTCTCTTAATAGACCGGTGTTCTGCTGCTGCTCTTGCAGACAATTTCACTGCAACTTGATTGTGAGATAATGAACAGACTCCCGCAGCATTCTAGTGAACTGCAAAGGTGTTTTTCAGCCCCAGACCACAAATACCTCATTGTGGTAGATAAGTTATTAATATCAGCATGCAGCCTTGTTGGGTTACTGTGGCCTAACTGTGTAATGATTAGCCTTTGCTGAGGTGAGCATGTGCTACGTGCAGTAAAGAATAGAAGTGCAGGAAGTGCAATGCATTGTGGACATATATCTAACCAACATTTTGGTACAGCTACAGACAAAATTGCCTGCCAAGCTTTGCTGTGCAGCCTGACCTAAAACGAAACACCTCATTGCACACTAACATGCACAAGTATTTTTGACTGATCTGAGAAAGAGAGAGGGGGATTGTAAACACACATACTCTTACAAGGCTCACGTTCTACAGATCAACATCCCCCATCCCCCCTCTCTTTACTTCTCCATCGTCCCGGAAATTCCCCATAAAGCGTCCAAGCGTGCTGACCCAGAGGGCCTGCTGCACTCCCACAGCCTGTAAACAAAGCCCCTAAATAGAGAAAGAAATGAAAGACCCCCTCTGCCACACAACTATGCTAAAAATGATGAGTAACGCCACTGCTATGAGTGTTATGCGCCCGTTGCAACAGTACCAACCATTAGAGTGCTCTTGTGCTTTTATGGGATTGCATTGTTGCTGTATGTCTATGAAAAAAAAAGAAAAAAGGCTGAGCTTCTTTTACCAGACTGCATGAATTTTTTTTTTAAGTAAGGCCAACTATTTGCATTAATCCCTATTTAACTCATTTGATTCTGTTGGGTTCTTCAAACTGATTGGACAGATGTTTATATTAATGTTCTTTTTATAATATGTTAAAACATTAAGCAGTGGGATGTATCGGTATAGGTATTCACACCATAGCTTTTGGTACAGGATGCTACTTTAGGCTTTAACTAGTGCTGGGCTATTGTCTTGATTAATTAGTTTAATTCAAATTTGTGTTAATCTAGTTTTCAAAACTTTCTACTCAGATGTTCATACATGTTTTATTTAAACATCCATGACTGATAGAACACTTTAAACCAATAAAACACAGTCTTATTAACTTTTCTTCAAACGCCTCCTATAGCCTGCCTTCTATAGCCTGCACTGCAAGTTGTTATGCGCTGTTTGGGATCATGTCATTTCTGACTTGGGTGTGACAAACAGATGAAGTAGTTAACTAGACACCACAGGGTTTCAGCTAACTCAGATGATTTTTCTCAAACAGCAATATATAAATACTATATAGGCAATGTTTTGGATTTAACTGCATGAAAAAAAGCCAACATTGATTATTTTGACAGATATTGTAATGGCAATTCAAATTGTGATTTGTGTATAACTATTAAATTCAGCATTTTTATTTAAATGTATTTATCTGAATCACAGAAAACTAAAGGCACAAATTACTTCATTAAAAGGATGTTTGCCAATATTATAACCCTCAAATTATTTTAAAGAAACAAACAAAGTATTGAGAAATTCTACATAAATTCAGACTATGCATATATTACCAGTAATAAATTGAAGCCTTTTGTGATTAAATAATGGCCTTGTTTAAATCCTATTTTTTTGTGATTAACTGTACAGCACTAGATTTAACAAATAAAGAGAATACTTGTACATGCAAAGTAACTTATTTAACTTAAACTCGGAGTTGAAAAGAATTTCACTTCAGTTGCAATAGCGTTTCAAGTCACAATAATAAGCGTTCGCTGATTTGTCCCAAACTATTAAAAGTGCCATCTGTAACAAACAGTGCAATATTTTTTCCAAAATATTTTTTTTTATTCCTTATTTAACAGAAAATTGATTTCACTATTTGACCTGATATCTGCAGTAAAACATTCGACATGCTGTTTCCAAACTTGTTACACCTTACTCCTCCTACTTCTGCTTTATACATATTATATTGCTCGGACATTCACAAATCACTTTATTTCCATATACGACACATTATTATTGGCACTACCCATATATCTTGTACATTATATTGTGTATTGTATGAACAGCCATATACCACTTCATCATATGTCTTGCACATTACTGTTATTTGCCTTCACATGCACACTTACACTTTATCTACATTTCTGATCTGTTTAGATGCTCTGTATATTTCTGTATCAGGCTTGAATGTTGTGTATTTCCTGTGTATCGTTGTCTATAGAAGTATATTTACATATGTACATTGTGTCACCAGTGTTCTGTAACAGTGAGTATGTTTATGAAAAACTGCTGAAGAATCTATGGGACAGGAATTAACCTGATAAACAGCAAAAAATATATATAATTATCATAATTGTTAGCAGATTGCTGTGGAATAAGAGGAATAAAACACTTTGAGTTGTGGTCAAAATCTTCTTAGCAACTGCAGGGCACTGTAGACAACTGTAACACCGCTTTGTTTGAGGCCACGAACACACCTCACTTTGGTGATCATTTTCCTTTAACATTATGTCTTCTTGTCTTTTATTCCTTACTTAAAACCCCAAACCAGTTTTTTTTTCTTCTCTAATCTGGATTCCCACTGTTAATTACTGTCCTTAATCCATATTCTGCAGTTGAGAGAACAGGATGGTGCTCAGAACCTCGAACAATACCCAGGTCGTTGTAGAGACTGAAAGTCTGAAATCACCTTCTATTTTATGGCAAATAAAATAAGGCTTAAATTAAGGACGGCATTGTTTTAAAAAGAAGGAAGTGTTAAGCTATGTGCATTCATTTTTTTGATAGGGCAGTGGACAAAGAAACAGAGAATGGTCACTGTGAAACAGGAAAAATAAGGGTGTGGTGGGAGAGCGAAAAGCCTGGAGGGAAAGGGGGGCAAATGGAATGAACATGGCACAGAAAAAGAGCAGATGGTTCTTATACTGTCTACATGGGGAGTGTGACCTCACAGGAAGATCACTGGACATAACACCGTCTATTCTTGTAGATCGTATGCATGTTGTACGTTGCTTAATATACCTACTACAGTGCTTAACGTTTTCCTCTTTATTAACCTGCTCAGCTGTGCTTACCCTACTGTACTCATTTGGATAGATAATTTGGTTGTCTGTCTGTTACAGGCATCAGGTGGTGTGTGTGTTTGTCTGTGTACTGTAAGTAGGGGGGTAGAGGAGGAAGGGAAAGCCTGTATTTTGGATGGTATGGAGGGACCGTCTGTTGTAGAGTGTTGCCAAGGAGATCCAATTGTCATGACAGCAGGACCTGCTGATCAGTGAGCCATAGAGAGAGGCTGGCCAGAAAGTATCAGACAAGAAGTAAGAACTTAAAACTGCTTAAACGCTGTGTCAAATAGTAACCGTTCATATATGTCCAATTATTGTGACCAGACCTGCATGGCCAGTGCTACTGGATTTGTAAGATCTGAATCAAAGATGAAGTCAGGAAGTAGACATGAAGAATTTTAAAGATTGGCTGGAGAAATAAGGCTGAGGGAGGAAGAGGAGCCTACCTGGCTCTGCATCTTGCTCTGCTGCTTGAGCCGGAGATTCTCTGGAGTATCAGCCACACTGGTGAAGCTCGTCTTGGGGTAGTGCCTTAACGGAAAAGAAAAAAAAAAAGAGAGAGAAAAAAAACAGACACAGAGAGGTGACTTTCAAATCGAAGTGAGGACACAGTCTGAATGAAATACATTTTGGTTGCTGCAAATATAGCTTTAAAAAACAAAGCTAGAGTAGAAGGAATGCCAGGTAAAGTGAAAATAAAATGTGTTTCAGTGTTTTGCATTATCCTTGCAGCTAAAGGCCTGCTTGGACACGTCAGTGTCTGCATTCTACACATCATTCTCTACTGGAATTTGGGAGAAAAGGGTGGAGATTATAATTGTAATGGCCAAACACCATACAGACCCTTCTGGATAAACTCACACTCACCACACACAGGATGAACAGCATAAGCATTTCTGATACAGTAAAACGTATTCCGTGTCACTGCTTACTCAATCCAGCTTGCTATAAAAATGTCTGGTTCAATTTTTTTTTCTTTCAGTGAGCAGAGTTTCATAAAGCAACACGTTACAACACTGCTTCCTTTAAGCTCGGTTTCACCAGCTCTCAGTACGGACCTGTGGGAGTGACTGAGCGTTTGGATAACATTTCATAGCATTCTTCTCAGTGTCCAGCTGGGAGGAGGAGTTCGGTCTTAGTTCCAAACAAATCCCACATATTTTGCACGAGAGAGGGAAAGGAGTTTGCAGTCACTTTTGCAAACACTGTGGTACAAACTGCTTCAATTATGTATTGTGTAGCTGCAACCAACAGTCATTTCAAAACTAGGATCTCTTAAGGGTAGGCAATGAAAAATTATATCAGAATAAATCGCAGAATATCTCTAAAATATATTTTTCACTTTTAAATAGTTTCTCGGTACATAATTAAACATTTATATACCATAGAAGGAACTATGAAGAACTCTTTGTTCTCTCTTGAAAGGAACTCTTGAAGAACTAGAAGGAACTCTTTATTTTCTGAGTTTTTTTTTTTATGTTTGTGTCCATGTGTGAACATATTCCAGTTCTTGTCCTGGTCTGACCTCATGGCCATTTCCACCACCTCAGGGAAGTGACTTTAGATTGGTAAGCAAACTCCACGAGCACAAAGCCCTTATTCACAATCCATTCAGCTCAGGTTAAATTAAATAGCAGGGATGCAGTAACTGCATTCAGGGGCAGTGATGCCATTTTGCACTGCACCACATAACAGTTTCAGGCCAAAGGCAAATAGGCTGGGTTGTACAGAGATGACACATAAGCAACTAGACAGAGGAGGATACACATTAGCTTTGCACATAAGGCCCTTTTCTTATTTCAGGGAACAAACCGACAGACCGTTTCAGAAAAAGGAAAAAGAAAAAAAAGAACTATCTCTGCATTGTCTTGCCACACTCTTTTTACGGAGATAGTGACAAAATTTTGAGATGAAGAAATAGCCCAAATCTAAAGTGGATCAGATGGAAATGAGGTCAGATTAAACGAGTCTAAATAAAGCCTGACGCTCCTCGTATTGAAAGAAAGAATGCCGTGTGTCTTTTTTCTTTAGGGTGGTGAATAAATAAAGGGCACATGACTCATACTCAGACGGGATTTTGTGTTAAAGAAGATTCTTCTCCACTCAGGTATTAAGGTCCCTGTCTGCAGGTTTAACTTAAGCTATGAGGAATGAATGGTGTTCAAACACCTCAACGCAGAGGTGATGTGTTATAGTGTATAATATCTCACTCGCCTGCGTAGAGAGTGAGAATAGTGTATGCCAACACTGGTAACAAGAAAAGCCACAATGCTTACATTATTTTTTTTTAAATTCCTTGGTGTTTACAAGTTTACTATAGACATGAAATTAAAAGGAAACAGACCAATTAAACAACCTGTCTGGCCAAATAGGATAACAACACATGAAAGTATATAATCTTTTCATTATAATATACCCACTGAAAAAAACATTTGAGTGAAACAGCACATTATACAGTGCA
>JAOVVA010000054.1:17345103-17365103 GCA_028565275.1 Leiocassis micropogon
CAGAAACATTTTGTGTGACAAACATGCAAAAGAATAAGAAATCAGGAAGGGGGCAAATAGTTTTTCACACCACTGTAAGGCCTGGACCCCATCCCAGGAGACTTAGGGCATGAGGCAGGGTACACCCTGTGCCTAGTGCCAATCCATTGCCAGGCACACACACGCTCATTCACACACTAAAGGTGCATGTGGAGAAAAGCCACCAAACATGGGGAGAACATAAAAACTCCAAACTCCACTAGCCTAAATGTAATACAATACAATGTAATTTTCTATCCACCCCTAATTTATCTTTAAGTGTGATTTAATATTCATACAAAATAAAAATCAATGTGGGAAGTAATGAAGATTTTCTATACTATATTATTATTACTATTATTATTATTAGGCCCTGTGCACTATGACATCAGCCCTATGAGCACCCTGTCTCACACACGTTTTTGCTGCATAGCTCATACACACTTGCATATTTGCACATGAAACCAGATACACATTTAGAGCTCACTGAGCTAAACAACTTTCACATTGCACGTCATGGAAACAACAAGTCAGTTATTTTGTGTCATTTGCCAAAATGCACCTGAAGAAATTTGATATTATCCTCCTAGGAAAGTTATGCGATCACCACCAAACCAGGCCTATATGATCTCAAGACCTTGAGGATGCAAAATTGTAGAGGGATTTTTGATATCTCAAACGGGTCAGCCGTGATAATACCTCAAACTTATGCTGAAAAATGATTAACAACTTTCTGTGTGGCATTATATTGAGTGACATCATGTTGTAACATCATAGTTTGATGTTTTTTTCCTGCATCTGTGGCTTTTTGGAGATCTAAACATCAAATTCCCCCCTTTTCTTAAATTAGCCTATGTCATAATGGTATTGGTATGTCCTTTGTAAATGCATGTGCCCACTGTGCCCTCTGTCTTTCTGGTGTGCCCGGGTGGCAGTGGCGCAGGGTGTTGGGCCACTCATCATTGCTTGCAACTATATTATTATTATTATTATAATTCTGAGAAATCAATTATAGAATGTTAATTAGGTCAACATAGTAATATGTGGTGAGTTTTTTCTAGTTTGCTGTTTTCTTACAATATTAAATCATACTGATGATAAATTTAGATTGGATTTTTAAAATATTGTTATTGAAATGTGATTTGCTAATGCCATGAATATGTATACTACAAATAAATAAAGTTTTAAATATGTAGTTATTGATTAAAGTAAATTCTTAATCCAATGAAAATGTGACACAAATTACCATAGGGAAAAAATGGCCTTGGTTAGCATTTACAACATATTTGTGCGAAACAAGCAAACAAATAAACTCAGAAACATCCTGGCCAGGTGTCTATCGTAAATGTGTACACGAAGGAGCAAACCAATCTGTATATGTATAAACTATATAAAGATTGCAGCAGAAGTAAAGTAATAAAATAGGAAAACATGTAGGAATAACTTTCAAGCTGCTAAATCACTGGTGACCACATAGTGATAGTTTTATAGATATATTTTTCCAAATTTCCTAAACAAAAGACCCTTTCTTTTCTTAAAGACTAATCAAAGATGATCTTAGACTTTACAGTATATGCATAACATTCTGTGATCACATTGTTATGCATGCACATCTGTCTGTGTGTCTTTGCACGCTCAGATCGTCTTTCATTCAGTTTAAAGAAGCAGTATGTAGGTTTCGACCATCTCTGCTGCCTGTGAGAGGAACTGCAAGCACAGTCCATGTAATAGTTTGTACATGCACTGATCAGCCACAAAATTATGACCACCTAAAAAATACTGAATAGGTCCCCTCCCTTTGCCACCAAAACAGTAATGACCTATATGAATGTGTTCTGAAACTTTTCTGTTAGAACCAGCATTAAACTTTTCCTCAATTTCAGCTATGATAGCTCTTCTATTGGACCGGACTACACAGGCGAGTCTTCAGTCTCCATGTGCATCAGTGAGTCTTGACCACCTATGGACCCTCTTGCCAGTTGCCAGTAAGGGTTTTCCTTTCTTGGATACTTTTGGTATGTACTGACCAATGCAGCCTGGGAACGTCTCATAAGAGCTGCAAGAAAAGAAAATCAGTAAACTGGCAACAGGGTTATGGGTGGCCAGGGCTTACTGGTGCACATGGGGAGTGAATGCTGGCCCATGTAGTCTGATCCAATAGAAGAGATACCGTAGCTCGAATTGATGAAAAGGGTAATGCTGGTTGTGAAAGAAAGGTGTCAAAACATACAGTGCATTACTGTTAAGTAATGTGACAGATTGCAGATGTTTAACATGGCTTTTAAAAACAAATGGCAGCAGCCTGAGATCTCTTGGACAGGAAATGTAGTTAAGTCCTGATGTCTAAGTCTTCTTTCCAGATGAATTTTACTGATGATAATAATCATTACACAATAAGACACAATCTTAAAATTTTCGTATACCAAACTATTTTTGTTGAAAAATATCATAGGCCTAGATACAGTAATATTATTTAGACTTATTACCAGAAAACACACATTTCAAAAGCTTTAGAACGTAACTAATGTTTTGTTAAATTTAGTTTTTTGTTTATGAAATACACTGCAGATTAATTCGAAAGGAGTCTTCCTGCAGAAGCATATGAATACCATAACTGTTTTAATCATTTCCGTCCACCTCTGCATTCACAGTTTCAATGCAATTTGTCTTCCCTAATCCTACACTCATGCACCCTCTGTTGCAGTTTGATGTTACTCGTGCGCCCCCTATTGACATTTGTTACAATGACAGCTGTGTTATAGAATAGATTCTAAATAGGCGTAGCCATAGTTATTCTAAAGCTTTTCTTTCTTTCCTTCTAGTGGGAAACAGAATCTAAGTCCGGAGTTCATCTTGGCTACAGCGAGCAAAAAATGCAGCTAGTCCGTTAACATTAGCCATCTGTTTTCTGTTAGGACACGGCTTCATTGTCTAGTTAGACAAACCGAATGAGCGCTCTAAAGGACATAGAAAATCCGAACCACAATTTTTTTTATTCAAAAGACCCATTTCCAAATAAAAGCACAACCTTATACTGCAAACCCGTTGATTCCACGTAGCATTTTACATAGTATTTTATGTAAGTGTATATATGCGCTAGTAAAACGCGAATGGGGGTATAGCTCAGTGGTAGAGCATTTGACTGCAGATCAAGAGGTCCCCGGTTCAAATCCGGGTGCCCCCTAATTTTCGCACATGTTTTTGTTAAATCCTAAATTCATTAAATATTTCCTGTGTTTGACTCGTATTAATAAATAGGTGCACATTATAATGAATTCACCCAAATAAAGGTGGGTTCCCAGTTGAGTCTGGTTCCTCCCAAGGTTTCCTCAGATTGCCTTCTCAGGGAGTTTCTCCTTGCCACCGTCGCCCTAGTCTTGCTCAACAGAGACAATGATTTATACATATTTCCTCACACATTTCAAACTAATTCCTTATTTTTCTATTGATTCTGTAAAGCTGTTTTGTGACAATTACCACTGTTAAAAATGCTATCTTGATAAAAACTGAATTGAATTGGGTTTACAGTGATGACATAATATGCAAAAAGTGTAGTTACACAACCTGATAAAGGAACTACAAATAAAACAGCAGACCAATAAATGTAAGTGTATGGAAGGATGAGAATAAATATATAAATAAATGAAAAACACCCAGACTAAATACTATACATTAAGTACATAATAGTTGCACAAATACTGTACATGTATCAAGAATCGCTTGTAAAGAAGATAATGTGGCAGAGTGCAGATGCTTAACATGGCTTTAAAAACAAATGGCAACAGCATGAGATCGCTTGGACAGGAACTGTAGTTTAGTCTTGACATCTATGTGTGCTTTCCAGATGATTATTGGGTCAAACTAGTTGTGACTGGATTGTGACAATCTCTGTTTCACTACCCTTTCCAGTCAACACAAGTGGAGCTGCCACACCAGACCATAATGCTTTTTCCACTATACAACAGTAAAGATACAGTAATGACCAAAACTTTTACCACCTCTTTAAAGGTTTCCTTACCATCCTTAGTATTAATTGGGTTTTGTGTAATTTTCAAACTCAGTACGTATTAGTAAAAAAGTAACAAGTGCATAGGCTGTAAATAAGTCATGAAAGAACACATACCCGTGAATCCAATTGCTTATAGTGAGTACAGGGTAACCTAGTCTCCTAGTCTGACAGTCTGGGTTCTCAGAATGAGAAAGTCTGAGGTCCATTTGTGTTATTCAAACCTGGAATCTGATGGAAATCCAGTGCTAAAGTGACATGAAGTTATCATATGGGTTTTTGCTGCATGGAGTTCACCTGATAAGGGTCCTCTTCTGCTTTAATGGATATCAGTTTTAATTATTGGGATTCACGCAGGCAGACTATCTCACAGTCATGATTAGCTGTATCAACTATAATGGCCTGCAGATGTTGCTGTTGGTTCATGCTGCGTAGTTAAAGTTTATAACGTGTTAGTATCATATCTCCATCAAATGTATGAAGCAGTGTGAAAGAAAATATTCCATCAATTGCCAAATCAACACACCAAGCTACATGGTTTTCAAAACATTATTTTTTACTTTATTGGTTCACTAAAAGCACACTTTATATTCAAAATGAATTTTAATGACATTTTTACCTCAAACAATATACCAGTTTTGCCCATGTCATAATCAGAACTTTTTACCAAACATCTGACATGCAATTACAATTATAAATTGTAGCAATTAGTGCATATGAGTTATGTCAAAACTGTAATATGTTAGAAAGTAATGTAAAACCGTTTCCCTGATTGGAACTGCATTCCATTTATATGTTTTTTTCTCATCATTCTTGGGTAATAAGATCTTTATTGTTCTTTTCAAAGGTGCATGTTAAAGAGCTTGAAAATTTTCTAGACCTTTAACAGAGATGCCTGCAAGTCAGTTTTGTAGGTCAAAGTCACACCTGCATTGCACATTCAATCTAAGTCAGAGGTCTCTCAACTGTAGGCTTGAGTCATATCTCAAGTCCTAATTGATTAGTGTTTGTGCTCATGTTATTATCCAAAATAGAATTTTGTCCTGAGTCCATCTTTAGTCATGAGTCAGTCAATGTGCAACTGAAGTCCAGCTAAAATCTGAGTTCCTAACTTAATTCCCCATATCTGTATGATAATTGTATAATTTTAATGATACCATAAAGACAATCCAATATTGCAAGTCATTTTATTTTAGACTTCTTTTCACATTTTTTTCTGTTGCAGAAACCAGCCACGCCTTCAGCTGGAAAAGAGTAATTCAGCTATGTCCCTTTTCCTTAGAAACAGAAAAAATAAATTTTTCACTGAAGGGTTTGGTTATGCTAGGGGGTGAATTTATTTGTCATTTAAGCTTGTCAGTGAATCATTGCAATTCACCTCATAGGCAGTAGAAAGCTCTAACCGACACAAACTGCCTCCTTAAAAGCTCAATAAAATTTTTGTAGTTTATGTTTTTTATTAATCTATTCATAAGGGTGCTATGCTTGCAATATTGATATCTCAAACTTGATCCTAGGGCACAAATAATAAAAAACAAAAGTACAAAAAAAATGATCACATGGAATCACTATTACTACTGAGATAATTCATTTAAAGTGCAGTTCAGTCCTTGTGGCTAACTGAGTATTCTTTTTTCTCATTGAACATATAAAACACAAAACATTTTTTTTTTCTAAAAAAAAAATGAAATTCTACAAAGTTATTTCATACTGTACAATAACTGCAGGACTCTTCATGGTTAATGCATGTGCCACTCTTTCCACCTTTTCCAAGAGCGTAGCTGGCACATTTGCCATTAACACTGCTTGTTCCTTGATAAAAGGAATAAACGAATAGAATAAGAGGCTTTCAGAAAAAAACTGTCAAATCTATGGAGGCAGAGAAAGCTTGCAGGGTAACTATCCACAGATTCCGGTGTCCGTTCATGTGGTGCTTAACAGCTCCTCAGTGTCTTATTTTGTGTTTGAACTTTTACCAAAAAACAGAGATTAATTGGTTCTTCTGTGGAGGAAGTCCAGCCTCCTCAACATTCCTCCGCCTCAATAAAGCCATCCTTTTCATGAAACCCAAGTTCAACCTCAGCGTAGCTGGATTGGCAACCCTGATTGCGAAACTTCATGGACGGCCAATAGTTATTGGTTCGGCGCTACAAGCAAACAGAACAGTAACACTTTAATGATCGATTGATTAATTGACTGTATTTTTAATGTGAAACACAGTCATTAGATTTACCTGCATGAGGTAGAACGGAGGGGCGACAGTGGGGTGTGTGTTTATATAGTACACGGCCAACAGGGTCAAGAAGACGAGTAGGACCAGGGCTGCCACTACACCCGCAATAATTGCAGTGTGTTCTGGAGGTTCCTCCTCACCAGAAGAACCCTTCTGCACATCTAAAAAAGTCATGATAGGGGAAAAAAGACCCAGAAGAACTTGATCTGTTAAAGCGTATGCTGATAAGTACTGTTCAGTTAATGGTGTAAATGTTCTTTGTCCATAGCTTTGAACTGCTAAAAAAACACAAACGATAAAGCAGAACACATTTATAGTAGACAGCAAGTCCTATGAAGCTTATGTGCACACACTGACCACTTAATTAGGAACACTTGTCTCATTTATTCTGTGGCAAGCCTAGGAGAAACCCACCAGTTTAATGAATAAAACCATAGAGCTATAGATTGAGAGGGTAAGATATATAATTAATGTTCACATCAAACATTATATTGAATAGGTTAACTGTGATTTTAGTGGTATCAACCATGGGATGCCTGTTGGTGCAAAATAGGCTGGTTTGATTATTTCAGAAACTACTGAGCTCCTGAAATTTTCATGCAATTAATATAAATTGAGAAGCATTTAAATAAAAAAAATGACCCAACCACTTTTGTTCTACAAAGCCTTATTAACTAATTCTTTAGAAAGCCTAATGCACTGGCTGACTCACCATTATCATGGTGGTGAAAGAGAAGTTTGGTGTCATCTGCAGGGACAGAATGTCGTGAGATGGCAGGACAAAGACGAAAGCAAAAACAGCACAAGAGCAGTTTTAGCAAAAGCGCCCATGCAAAATTAATTCAGCAGACATGGGATAAGCACCTTTACCATGTTAATGTACAACCTGTTAAATTTGATACAGCCAGCAACTGCCAATAAATATTATATACATAATATATTGTGTGCATAGTATTTTTTATTATAATAATTACATATTTGTATGCATTAAATAAAAGTACATGTTTGTGGACAAGTAACTGAAGAGGGGCTTTTGTGTAGCAGCTGTTGACGTTAGTTAAAAACAAGTCAGTCTAAAAACTTCTAATATTTTGATAACAGTCAGGTCAGTCTGATCATTTCTATAATATAACATATGAATCAGCACGTTATGACCACACAAAGGGAACTGCTTCAAATAATCTGCATGGCATGTGTGAATGTGGTATATACTGTAAATGTGTGTGGGATGAGATGAGTTACCCTTGGTGACAGGGCTGCCTGGCCTAGCTGCAGGGGACGGTGTAGCAGCAGGAATGGGGGAGCTGAATGGACTCATCGAACTGTCTGCACCTCCCTGACTGTAATCTTCACATGAGCCCTCCTTCACCTGGCATAACAATTCCAAATCACAGACTGTCAGTCATTCTTCAGTTGCAGATTGGAATGGCTTATTGGTATATATATTTTTAGAAACTAGGACATGAAAAAAAGTCTGCTGCCCTGAAGATAATTTATTGACAATGTGATGACACAGGAGACTCCTTCTGTAATGAAGCTGAAAAATTCACCATACTATCAAATAAAGTTTTTTTTTTTACTCCGGTGTTTGTTAATTAATAACAAATAAAATACAAACAAATAATTATTTAGTATTAGTCTTTGATCACATGTCCATCATACAAGTCATTGCTCATACAATATATACTCATACAAAGTTAAATGTTAGTAGTTCAACAAGTTTTGGTCTCTCAGTTCCAGGGCAATAAGCATCTGTAGTGCTACAACACACAAATCATATGCAATATGTTTGTGGTGAAGTGTCCAAAAAATTTTGGTCATATAGTGTACTACTCTCATCACACATTAATATTTCTTTCAAACATCTTTGATTACCTGCACAACGTGGAGATCAATTCATGTGTGAAAATGATTCCTCATGCTCCCAGAACCACTTTTTCCACAATTTATGTTCTGGAATATGGTCGTGCCATTAGGGACAATAAAATCCTTTGATCTGATAGCCTGTTCATTCAGTACATTCAGGTCATCAACAGACACATCACATTGCTGAGCCTAGATCTGACTAACTGAAGCAACCCCAGATCATTACACTGCCCCCAGAGGCTTGTACAGTGGCCACTATTCATGAGAGGTTCACCGTTTCTTACCCTGATGAACCCATCTGTCTGGAATAGAGTCAATATGGACTCGTCGGATCGCATGACCTTTTCCCACTGTGATCCCAAGTCCAATTTTTGTGCTCAATTTTTAAAGCTTTTTTAATTAGCCACATTAACAAGTGGCCTTCTCACGACCATACAGCTGTTTAGTCCCAATCCTGTTAGTTCATGTGGTAATTTTCATATTTTCACAATTAAACATAGCTAATTTCTACTGAGTTAAGTTAAGCCTTTATTTGTCACATATACATTACAGCACATTGAAACACCTTCTTCGCATATCCCAGTGTAACTGGGGTCAGAGCGCTGGGTCAGCCATGATACAGTGCCCCTGGAGCAGATAGGGTTAAGGGCTTTGCTCAAGGGCCCTTTGGCAACCTGGTGGAGCTGGGGATCGAACCACCGATCTTCCGATCAGTAACTCAGTGCCTATGCTGCAACTTCACCAAGCATTTAGGTGATCACCAGAGAGTTTAGAGTATTATCCTGAGCACATTTTATCTGTGAAGTTGACGGTTCATTTGTTAATAAAGTTGTTGGACAGTTCCTAACCTACTTCCAGTAATTTTAAATATTTTATTATTTAAGGGTATTAATTTAACCCTTCTGAAATGGCACCTTTAGTAATGATTTAACTGGCACTATTGTACTGCTTTTATAGAAAATCAAGCAATAAATTTTGACCAAGTAGATTCGGAAATTTAGTTTAGTGGTAAAATAAGCAGCATCAGCCTCACTCATATGGAATGTAAAAAAAAAACCTAACCCATTTATTACCATTATTATTATTATTATTATTATTATTATTATTATTATTACTGTACAATATGCAAATAACTAAAGCAAAGTTGTTTAAGTATCCAGTCAGTCTTAAAGCAAAAGTCAACACAGTTTCAGAATAATAAATGACGTGTACCCCTCAAATTCTTTTCATTTCAGTGATTGATTTTGCAATAAAAAAAAAAAAAACAATTCACCTGTTTTCCTTCTGTAATCATGTGGAAATCTTTCGGAAATCACTAGGAAATTATTTCAAGAACAAGAAAAATGTATCCATCTGGGTGAGTGGAAATGTGGTGGTCAGGTATTTTGTACCTCCTCTGAGCAGCTGAATTCAAGCCATTCCTGTCTATGCCGGTCTATTCCATCTGAACACCTGAAAACACACAAAAGCACAGACCCAGACAGACAGAATTGTGTAAATAGATACTTTATGGCCAAATAAACATTTAAACAACTACACTTGAGGTTACCTCTGCAGGATGTTGCACCAGCCACAGCCTGTGGTGAGGTTGGAGTGGGTGCACTGGTCACAGTTGGTGTGTTGGAGGCACACTGAAGCGCAGCAACATGAAGGGTGTGCAAAGAAAACATTGCCATAACATAGCATAACAACATAACAGACATCCCTATTAAGACATCCCTAGTAAGAAGAATTATATCCGCTCCATAATCTTTTTTTTTTTCTCACTACATCATATAGATGGTGTTCAAGTCTAACCAGAACTTGTGATGAAATATCTGATGAAATGATGAAAACCAGACGACGTTTACAGAAGACTCTTATCTGCAGTAAAGCATTTGAATAGCGCAAACGTTTTTAAAGAAGGCCGTACTGTAAATCCACTGTGAACATTCAGCGAGTGTAACTCCTGATCCTTGTGAATCGACAGATAACTTGTCACCAACTTGCAGAAGAGACACATCTGTCTGTGGGAACTGTACACACATTATTCAAGAACGCCACATGCACACTGCAGGAACATGTCTGCGAGTTATCGCCTGAACAGTCCTGACCTTGCTCCAAGCCAATCCTACCTGTTTGGGCCATTTAAGGGGTTCCTCGGAAGCCAGCATTTCAGACGTAAAGAGGCAGTCTGATCATGCTTCCAGCATACTGAGAAAACTCTCTGCGTTGATGGTATCCAAGCACTATTGAAACTCTGGGATAGAGGTGTGTTAGTGTAGCAGAGGACAGTACAGAGAAATAAAGATAATGATACTGTAATTCTCATGACTGTGCTCTGTTATTCTGCACCAACAGTCCCGGTTTGATTTAAACACCATCGTATATTTGTTTTTATATCAATAAAAGATTTTACCAAACATAAAGCTAGCGGTAATTTTTAACATACAGTATTTTATATTTTATTTTCTTACTCTTGGACCAAAATTACTCCGAAAATAGCATTTGATTTTAAAGTGCCGTGATTATGGAGGCAATTATTTAAAAATTTAGTGATAAAATATCTAACTTTCCAATTGCAATGAGTTAAAAGCAATGTTGGTGGTGAACCACACACACTTACTGGGTAGCGGGCTGAACACAAATGCGGAGCGACTGACAATATCAGTGGTGTTGACTTCAACCCGATGATATTCATAGATTGTCCTCCTTTTCGATTCTGCTTATGTATATAAAATACTATTAGTGATATTGGGAATAACACTATACTTATGAGAATGAGGACATTTAAAAGATGCCCAAAGAGTTTCAAAAAGAACTAACCTGGGGATTGTGGGGAAGAAATAAAGGCCATGAAGGCATCAGACAGACCAATCTTCACTGGGTGCTCAGTAGAGTTGATCTTTACCACCGGTAAAGGCACCTAACGACAGACAACATCGCAAAGGGTCTTTCAGGGGAACACTGTATGTGCAAAATTCTGTGTTAAGGTTTAAGTCATAACTTTGTAGCTAGGAATTGAAGAGTTAATCACTTGACATATTTACTAAAAATACAGCAGAAACAATTGTGCAGTCAAATATCTTTCTGGCCATGCTACAGCACTAGAAGTGGGCTATGTGGAATAAGTAGAGCAACATCTTAAAAAGATCTGAGCAGGGGAAGGCCTAGACCTGGTTTTTCGTCTTGGACTGAATCTGGAACATTGCAGGTTTATATTCAAGTTCAAGTTCCTGATTCACAGCCCTGATATCTTGCTGCCAAATGTTCTTACATGGTTTTCTCCTGTTCCTTGGCTCTTATCTTACTTCAGGCATTCTGACAGTGTCCCACAAAACTCACGTCTTTATAGCCAAAAACAATGGTTCCATTGCGGTAAAGCGCAGCCTGGAAGGTGAAGGTTCCCTCTGCTTCCCTTCCCTGTAGCCTCACCTTATCCCACTGCACAACAAACACCTCTCCTAGAGAACCAGATGTCAAAAGGTCAGGTTAGAGGTCAAAGCTCCCAGACTCACATGATGTCTAGTTGACATCACTCACCATTATCCAGGTAGCAGACTGTGGAGTTCCTGGAAAAACTCGGGTCAAAGTTGGCCATGAGAGGGGCGATGTACTGCGTGGCCGTCAGCATGCGATGTGTAATCTCTCCGGTGAAAATAAACCCTAGAGAAGAAGGATTTCAAAATCAGAAGCACAAATAAAAGGACTCACTTTTATATTTTGTACTATCTTGTACCAAAGATTCTTCTATTATATCCCACTGTGGTATGACTCAATTTCCTCTCAGTGATGTGAAAATAATTATGAAAGTTAATTAGTTGAGCAGATCTAGGATGCATGAGGCTGCAGCCAGACAGAATCATGGTCACTTTTCCCATCAGTAAAAGATACGAGAGACCTAATCTTTAATTAATAAAGCCTTTCTCATTAGTGCTCCATTTTCCTGATGCTAATTTAAGAAGCAGCAGACCATTAGAAAATTTCCTTAAAAGAAGTCCAGCTTCTTCAGACAAAATGAATTGACCTACTCTTTCTATACATAAAGATGATTTGACTCATACACACGCATAGCCTAAGGACTTTTAGACCAGTGCTCTGGTTCTCGAACAAACCAATAGGACAGTGACTTGGTATATGGGAGAGAAGAGAAGCTACAAGTGTGTTCTACCTCCAGTTGCTATGGTGATTTGCCTCATATGATGTCCATAGAAGGGGAAGTCAAAGGAAAGAGCCACCCGCTGGATCGAGAGAGAGAGAGAGAGAGAGAGAGAGAGAGAGAAAGAGTAGAGGGGGAAGAAAGAAAAACAGGAAACATGGGAATAGATATGTTTTATAAAATGCTTAATAAAGGGACAATTATAAGGGGAGACCATATGTTTGCTTGGGCTTAAAACCACACCTATGAATATATCACATCACTTAAATGCCTGTAAATGTTTATTAGGTGCATATGTGTGTGTTATTAGGTATTCGTGTGTATCAGTGCATGTTTCTTACAGCTGCCTGTCGGTGTGTGTTGGACAGGATGCCGTGCACCCTGACTTGACCCTCCTGGACTGAATTCAGGTCCACCCAAAGCTCCTGAGTTCGTCTGTCGCCAGGGCCAAAGCTACGCCAGGAGTAATACTTTTGAGAGTCCTCCTGAGAGAGGGAAGAAAGACGAGAAGAGGCAAAAATAAAATACAACAACATGCAAAATTACACCCTAAAAATTGGGGTGTTGACCTGATGTGACATTTTCTGGCACTACTTTCACGTGTGTGTGTGTGTGTGTGTGTGTGATACACAATATCAACAAATTGTTCAGTCCTGACAGCTTAACAGAAAGTTTTACTCTTTTTGGATCATTTTCACTGCTGCATCAGAATTTTAGAAGTTAAAAAAAAAAAAAAAAACATTATTTACTGTATAATGCATATTTAGCACAGCAAAAATTGCAAAAAACATTATGAATAAAATATCAAAAGATTTCAATTACATTGAAAACACACTGATCTATATCTGTATATCGAGTAAATACTTTAAGTGTTTTCATTTCCAGCATAGATGGCAGGTCATTGCACATATTGTAAAGCTTTGGGACACTTGCGTTTAAATTTGATTTCGTCTTTCATCTTGAGCGTTTCTTAATGGGTTATTTGTTACAGCATTTATTGTAATGAAGACATTTAATCTGTCACCACATTCTGAAGTAATCCTTTTGCCAAGTTAAAAAAATTCTTTAAAAACTTAAAGACTCTAGGCAGAAATTATTAAAAAAAGAAGAAGACAAGACAGCAAAGTTAATAGGCTAAGATAACATCTCACAAACCATAACACAATTTATTCATTAATATGACTGGAACAAATTTATACTACAATTTCCATATATTATATAACACACCAACAAGAATTCTGCTCTGGGATTAATACAGCCTAAAGCCTAAAGTCACGATTACACAGCTTCTAACGAAACAAATGGTTTAAATCAGAGACGTGCCGGGAGGTCGTAAAAGACATGTGATGGAAGTTAGACTTTAAATTTATAACACAGTATGCTTAGTTCACTTGCCAAGTAGTGAAAAAAGTGTGTGTATGATTCTAAACTGCAAGAACAACAAACACGCACACACATACACAAACACACACACACAAATACAGTGTTTGTATTAAAAGTGTTTTAAGTCCAGCTCTCCACTGTTATTAATGTATTCTCTAGGTGAAGGTGACAGAGAGGGATGGAGACAGTACAGTGAAGAGATGCGAGGTGCGAGTAACACCGAAAGTAGAGCAGTTAAAAGAAGCCTTTTCTCGCGCACACACACACACACAACTGCAGCAGTGCTCCAGATAACGGCTCTCAACCCAGATTTTCTGATACGCACGCCCCAGAATGGCTTCTGTTTCTGGGGGAAACCTTCAGCTCCAGCAGCTGCCATTTCCTCCTCTTCCTCCTGCACACTGCTCCTCTATCGCTATGTGCTCATGACCAAGGATGGTCATTAAGGTTTTTAAAGGCTGACCACGGTACCCGGGAAAACTGCAGACATGATAATCATGGGGTTTCTTATGTGCGGATGTTCTAAAAACATGCTAAGGCACATTAAAACATCTAACACATTAGAACTCCAGCGCGCTTCAAAAAAACAATCTCTGACTGCAGAGCTATTGGCAAATCTGGTCCGAATTTGGTTTGGAGAGGAAGCGTAACGAAGTTCATGGAAATCATTCGTATTCAGTTAGAGATACAAAAAAGCACAGAGAAGCTCTTAAATAAACCCACACATCCGAGGTTGCTGTGAGGTCTCTTTATTCTCTGCCTACTGGGATATTTAAGATCATCGACACATGCTTTCTCCTCCATTGCATTTAGCGATTTCTCTATGCAGAACAGAAGAAAAAGGACAAAAGCCTATTATCTATCATGCTGCACACACGCTGTGGAAGTCTTCTGTAACTCTTCAATGCAAATAGGACCTAATCTGTAGCATTTGGGGATGAATGACGACACATCCACATGGTTCGGATGCTGAGTGGTTGATGAAGCTTCATGCTGTGAATGGATGATTTGGAGAAAGTACAAGAGCTGAGTAGATTAGTGCAGGTGGCACGTGTGAGGACATGCAGCACACCTGCAGCCTGAGCAACTCGATAAGCAACACCTGCAGAGGAAAGACTAAGGAGTCAGAGCAGAGGAGATGAAATAAGTCATGAAGCAAAGTGAAGAGAAGAGGAGAGGAGAGAAGCGAATGTCAGGAGAGGGGACAAGGATAATGGAGAAAAGCAAAGAAAAGCAGATAGAAGAAAAGAGGTGAAGGCAAACAAAGGAGAAGAGAAGGGGAGAGACGAGAAGAAAGGAGAAGAGAGGAAGACAGTAAAAGAGAAGAGAAGAGATGATGACAGAGTAAAGAAAAAAGAAGTGAACAGAGGAGAAAAGAGTAAAAGAAAAGAGAAGAGATCAAATGAAGATAGAGTAAAGATGAGAAGAGAAAGAGAGAGTAAAGGAAAGCCTAATACGAGAGAATAGTAAAAGAAAAGAAATGAAATTAAGACATAGTGAAGGAAAAGAGAATAGAGAGAAGAGAGGAGTAAAAGAAAGTTGAAAGTGGAAATAAAGACAGTAAATAAAAAGAGAAAAAAATGAAGGTAAAGGAGGAGAGAAAAGAAGAGAAAAGGTTAAGAGAAGAGAAGAGTATAGTAGAGAAGAAAGGAGAAATGAAGAGAAGAGGAATGAAGAGAAGAAAAGAAGAAAGCGTAAAGGAAAGGAGAAAAGAAGAGAATGACAGTAAAGGAGAAGAGAAGAGAAAAGAAAAAGAAAATGTAAAGGAAAGGAGACGAGAAGAGAATGACAGTAAAGAAAAAGAGATTAAGGCAGAGAAAAGTAGAAGAGAAGAGGAATAAACAGAAGATGAGCAAAGAGAAGAGAGAGAGACTTAGGGAAAAGAGAAAAAAGGAGAAAGAAATAAGACTGTAAAGAAGAAGAGACGAGAACTCACTATCACTTTGGTCATGTTGTCAGGCAGTGTGTCGATGGCGAGGCCTCCTCCGTTTGTCTCCTGGCCTGTTCTGTTCTGTGTATTCCGGCTTGACTCCTGTTGATCTCTCCTGACTCTCAATATGTCTGATTGTCCATGCAGTGAACCTGAGAACAACACAAACCATTTTAATCTTCACAGCTTGAATACACACACACACAGCTGCACAGCTCCCAGTCTGTACTGAGAAACAACTTAGATCTTAAGCATAGCAGGAGTAGATTAATGTCATCACTGCCCCTGAGAAGAAGTTCAGAGAGTGCTTTATGGTCAAGATTAAACCCCTGGAACTTAGACCGCTTAGAACACTCAGTTGATTTAGTTTACACGGTTTACAATGTCTGGCATTAAACACGAATGCCCGATTTAGAACTAAAAGTATTTTGTTTTTGCAGAGCCACCAACACTGTTGGGTGGTTTTTGTTTTACTTGCTGTGTGCATGTTGCGGATTGATGAAAATCTGGTGTGTTTCTGTGTTTGACAGATTGGAGAGAGAAAGGGAAAAAGATGGAAATGAGACACTCATCTGCTCCAAAACAGCTTTAAACTCAGCAGAAGTGTGTAGTAAAAATCAGAAATAGTCTATACTTACATTATATCTTATTGCTCAATTATGTTCCTTTGTTGCTTTCTTTCTGCTTTAATGGTTTGCATTTGTGTTTGTAAGTGGCTGCTATCACTGTACAGACCTCTGCCCTGGAATAACCTGCTGGCACACAGTCTCCAAATCAATAATGTGCATGAGTCACATGTGCCAGGAACAACAAAACTGTCACATATGTGAGATAATCCATCATCGCCATGGAAATAAAAAGCACAAACTAGCAGCACAAGTCTTCTCTGAAAAATGATTTGCTCTGGAGGGCGGCTGCAGCTCGTCATTTGTAATATGATTAAGATGAGAAGGCCAAAGAAGGCCAGATGCAAAGCCTTTGCTGTTGTTGCAACTTTGCAATTCAGAGCGTGCGTAGGTGTCAGAGACAAGCCAGGAGTGATGCAAACTGGTAAAAAGAAAAAAAAAAAGAATCCTGATCAAACAGCCTCAATATGATTGCACAAACACCTATCAGATGTACATACCGTATATCCATTATACTTCAAATGTTAACTAAGACAAACATGACTTTTTTTTTCCCCAACGGAAATAAAGGCTGTCGGACTGAACGTCTTATGCATGTCTCTTTGACGTCTTCATCTTTTACTGATACGCCAGTAATCCTATCACGGCAATCCTGGTCAAGAGAGTAATAATCTCCCATGTATACATGCACACATGCACATGATTATGCATCACCTACATGGCCTGCATTTCAGGTCTAAACTTTTTAAAGTCATTTCCAAAGTGAACTGAGAAACAGGACCTTGAAAAGTCACATTGCCAAGTCATTCTTTCCAGTAATTCGAAAGATATCGCAGGACTTCACTAGAACAATTTCCAGATCTTATTCTCATGACACATCTGTAATCAAGGGCTGCTGTTCGATCTATCTCATTCTCTTCTTCTTTCCCTTTCATGTACGATACTTATCAAACCCCCATCTTACTTTGAAGATAACAATACATCTTTTGTCTATTGCAATGCGATTACAGGATTGTAAGAGTCGATGGGGAATGTACCAAGCATGTGTATGTGAGCAGATCGGACCAGGTTAGTGAAAGTGAGCCAGTTAGCCATTGTCGAGAAAAATGATGAGCTCTGGCATGAACTTGCTGTGCCATATATCATGGTTCTATAAATTACAAACCGGTCAACTGTTGCTTGTGGTTGGCAGACTGAAATAAAAACAAGAGAAATGCTATCTAATTTGCACTTATGTTAAGCAGTGGTCAAGGCCTTTCACCAAGACTTTGCTGGTTTTGTAAATTAAATCAAATCTCCATGCTATGTTTGGCGTAATTACAAGGTTGGATTTCCGATTCAGTGCACTTGTGCACATATTCACCAAAAACACACGTGTATGCATTCTGTTAAAGAGATCAGAGTCTGTCGTTTTATGCTGTGCTGTTTTTATTTGGCAAATGTGGCTTGGACCGGGTTTCCAGACCTGCATTATATGCATTTTTTCTTACGAATGCTGCATGAAACAGAGGAATAAACACAATTCCCATAGCATGTCCAGAAAAGCAACATACCACAGAGAAACAAATAAGTCTCACGATGCAGGAGGGAGAGCAAAATTGAAGTAGTAAAGAAGAAAATAAGGAATGTGCATAACCATGGAGCCCTGATTCCCAACTCTTCAGAGAAAGTTTTACTACTTTAAAAAAGCAGCAAATATGAGTCAAAGGCCCAGGAGCATTATATCTTTTTTTAAGTAAAGATTGAGATGACTCAGCGTTGTTTATCTGGCATGCAGGAGAGAATGACTTGGCCAAACCACTGGGACCTTTTCTTTCAAACAGGCATAGATATTACATTGTCTCATGGTCAAGCTGACAAGACACAGAAAGAAGATTTTCTCTTTTTGTTTTTGGGGACATGCTCAAAAAAAATAAAGGATACAGCAAATGAGAGAGAAAGGGAGTGCTAACGTCCATCACAGCAATCAAAAATAGCGGTAAGTGAAGTCTGAAATTCAGTCTGTCTGATCAAATCACAGTCAGTTCATGGACCTTTTGATTTAAACTGGTAAATATGAAACATGTACAACATTTACCAGTCATCATTCATAAAATACAAGAACTCAGTGACAAGCTGAACTGTTGTTCCTTGTTTGTTTTGAATTCACATGTGACATTCTCCAAGATCCCACATTCTGTTTGCTGAGCTCATTGAACAGAACTTCATGCGCATAATCTTTGATGGGTGGTGTGTTTTCATTTAGAATCTTAAGTATATTATTACTGTTTGATAACTGAAACCTCTGTGAAATTGGTACCCATATCTAGAGTCCAGCAAGAGTTAGATTAGCTTTGGAAAGCATAAAAAAACCTCTACTATCTCTTTTAGATAAGATCTTGGCTAACACATGGCAAAATAAGCTCATGTGTCCCCTGTTTGTTTTGACCATCTTACGATGTCTCTATGTAACTTAGCCGTAATTCACATGTGGCAAATTAATTTGAATTGAGTGCATATGGTTTCACAATTCACAGAGCTTGCCAGACCAATAAGCAAGCCATCAAGTCCAAGAAATTCTCCTGAGATCTCCGCAATCAAATTATGTAGGGACACACAGTGCATCTCAAAAAATGTGGAATATTGTGGATGTTTTGTTTTGTAATTTAATTTAAAAAGTGGAACTCTAGTATATTCTATTCGTTACATACAAACTGAAATATTTCTATCCTTTTTTTGTTCTTATTTTGATAATTAAGGCTTATAGCTCATGAAAATCAAAAATCCAATATCCCAAAATATTAGAATATTATGATCAACCAAAAGGATTTACAACACAGAAATATCCAAATTCTAAAAAGTATGTTTATTTATTTATGCACTTATGCATCTCAGTATTTGGTCATGACTCCAAACATTCTCTATGAACTTTAGGTGAAGCAAGTTGGCTGGCCAAACAAGCGCAGAAATATCAGAGTCAGCAAACCAGTTAGTTGTAGTTTTGGCACTGCGGGCAGTTGCTAAATCCTGCTGCAAAAGGTATCAAAAGATACAAAAATCAGCATCTACATAAACCTTGTCATCAGATAGAAGCATGAAGATCTCCTGGTAGATGGCTGCATTGACTTCAGACTTTGTGCAAACTTCACAGTTGACTTTAAGCAAGTTGTATTCTGTGCCTCTTCATTCTTCCTCCAGACTCTGGGACCTTGATTTCCCAATTAAATGCAAAATTAACTTTCATCTGATGGTGTTTCAGGTTCAGCAGAGATAGTGACAATTGTAGCCCATTTCCTGAAGATCATGATCTTGATGCACTGACTCCAGCCTCATTCCACTCCATGACAAACTCTCCTCAAGTTCTTGAATCAGTTTTGCTCAACAATCTTCTTGAGGCTTCAGTCATGCCTGTTGCTTGTGCAACTGTTCCTACCACTTTTTTTTCCCTCCAGTCACCTTTCCATAAATATGCTTCGATACAACACTCTTTCAACGATGATCTGCCGTGGCTTACCCTCTTTGTGATGATATGTATGTATGGTTTTCTAGACAACTGTAAAGTTGTGGTTACATGTACTGCACTAGACCAAGAGATACACAATATTTATACTGTATTAATAATAATTTACTCACACTTTATATTATCCGAAAATATTCTGATATTTTTAGATACTGGATTTTGAATTTCATGAGCTATAAGTCGTAATCATTAAAATTAGAACACAAAAGGCTTGAAATCTTTCCCATTACATGTACTGACTCTAGAATTTGACTTTTTGAATTAGATCCCAGTTAGATTTTGAATTAGATTTTGATTTAAG
>JAOVVA010000054.1:17370103-17381315 GCA_028565275.1 Leiocassis micropogon
GGAAGGCCCGAGTTCAATTCTCAGCCAGTGCTCAAACCCCAGCCACTGGACGTAGTGCTGGTCCCAAGCCCAGATAAATGGGAGGGTTGCGTCAGGAAGGGCATCCTGTGTAAAAAACCTGTGCCAAGTTGTTGTGCGGACTGGATATTCCGCTGTGGCGACCCCTTGCCGGGAGCAGCCGAAAGACCAACAAACACAGCAAGGTATGAGGGAAATTCCATGATTTATGTGAGCTCTAATATATGGGATACTTGAGAAGTGAAACAGTGATGAGAACTGAGAGTTGAAAGAAATATAAATCAAGAACTGAGAATGAAAACCAGGAACTGAGAACTGATTACAGAACTGAAAATAGAGAACTAGATTTGTGCAATTTAATCAATCTTTTGCTGGTCACGTCAATTAACTCAATTGATGGATCGTTTTTTGATTCAGAATCGATTCACACTTCTTAAATGATCTAGTGTTTTTTAAATACATTTTTTTTATGTTAAATGATCTGAAATTAATAAATTCATTAAGAAAATCACGTTTTGTACAAAAAAAACATCAAACAGCATTTCAATGTTATTTAAGCCACTAGGAAATATAGCACATCAGACAGTTAACATTAACGCTAGTGAATCAAATGGAATTGAAAAACACATTGCACAGCTCTATTAAGAACTGAGAACAAGACCAGAACTGAGAACAGAGAAAACTGAGAATGAGAACACAGACAGAAGTGAGGCAGAACTGAGAATTGAAAAATGATGAATTGGGAAAAAAAAAAAAAAAATGAAACCCCAGAATGTGAACTCAGACAGAACTGAGAATTTAGATCGAAAATGCTAGCCGTTATAGCCTACAGAATGTAGCGTTCTGTTTTACATTGTCCCAAAGACAGACGGACAGCAGACTCCCCAGCCCATAAAACAGCTGAAGAAAATTCTCCTCATTATAAAAGCTAGCAGTGCTTCCACTTCAACCAAAGCAGGCAGTTAAATGAAAGAACAGGATGTGCTCCCAAAGGAAATTGTTATCCAAACATCAACATCTCACTTAGGGCGGAATCACCTTTGCACCCCGAGTGTGCGGTCATGTGTGCAGAACGTGATGAGTAAATGGGTCAGGACAGATGGGACAGACGGGACATAGAAGTCCAGGGGTAAAAGTGGGTCGTAAAGAACTTGCTTTTAAACCCAGTCAACATTCTCTGGATGATTTTTACCAATAAGTAGATCTTTACAATTCTGCAACTGCTTCAAAAAACATTAACTATGCCACATACAGTATATGAGCATGCACACACAGGCGCTCTGCTCTGTGCCTTATGGGCTCTGTGAGGGTGCAGCATTAGAAGAGAAAAGCACAGGAGGGCCAGGGGCCAGAGAAAGTGGAGCAGTGAGGAGAAGAATCAGGACTGCTAAAAATACAGCATCTCCAAGGAGGACAAAAATACATACGCCCACATACACACACCCACCCACACAAACACGCACAGGGTGGGTGCCACTGAAACGAGAGCAAGAACATATGTTAATAAAAATAATAAAATGTCCATGTCCAAATGTTACTGGCTTCAGTTAGAACACCAATAAAAGAACAAACAACAAAGGGCACGTTGGGCAATGAGGAAAAATTACGACAACCTCAACAATAAAGGGCATTGGGGTGTTTAAGGGTGAAATCTACAGTTGCAAAACTTGGGGTAGAAAACTAAAAGTATGCACTAAACTAATTATGTTCTAACAGTTGCTTATTTAATGTTGTATTACTCTTATCCTCCTGACCCTTTGTGTTTGTAACATTCAAAAACACAGGATGTTTTATAACACAGCTGTAAGATTTACTTCCATCATCAGGTTTGCTGTCACAGACGTGTATGCAAGTGCGTATTAGGGTAGGTGTAGTTTCACAAACACACACACACACACACACACACACACACACACACACACACACACACACACACTTGGCTTTATGTGTTATGTGCGCTGAAGTGAGGAACCAGGCCAGTACAGAAAGAACTAGACACAAGCAGATGTAGCCCAAGTTTCAGCCTGTGTGTTGTCCATTTCCTCTGAGTCATAAGGATCCTCGGGGCGAAAACACACAAGTTTACACAAGCATCAAAACCGAGTCTTGCAGTGAAATGAAACAGATACACACTGCACACAAAGCAGAACGTTCAAATCTGACAGCACACACTTACCCCCCGCCCCCAAAAACATTTTAATAAGAGAAGCACAAGATAACCCGAGTTGTCATTTTTCCCCCAATTACAGCTCATACGCTATTAATATGCACTGTACTTCTGCACATAGTCTAGCACAAGTCTGCCACCTGTGTGTGTGTGTGTGTGTGTGTGTGTGCGTGTGTGTTTATGCAGATGTTCTTACCTGACAGCTCTTGACTCCAGACTCTGGCAAGCTCTGCCTGGGACAGACAGATGAGCAGCACAGCGCACAGACCCATGGCCAGCTTTCTCTCTGTCCTTTACTCCTTTACTCCTCTCCACTTCTTCCTCCTCCTCTCCTCTTCTTCCTCCTCCTCTCCTCTCTTCTCCCTCCTCAGCTCCTTCTGTATCACCTTGCTCTCCTTTCCTGTGTACACTTTGACAAAGCTCTCTTTCTTACTCCACTATATTTTCAGTCTCTTCCCTCCCTCTGCTCTCCCCCCCGCTCTCACTGTTTTCCACTTAGGAAGGAAAAAAAAAAGAAAAGAAAAGATATTATTGCCTTCCTCTTTCACTCTGCCGATGTGCTTTCTTTCACTGAGTTCTCGGATGTTGTAGTCATGGTAATGCGAGAGTTCAAGGCGGGACGGGTTGAGAAAAAGTGTTCTCCACCTCCCTATTCTTTCTCTCTTGATGTGTGTGTGTGTCTCTCTCTCTGCCCACTTTTGACTACCCCACTTACAAATATTTATATATTTCTGCTTTACTCTTTCTTTCCAAACAAGAATCTGTGAAGGTGGAGCTGTATCTAGTGCCACCTAGTGGAAATGACATCCCATAGGCAGACACACTTTCTTTTAGTGACTTGTTATATGTACTGTACAAACTGTACATATACGTTATGTATGTAATTACCTATATGACATGGCTTTACCTATATGACATATGTATGGCTTTCTTACATTTAATCCTAAAACTAATTTTAACTGCAGCAGCCACAAGGGGCAGCGGTTGCGCTACAGGCAATTTATCACTGTTGGGCCCTTGAGCAAGGCCCTTAACCCTGTTTGCTCTAGGGGTGCCATATAATGGCTGACCCCAACTTCCTAAGCTGGAATATGTGAAGGAAGGAATTTGACTGTGCAGCAATGTAAATGCAACAAAAAAGGCTTAACTAAATTATTTTCTAGTTTTCTAGAAAAGGAAAAAAAGTTTTAAAGGAAAAAAAGGACCATCTTGCTTTAGGTAAAACACTTTAGTCAAACTCATCATCCATGCAACCCTGTGTGTGTTCCCATGAACTCAAACAAAATGTTACATAGAGGCCTTAAAACTTTTCATTTAGACATGCTTTCCAACAAATGAATAAACTCTTCCCTTGAGCCTACATGTATAACAGCACAAAAAAATGACCAATGCTAATATTTTTGCACCCTCTCCCTGACCCATAGCCTGTCACTATGGTGAGAACGGTACAACAGTTATGCAGAATGAGAATATCAAGTGGAGCAACTCGAAAGGATCTCACACAGCTGCCGAGCACCATGAAGTGCCAATACTCCCACAGAGAGATTAGCTTTCCAAAATCAAACCCATGAGGACACACACACACACACACACACACACACACACACACACGCATGCCAAGTCTTTCAGAAGCACACACTCTCACAGCTTGTTTTCCCACCATTCATGTCAGGGTGACTGAACAAGGCCCTACGGAAAAAGAAAACCGGTTTCCTGTCATGGTTCTGCTAATACCTCGAAGAGCACAGTGAATCCAATTTACAGGAAATGCCAAAGCATGGGATAAAAACAATACACCCCACAAAATAGATCCTTAATGAAACAGTGACGGAGTGGAAATGGATCTAATCCCTGTTTCCTACACGTTTTTCGGTCAGGAATATCATGATGGCACTCATCTCTAGCTACATTCAAACTCTGACACTTCTTAAAAGAAACTTCTGTCATGCTGATCTACATGAGACAGTTTCTGCTCAAAATTGGCATGTTCGAGTCTGAGGTTATGCAATGTTGGTGGTTTGTTCTTCCAGTTACAGCACAGATGTAGCGTATGGGATTAGTTATAAGGGCATTTATGAGTGTAAATAAACCGATTAAACAGTACGAACACTTCTGTTTTGAATCCATGACCAGTATTCATTCAACCACAACCTGTCCAAACAGCAAACACGCATATTTAACCAGAACATCTAACGCAAATAAACTACACTTTAAATCATGACATTTCTCTTACAAGCATTTCTGCTTTTGGGAAACTAACATCTGATCATATTTAAGTGGCAATCTAGAGCGCAACCACATTCTGGCACTTGAAATGCAGTTCAGATGGATTGCCCATTTGTGCAGTGTATTTACATCATACAATGTAATTCTAAGCTGAAAACTAAACAGACATATTAAAGGAGGCACCAACTTTTCTATCTTCTGCAAGGTGTGGTTATTTTTTTAATGACATAAAAAAGAAATCTAGGCCAGTGGATTTACTGGACGAACGGAGACAACCTCTTCTTGGTTATCTGAGCAGAGGTGTTCCACAGTAATTTACTTGAAACCACCTGTGCTAGGCATGCATGAGCAGGCTAAGGAATGGCTGCTGACACAATCTGTTTTCAAAATGAAAACAGAGTTGTTATGAGAATCCTAGATAACTTTTACTCTAGATCGTCTTGTTGGTCTGCTTCCTCATCCACGTCAACTTCATTCTCTCAATCCATCTGGCATCAAACAGTGGCATGTTTCTGATTAAAGCAGAAATCTTTGTCCTGCTATTATTAGAAACAGGTTCTGGGGAAAAGAGAGGCTTGTATGAAAAAAAACCCCAACAAAACAAAACACTAACATGGAGCAATCAAACAAAACAAAAAAAGTAACTGAAAGGGTTGTGTGTGTGTTGTCATGGTCTTAAAATGATTACTCTATATTGAGATTTGAGAGCAGAAGCCTTTAACCACATTATAGCAACGTGATATTATTTGCTTCACATAACCCAAGTGCAAGCTCAGCCATGAAAAGGGAGCAGAGAGGTTAAGAGCCTTGCTCGAGGGCCTAACAGTGGCAGGTCGGCAGTACTGGGCATGAACTCCACCTGGTGCAAGATTTTATTTTTGTGTTTGTTACAGTCAGCTGTTTGATTTAATCTATCGAAAATAGGACAGACACTTATGTCAAGTCCATCACAACCCTCTGGTAACTGTCTTTTAAAGAAGCCTACATAGGAACAACATGAAACCTGCATAGCAAACACAGGACCACCTCATAAATCCAATATAGACATTCATGGTTCCATAAATGGCTATAAAATACTTACAGGCTAGTGTAATGCACCAATAAATCCTTACATAAGGAGCGCTGATTAAAGTGTTACCAATTCTTTCATTTAACATCTTATATCACTGTAGGATTGTTCAAATTTATTTCACCAAAACAGAAATCCTACTCATTTTTAAAAATCTTAGACAGCATTATACATTTACCTAGATGTACTTCTCCAGTGGTGCACAAAAGTATTGAGACCAAAGTGAAATTTAGTGTTTAATGATATTGAATTTTTTAAATAAGCAAAATCAAGATAAACATAGTGTTATTTTATGCAGTGAAATTGCTATACACCAATAAGTACAGTGAGTCCCCAACATATAAACGGGTTCTGTTCTGAGAGATTGTTCGTAAGTCTAATTTGTTCGTAAGTCTAACAAATATCGTCTAGATACTAGGGTACTAACACAATTGGCTATACACAGTATAAAACTTACATGTTCCATGATCTTGTCCTTGTTTTTTGCAATCATTTTGATGGTTGAACAATGCATGTTTAAAGAATAAGCAATGCCTGGCATCTTTTCACCTTAATTCATTCTAATTATTTTTACTTTTGTCTCCATCGTTTATTGCTTGCTGTTTTTTTAGCAGTACCAGCTTCATTGCCGCACCTTTTACATTTGCTTCTGGACATCCTGGGATGCATGCTACACGCACATGACAATGTACACCGGACATGTGATCTGTGTTCGTGTCTTCGGAAATTTTGTAACTTGAAAGTTCGTATGTAGGGAACTATATTTTGTATGAAGTAGTTAATTCTTTATAACCTGCTGGATGTGACCAGAGGTGGGTAGAGTAGCCAAAAAATTTATTCAAGTAAGAATAGCTGTACTTCAAATGAATATTACTCAAGTAGAAGTAAAAAGTAGTCATCCATATACACACACAGTACCCAGTATATAGTATAATTATAATAATTATACATGCCAACATTGCAACATTCAATCAAACAGCCAAACTTACTGCGACACATTTCCTCAGGTTAAAAGTCGTGTTTTTATGTTGAAGTGTGTGTCTGTTTTAGCAGATAGATAAGACACCACAGTATGAAGCTGTTCTTTTGCAAGCGAAACATGCTTTGTATATGATGCCAGGGATGCCGGCTGAAGATTTTTTCCCACAATGCCGCCTGACTGCATGTGGTTATTGTTATTGCGGCTAATTGGTCCAACGGAGTCATGTGATTATTGTTGCTGCGTCTGATTGGTAAAACAGTCATGTGGCAGATCCACTGGCTGCATGTGTAGTAGTGATTGGTAGTTTGAATCATTTTAGTGACTTCTGTTCTTTGAATCTCGTTCATCAAAATGCAAGATTATTTTTTGAGTCATTTAATTCATTTCATTCTTTTGATAAGAAATGAAATAAAATGTTCCATTTTCAATTAAAAAGACCCCAATACGTCTACATACACAAATTTTGGCTATAGTTCCAGTAATGAAAAGATTACAATGCAGCTAAGGACATATTATAATAAACAGAATGAGTAGCTCACCTCTTATATCTTCCAGTCTGAGTCGTTCGTTTTTTTAAATCTATTGCACCGCATAGCGTCTATGGGAATCATGTGAAAAAAGAACGAACGACTGGGAGTAGAAGAGTCATTAAGAAAGAATCGCTCAATTCTGTTTCCTGTACATAACCTACGGATGTTTTGCGATGATTTGCGCATGCGCGCCCAGTAGAAAATGAACGAATCACTCTCCAAGACTACTCATTCTTCTGAGTCACATTACAGATTTGTTTAAAAAGAACGAATCATTCATGAACGACCCATCACTATCCATCACTAATGTGTAGAATAAATGGTAGAAAAGTAACAAATCGAGTGTAGCCGAGTGTAGAGGAGTAAGAGTAGGATTTCTTCTTCACAAATCTACTCAAGTAAAAGTAAAAAGTATGGTGCAGTAAAACTATTCATATAAGTTATTTTTTTTGAAAAAAGTTACTAAAGTAAATGTTACGGAATAAATGTAACTTACATTTGGGTTACTACCCACTTCTGGATCTGACTGGGTGTAGAGTCAATAGTACTCTGGTGTTACTTGCTCAATTCATGCTTGCTTAATTGCTTGCTGAAGAGCATGTATAGAAAATTGCCACAGAAGTTTGCAATTCACTTGAGAATTCCCTAGTTCTATCCATTTTTTTGTACAGGTAGAAAATTGAGAAAATGAAAGGTCTGCAATGTATTTGTTCCAACCATTAACTAGACCAGCTGATTCTATCTCTTCAGCAAATGACATCTCCTGTTTTGTTCACAGAGGGCGCTGTTCTACATGTCATATGTTGTCTTAATACTTTTGGCCACCACTGTAGGTGTTAGATTAGAGAGACTGCTAATACCAAAGGCATCAGATAAAAGATAATGAAATCATTTCACAGAGCATAAGCCTGAAGATACAGAAATTACAAAACAAAAAACAAAAAAACACGGGAACCGATATCTACAGTGAAGTCATTTGACAACGAACAAAAGAAATCAACCCAGTCGTACATTTTATAGAAAGGAAAATCAGAGTGAGCAATAGAGAACCAAATGATTGCATCATTTGTTAGAAATAATGTAATTGAAACAACTCAAATCAGATGTAGTGCATGTCATCCAGAGCCAGATGGAGTTTAGTTATTAATGATTCTGTGACTGCAAGTTTTACTGCTATTGAGGAATGTGCTTGTAATGCCATTTGCAATTGGGCCTGTAAAGCCAAAATTGGTGAAATTTCAGCAAGGTTAAAGATGTGAATTCTTTCAGGCCTTACTCCTTAAACAGTAGGTTTCATGATACAGCCATTGTTGTTGGTCACTGTAGCACAAATTCGCTTTAAAATGACTCCACAATGGCATACAGTACATAAAGAACACTTTAAAGAGCTCTGCAAACAGTATTCAAGGTATTTATAGGTACCAAAAACGTTGCTTAAAAACAACATTAAATCACATCCTGGATACCTTGTTTTTTAAGACCTATATTTGTCCTCATAACTCATTGTTAAAACTAAAGATACTTCATCTTCTACAGGCCATCATATGATTCAGATAACAGGACACATATAAGGTGATTTTGACCAGTAGTGACAGAGATTAAGGAGAGAAAACAGAACTAACATTAGTGAAATGTCTCTAATGATGTTCTGTCTTTTGTCTGCTTGTGTGTTACAATGAGATCAACTCTGACAAATCGTCGGTAACAAGTTCTTGTTTTTTAATACTGTGTGAAAACAGTCTTTCCACACTGACACATTTTCTATACCTCACATCCTGTACAGGTTCGAGGGAGGCCTGGAGCCTATCCTGGGGACTCGGGGCTGGGCAAATGCACACTTGACAGGGTTCCAGTTCATCTCAGGGCAATTATAATACACTATCTGACAAAAGTTTGTGTACTCCTGTAAAGCCTGCAAAAGTTGGTGTACACCCCAATATGAGATGTCAGAATTCCTTAAACTGTTGCCCCTAAGTCTGTATGCTGTAACATTTCAAATTCCCCTTCCTGGAACCAAAGTTTCAAACCTGTTCCACAAGGAAAATGCTCCAGTACACAATGTTATGTCCCTATGAAGACATAGTTTGCCAACGTTGTTGTGGGAGAACGCAAGTGACCTGCACAGAGCCCTGACCTCAATCCCACTGAACACCTTTAGTGATAAACTTGAACAGCAACTTGATGCCATGCTTCCTCACCTGAAACCCTTGCCTCAATTCTCCTTATAGTCTTGTAGCTGAATGAACGCATCCCAACAGCCACACTCCAAAATCTATTCGAAAGCCATCCCAGATGAGCGGAGGTTATTATAAAAGCAAAAAGTCTAAACATTAATCTACAAAAATAAATGTTTTAATAGAATTCATGTCCGGGTGCCAGTGACAGAAAACATAATGTGTGAGGCTTTATCTATTAAATGAATCCACATTCATCACACACAAAACAAACATACAATACACACTGGCTGTCCATTAACATAATGGATCCAACCTGTTTTACAATGGCTAAATCTATGAGTTATTTGTAAATGGCTAATGCAACAGTAACTGCTTTGTTATCCAAGTGATTCACTCCCTGCAGTGACAATCAACACCTAATGAAATGCTATGTGTATGTAAAAGCGTAAGCATTGTAGAGAAGCAGAAATGAGAAATTGGCAAAGGTAGACTTACAGTACACGTCACACCAGTTTGTTAGTATACAACACTCCGACATCTGCATTTGCCTTTTCCAAGCAAAGAGTCTGTGTTGGATTATACTGTTGAGTGGAGAATGTGGCCTGTTGTTCACATATGGTATGTTCAAGGACTCTACTTCTAATCTTTGTTTGCTTCTCTAGTAAGTTATTGTGCATGCTGTATGTAAGGAATAAAACAAAACTGGTTGTGCTGTGACCACCCTGAAGTGGATTCTTTTCCTATAAAAGCACATCTAAAAGTTTTGTATTCCGCTTTGACAATAGTGTTTTTTCAACGATTTGACATTCAAGACTCAAACAAACAAACAAATAGCAACAAAAACTGTTCTGAAAGCAATGCAAAAGTAGGCATAACTTTTTTATTAACTGACGTAATTAACTGAAGAATTTTTAAGAAGGGGAAAACCAGCAGTGAGGACAAACTATGCAATGGGAGATTATCAAGCGTATTAGCCTTAGATCAGATACCTCATGCCATACAAATCCCTGTGACTTGTTATAAATACTGTAGAAATGATAATACAGTTACAGTGCTCTGAGCTGCTGTGTTGAAATACCATCAGTATTTCAGTATTGTACCTAAACTTTATACTTTATGATAAATCTCTCATCAATGCATCAAACACACACACACACACACACACACACACACACACACACACACACACACACACACATACACACACACACATACACATACACACACACACACACAAGGCAAAGAAATCAACTAAGCAGCTTGCTGAAACTACAAAAATTGGGTTAAGAACTGTAAAACACATTATTAAGACCTGGACGAGTAGTGGTGAACAATCATCTCTGAGGAAGAAAGGTGGCCAGAAAGACATTTTGAATAACTGTGATTAGAGATTACTAAAAAATTTTATTGAAATCAAATAGTAAAAAGAAAAGTAGACCTCACGGCTATGTTTAAAACTCTTAAAACCCAAGCGGCACAGATCTGTGTTAGCAGCACAGCATAAGTCAATGACAATAAAAAAAAAAGTGCTTATATTGACACCATGTCAGTGTGTGTTAACGGGGAGGCTTCAGACATCAAACTGTGCATTTGGGTTTTTAGATATGTCAGGTAGAACAAAAGTTATCATTACTTCTATAACATGTAAGTTTTACAACTACCGGAATACGAGAATGACGTAGCAGAAATGTAGAACTCTCAAAATGAGCGTATTACTCTTATTTTTTTAATGATATAGAAACAACCACATTGTAAACCCTAATGCTCAAAGTAATTAAACATATTCAGTACTCTTAACTTAAATAATTACAATTAGTTCATATTAATAGACCTTGATGAGTATTTAGAACTTTTTGGTATTTATGTGTTTGTAGAAATTACAATTTTCAATGAACAACTTTGATATTTTAAGCCACAGGAACTGTCTCCTCAAAGTTCCACCAACTTAAAATCTTTCAGCCTAACCATTTTGTGTCTGACGTCATCAATGCACATGTAAACTGCCCACGTTGAATTGTTTTGATCGAGATGGTGGATTGGTCT